>JAAKBF010000095.1:0-320333 GCA_012656075.1 Phytophthora hibernalis
CGGTGCTGCTTAGCACATGTGCCGCAGCTCTAATTGCAGCGACACTCGACAAGAGATGTTGCCGGCGAGCGCCCTCCACTGTCTCTACGTTTCCCACCACTACGTTCGAGGAAGCCCTCGCAGCTCCTCACACTAGTTGGTTTCACAAGAAACTTAGATGCGATCGCGCGTCGTTCCTGCTTCTCTATCGTGAGGTGCACGCTGCCTACAAAGTCAAGCCTGCCGCCAACAGTAAGTGCCCTCTAGTGAAACGCTTTGCCCTATCTATGCTATACTTTGCGCAGGGTGGAAAAATGGACTCGACTGCCACGGTGCTGTGGATTTCACGATTCCGTGCTGTGGTCTACATCAACGACTGTATCGATGCCCTCAGCTCCATGGCTACCAAGAATTTTGATCTGCTCAACGCAAGTGAAGTGGAAGCGGTGGAGGCGGGCTTTCCCGGTGTGGTAGGAGCAGTAGATGGGACGCTCGTAGCGATACCTCGCCCTCATGACTTTGAGGCTGGTATTGCCGCAAGGATTTCCCATTGTGAACGTGCAAGCCGTGGTCGACCACCGCGGGGCCTTTCGCTCTATCTCGATACGTTCAGGCTCCAACAATGATCAATCATTATGGAACGCATCTGGAGTCCGAAAACGGCAACTTACCTTACGGATTCCTATTTTGATATTTGCTCTGACCCATATTACGTGGTGTATTACTGTGAAATAGGCTACCCGAATTCGTTCCTCGTGGGATGCACTTGTTGGGCGACGCCGGCTACGATTTGGACACACATGCTGACCCCGTTCCCGAGAGCGAGGCAATCGGCGATCATCAGCGCGTCTACAACCGATTGCATTCGCGCACGCGCATTGCAGTGGAGTGCGCTTTTGGTCGCCTAAAGAATCGCTTTAGAGTACTACTTGGAAAGCTGGAACAGAAGACGCCAGAACGTATCGGAAAGCTTATCCATAGTTGCGTGGTGCTCCACAACATTCTAATGACTGTAAATGATCGCTACGTGGTGCAAGGCACCGATCCACTCCGGGGCGAGGCGCGCCTCCGTGATGATAGCGGAGGACTTCCAATTTCCGAGCTCCCGTTTTCCATACTCTTGGACTAGCCAAAAGAAACGATATAGCTGATATTTTCATGTCATAGGCAAAAAAAACAATATGACTAGTTTGTTTGGCAAGAATTTCAATTGCGACTTGTTATTCGAAACGAGCTGCTGGAGCAGCTGCAGCTGCAACGCCTGATATTGGCGTGTTTCCTCGTGCTGGTGCTGTAGCGTCGCAGCCAAGCTGCTAATACCGTTATCTGGCGTTGCACGCGCCGTCATCGACGCTGCTATCGCCTCCATGCCAGCCTGCATGGCCGTGGCCAAATTTTCGATGGGCGAAGTCTTGGCTCTTCATGCTGATGTGGCTGGTTTGTCTCCTGATGATCCACCTGCACTACCAGCACGTTGTCCACCTCTGAGCTATCGCTGCCTTCGTCCTCGGCAGCATCCAAATGCGAGTCCAACAGCACTTCACCGCTGATGCCAACTCTTCCAGAGAAGGAATCATGCAAGATGCTCCAAAGAACGTCGTCAATCTCACGCAGATCCCGCGCGCAGTTTCCTGTCTTCCCAGATTCTCTTTTTCTTTGCGATAGATACATTTGAGCTTACGGTACTTTTGCGATACCTGCAAGCCAGCCAACACAGGATACGTTAGTGTTCAATTTGTTGTTGGGAAAAGTGTGGCTGTCACGTACTTGATCGCGGTTAATAACCACGCCCACCGACTAGGACAGCACGCTGGAAAAGTGCTGCCAGGCCACCGCGGTCTGTGTCTTGGTCTGCGCTGACTCCTACCTGCGCTTCACTTCCCCGTCCACAAAGCGGAGACGAAGCAGCTCGGCGATCATTTCGTTTGACCACTTGAAGCGCTTTGTTGTCTTGGACTTCTTTAGACTTGGACCACGCGAGGCCACTGCAGGCAGCCCGTCCTGCGTGCTCTAGTTTCCTCTGCGGTCGTCCGAGTCGTTCATGCAAATTGCCGAAATGCATAGCGGTTTGTGCATGCCACATAGGGTCCGATGATGGTTGGCTACGAGAACAAGAGTTTAGGAGGACATGGTGCACGTAGAAATCGTCGAAGTTTCCCTAACCCCTGTCTGAAGTCGTGGCAAAGAACGCGTGCCAGCACCTGAACAAGGGCCTCAGCACACTCATATACAACAAATCCCACACGAGGACCAGCTCCGTGTACTCACCTGTCGCTTGCCCGCAATGCATAAGTAGTTGCTTGGACATTAGGTAGTTTTCGCAGTCACTGTTCCTGGTCCGGTTCAGAATATGCCCGCGTAAAACGTGCAAATTCCGCTTTGATTCAGGATTTGATTCTTGACAGTCCGGGGAATGCAGGGTCAACGGGGAATGGAAGCCTGGCTGAAAACCTCTGTATTTTGATATTAATAGGTCCATTATATTTGTCGTATCCTTCTTGTCATCTCGAGGTTTTGGCACGCGTGGAAGTAGCGTCAAGAGAAGCTGGGAATAAGAGCATCTTGACCGTGAGCAGAGAAAGCAGGCAAGACGTGGTGCTGTTCGTTGCGGAGCTGAAGGGTATGGAGGGTGAGTGCAGCCCGGCGGTGGCGCACATCGAGGGCAGTCCGGCGGTGGCAAACGTTGAGGGCAGGCTGGCGGTGGCGCACATCGAGGGCAGTCCGACGGTGGCAAACGTTGAGGGCAGGCTGGCGGTGGCGCACATCGAGGGCAGTCCGACGGTGGCAAACGTTGAGGGCAGGCTGGCGGTGGCGCACATCGAGGACACGGACAAGATGTCGGCTTTTAAAGCGATGGCGTGATTCTGACTTTGGTGGACGACGCGTCGTTGCAAGCTGGAAGCGAAGTGCTAGATGCGAACCGTCATGGCCAACCGTCGTGACGTTTTGACCTGTCACATTTGGAAGAAGACGAAAATGAGCATGTACAGAAAGCTGCTGTATCTTTGTGGGCTTCATTTCGTAGAGCCGCTCGAGATTCCTGACGTGAAGAAGTTCAATATCGATGGCTACACGGACGCCAATGCGAAGTTGGGGTTTCGTTTCAATGTGGCAGCAGTTCACGAACTTTGCGTGCTTCTTCAGATTCCCAATGTCGTCGTTACCGACCACCGCGATTCGCTGCCATGCATTGAAGCTCTTTGCATCATGCTGCCGAGACTTGCGTTCCCAAAGCGACACTATGACATGATGAAAACCTTTAGTCGATCCATGCCAGAGATGTCGAGAATATTTCTTCACATGATCGATTTCGTTCACGACACATTCGCCGACACAATTTTTGCCGCGCAATCTCTACTGTAT
This sequence comes from Phytophthora hibernalis, assembly GCA_012656075.1. Taxonomy (NCBI): domain Eukaryota; phylum Oomycota; class Peronosporomycetes; order Peronosporales; family Peronosporaceae; genus Phytophthora; species Phytophthora hibernalis. Next base: position 3,343 of record JAAKBF010000095.1, read on the forward strand.
GATAAAGTACAACGCTATCGTGATGCTGTGAAAATAAAGGTGCGCCTATGGATACAAGTGCTGGTTTTCTTGACGGAACTAAAGTTGGTATTGCGAGACCGGCACCTCGCCGAGGCGTACGTGGCGGAAATCTGCAACGACAGGTTTACAGTGGTCACAAACGACACCACTGCTTCAACTATCAAGCAATTACGGCACCTGATGGCATGTGTATACACTTTTGGGGTCCGATGGAAGGGCGACGGCATGATTCTGCGATGCTTCAATCTAGTAAGCTGCTGGAATACTTTTCTGAGCACTGTGGCGTATTCGCCAGGCATGCAGTATACGGAGGCCCAACTTATGGTGTACAGCAGTACATAGTGAACGGCTACAAAAGCAACGTGAGTGATCAATTGAGCGGGCATTTAATCGCGAGATGAGTTCTCTGAAATTTATTTCAGAGTATATCAGTGATCCGATTTTCCGCTCAAAAGCATACTTGCCAAAACTGAGAAACATCAACAACAGTAACAGCTCAACAACTCATCTCCAAATCTAATAAACCCTCAAGAACTGACAAAATTACATGTCCATTTCTGCTTTTGGTCTGATTCCTCTCATAATGCAACTTCAACTTGCTAACCTTAGAGATCCCGACATTGACATGAGCCAAACTCACTCCAATCACTAATATATAGCGAGAAATAGTCAAAAAATCCGCGTGTTACATGTGGTGTGCTAGTTCAACGATCACGCAACATCTTTGAAAATTGCGTTCAATTATAGCAATAGGAGCCGGCACTCCACCAGCAGTGGCTGCATCGCTACGCCGACCGCCAAGCCGGCTAGATCGTCTTCGAGGAATCACACGTGCAGACATGACCAGCTCCTTTTAAAGAACGCCAGTCCACCTTCTAGCATCTGGCCAAAACGACTTCAACTGGGACTCTGTGGAGAACATCCACCACCAACGGTGGCAAGCTCGGAGTTAGGTGGGCCGCCACAAGTACCGGTAGGCGCCTTCTAAGCGAAGTAGGAAGCTACTCAACTAATATTATACTTCCTCTGACAACCTTTCACAATGAAACCAAAGTATACTTCACCATTCGTCTAACCTGCGCTAGACCACCACAACTTCACTCTTCTCTAATATTTACAATATTTACTTTGAAGTAGCTAGGAAGCTACACACCCAGGAGCTTACTAGCGCGAGTGAAGGCATCAGATTCGACAAGGCTGTAAGCTCTATTTCTGCGAGACTTTAGCCTCCGCAAACGCCAAGAAAACGATGAAAAGCCTTGAAAAATGAAGGTACTGGCACGCGTTTAATTAAAGCAATGCACTTACCATTTCACTTGACATGTGAATTTCAGAGCTCATCCGGTGCTAGCGCACGGCCTTGTAGCGTAAGAGAGTCAGTCGAGTGGAACTTCAAGATGATGAAGACACTCTGGCCGTACATCGATTTCAAGAAACAATAGAAAACTCGCTTGTCGCCCGTCGGTGAATTTGTCAAGGTAGCAATGCTACTCACGAATTGCCATAACTGCTACAGTCCAAACCAGATCAGCTCCTACTTCGGCATGGATCCTCCTTCGATGAGAACTTATCTTAGTTAAGTCCCACCAGCACCGTCATACGGCATCGCCGCCTTCATCGTAGCTAGTTTGAGCATCTTATCCAGTCGCTCGGTCTCCAACCGCGCAAGCTCGAGCCTAAAACTGCGTTCTGCCTCGCGTTCTTTACACTCCTCATTCCACTGGCGCTCCTTCATCTCGCGGTAGAGCTCGCGGTAGAGCACGCGGTCTTTCTGTTTTCCCTCCCAGCGAAGTTCCTGCGCTATACGTTCCTTCTCCGAGTCCTCCCGAATGAGGTCGATGACAGTGCCGACGTTCAGTCTACGGCGTTTGGTAGGGTCTCCAGGAGATGCATCGTCACGCTCGCGATCTTTCATGCGAGTCACGGCGGCGTCACGCATCAACTTTCCTGCATCTTCTTCCGCTGGGACCTTGGACTTGGCGTCGCGGATACGACGGGCTTCGCTACGTGCATTCTCTTCAACCGCAGAGAGCAGCTCGTCTAGCGCTGATTTGTTTCGGTGCATTCCGCAGATATACCCGATGCCCTCTCAGTTCTAGCATTGAAAGCTCGGTGAGATTCCAGCAAAACGTTGAAGCGGGCTTGCGCCGACTTGTTGGTGAGATTCGCCTTGCCAAAACCTTCAAACGCTTCATCTTATTTGCGGTTCCAGACCATGCGTCTGACTCATTCCCACCCCAGTTCCCTAGAACAACACTTACTCGTTTGTATGCCTTCTTTCGAAACCCGAGTAAATGACAACGTGTAATACTGCAGTTACGCTTGTCTAAGAAAGAAGATAACATTGTGATTGACGTTGGGGCATCTATTTTATCGTGGAGATGACTGCTGTACAACAGGCTGTTTACTTTCCCATCTTTCAATTTTTGAAGGGAGTGCCTACGTTCACCAACTATTTCTGTACAAGAAAGGCCACAACTTAGTGTTACCGAGCGCAGCGGTATTTTGGTTTTCAAATTCTAAATTTAGAGATTTTCTGCGGTGGCGTCGAACAAATTCTCGTAGTGGACCCTGTTTACTTGGGCTTCGAAAAGGAATCCGACAGGAAGAGATTGCTCGATACACGGGGACAGATAATAAGCAAATGTGCAAAAGGTCGAGTCATTTTCTTCTCGGTAAATGTTCGAGTGGACATTGCGCATTGGTGTGGCGCCGTTGTTGACTTTCGAAGTTGCACGGTCTGGATATACGACCCTCTACAACGGAGTTACTACCTCGATGAAGTCGAACGTATCATGATCGACTGTGTCATCCCGATCATTGGCCCTGCATTCAGTTTTTCGATCAGACACTCCAGTGCTTGGCTGCAGAAGGACGGGTATAGCTGAGGAATTCTGGTTGTAAAGTGGTTTGAGACGTATTTCAAGTTGCAATGAACACGAATCCTGATGACGACCTACACACGATATCGCTGCGACTGATGTCGCCAAGCGATTACAGAAGATTGCAGATTCAAGATGTTCACAACAGTTTTCCTAGACGTTTGCGACAACTAACGCTAATATACGTCTTCCATTAAAAAACTTTCGTAGATTTACTGTTTCAAATTTGGCAGTGATACCATTTGTACGGTGCCCATGCAGTGGGTGTGCTCACTTGCAGCACATCGTCTAAAGATATAGAAACGAGCAAAATCAGTTGTCAAGTTAGTCCAGCAGCGAACAATAGAACACGACAGCAAACAAACGGAGCAGTAGTTCGGGTGAGCGAGCAACGCTGACGAGTTATTGCCGCGGTCGGATCGCATCAGCGTCGGCAATAAATCGATGCAGAAGAGCTGATTATGGCGGAACGGGTTCATGAGGTCGTTCCAGTAGGTATCAGACCCATTTCAGACACCTTCTGGATCTCAACCAGCCTGGTGTAGCGCAGAACGCGCTTCACGCCTTCGTACACGATCAGCTGAAACGGCTGGAAACAGTAGGATCCGTTGATGTTAATGTCGCTCGTGAAGAGTAGGAATACCGGACACATGGTCTCCTCATCGTAATCGCGCACGATCCTGTTCTTCTCCTCAAAGCTGCGCGCCATGTATGCCGCGGGAATGGTCTTTGGCGCGGCACACACGAACTTTGTGCCCTGCAATAGCATGGCAGCGGCGTTCTTGGTGGCAATCTCCCCGTGGCAGGCGACACGACGGTCTCCAGTGTGACCCAGGACACGGAGTGCAACAAAGTTATACGACTGGTGTAAACCACATGCACTAAGTTCGTCGAGATGTTTTTACAAATGCTCCCTCATACCGGTATTTCGTAAGCACAACACTTGAGTGTGTAATCGTGTGTAATCGGACTTATTCGAAAAACAGCATGTTTTCTACCCGATAGTTGGTGAACGTAGGGAGAGACATTTTTGAATGAATAAATTGTTTTGCAAAATACCGATGTTTTGTATTCTTGTTGGAACGTTTGCCCTAATCCTGCATAACTATAGCCGAGTCCTACAAACAGTGTACTATATACGGCAACTTGTTTAAACCGTTTGGATTAGGACGCTTTTACTGTAAGTAATATAATTACTTCGATGTATCCATTTCTCCGCTGGTACGTTTTCATGAAGGCGATGGTCATTAATTTAATTTGGAATTTCACGGAAACAAACTCGTCACACACATGTGTTTCTTTCACTCAAGAACGTATCGCCAAGGACGAAGGTAGCGAATGCGGTTCAGCGCAAGCAAGTAATACAAAAACGTAGAACACAATAAACCGTATAATACAACAACAGAAACGAAGATAGCGAAATGTTTTCCTTTACAGAGGCAGCGTTATTCACATCCGAAAATGCCAAGGTAGCTTGTACCTCATAATATATATTATATCATACACGACTCGTCCGTATTACATGGTTCCTCGTTGTGCAGGGACACTCATGCGTTTCAAGTATTCTCCTCATTTTAATAATGGCTGCTACACATCCATTACAAGGATGTTTCATTCGGGGGGTAACTATTTACTCTCAAATTTTATACAAAGGTCTTCGTATGCATTTCTCCGGGTAATAAATTGAAAGCCGCAACTATGATGCGCTAGTGAGCAAGTTCTGGGCCATCCACGACCCCACGATGCTCAGCAGACAGAAGAACGACAAGGATACACGGTACCGCTCGGGCATTTGCGCCTACAGTGAAGAGCAGAGCAAAGCTGAATTGGCCTCGACAAATCAGCACCAGAAGACACTGAGTCAGCCTATTGTGACGGAGATTGAGGTGGCCAAACGCCTCTGGGAGGCTGAAGACTACCACCAGAAGTACCTGGAGAAGGGAGGACAGTGCGCGGACAAGGGCTGTGAGACTCCAATCAGTTGCAATGCATACCGGTAAAGGACTAAGAGAGGTGCATGGTGGTTTGGATGAACCATGAAGCTTTCGATGCAGAGGTTAGTACTGGTGCAGTACATTCGTATAATAGGATGCACTCGATCTTTACACAAAAACTGAAGCTACTCGAGCAAAAACAAAAATAAAACCGATGGCATTCATTGTTATTGTATACACTTTACGTAGCAATGGGAGACTTGGAGAGACGTTGTCTTAAAAATGTTGCTTTAACAGCAACAAACAGCCATCAAAGTTTGTTCGAACTTACCTGCTAAATGGGCAGCTTATCATCCTGAAGAGTGTACGAAGAGCCTGTTGTGCACTGAAGGAACAGTTTGTATCGACCCAGGATCTGAAATCAACGGGCTACGGATTAAAAAACGAGATACCACAGTTTGGTCGGGATGAAGGCACAACTTTGAATTTGACCAAAGTGTAGGAAATCAACAGACTACAACCGAAAAGGCAGCTGCTCGAAGTATACAACTCGTTCTACGAGTCTTTGTTTACGAGTAGTTTCAGATGGTGAGGTAGTTTGCTTGGTAGCGCTCCCAAAGATCCTTGTACTTTTTGCCGTACAAGGTCTTCAACTTGTCTTGTAGGGTGCTGGGGGTGTACCATACGCCTTCAGATTCTTGTACCTCTTGAACTCTTTAACGCCTCTCATCATCTCATCCAGCTTCGACTCCTTGAAAAGGTTAGCACCTTTAAACCTCTCTTCGTCGTCTTCTTCGTCGTCTTCTTCATCGTAGTGGAATCGCAAGCGTCTCTTCTCGTTGATTGCACCGATCGCGTGGACCGAGAGCCTAGAAGCGTCATCAAGAGAGGCCACCTTCGACAGCTTGGTCGCATCTGCGTTCGCACAGACGACGTCGGACTTTGCGAGGAGTGCGACAGCCGCTAAGAGGACAATGCAGTTGAGACGCATCGTTGATGTTGGAGGCTTGGGTAAGGCAAAATACGAAGTGAATCTCCAGGTTTGCCAAGAAACTTCAGACCTACCCGTATCGCGTGAATGACATAGCCTAACAAACGCTACGGACGGGATAAGCATGGTCGCCAGTGTTCAATTGTGAGATCATTACTAGTAGAACTTAGTAAACGTGCGAGAAGTCGATTTGTGCTCAATGTTGATGTGCTTTCAAGACCGACGTTTATCCATCATTCTACGCGTACTGGTGTTACAAGAACAACAACAACACGATTTGCCTTGATGACCTCAAGTTTAGTAAAAATCAAGTATCACCCGACTGAGGCCGCCCGACTTTGTTCCGAGAGGTTGGTTATTAAATTGGACAGTTTGAAAAAAACAGATCGCGATTTGTGATCCGGCAACATAAGAGTTTCCAGAGATATGTGTGATTATTATCATCAAACAATGGGTGCCTTCCAAAACCTACATAAAACGGTTTAATGATCCTTCGTTTTATACCCCTTTTATCCATCCAAACGGTGACCAAAGGAATTATTTGGTCCGACATCTTTTGGTGGGACCAAAGAATTCTCGTTTAATCGGGAAGTTTTATGCGACCTTTAATGCGCCCTACCCCTAGCGATTAAACCGTTTTATGTAGGTTTTGGAAGGCACCCAGTTCCGGTGAACAGGCGATGACCGGGTCCCTGTTTTGAGAAATACCCTAGGCGTCGGTCTTGAAAGCACCTCAACATTGAGACTTATTGCATGTTTACTAAGTTCTACTACTTAGTATTAGTCATGATCTTACAATTAAAACACTGGCCCCGATAGATCATGTTTACCCCATCCGTATTTACTCCACGCCATCCAAGTGGTATGGACCATTTAGGCCTTTTAAAACTATGCCAGAATTTCTGGCCCGGAAAACCTACATACCGGTACTATTCTTTTGGTCCCCGGATTGAGCTTTAATTCGGTACCAACAAACAGCACACTACCGTATGGAAATCTGAATGAAAGGAAAATTATGCATTTTTCTAAGATGATAATTAACGAAGTGCATATTACAGTACCACAAACCAACTATAACTCCAAAAGTCACGATTCGTCTCAGGTAGCGCCATCAAGGATGATATGGTATTTGATGATGACGACACACTGATATTTTCAGTCAGGCAAACGACAGCGACTTACTGGAAAACAAACCAAAAACTCTACTTATTTCCAAGCCATTGCATTGCTACTTAGTTGATTGCAGTTGCTTCCCAAAATATTATTGAAGCGCTTTTGTCGGGAGGTGTCACCCATAAGGACAATACTCGATTCGCTGAGGATCTCGTGACTCGGAAACCAGTTTGGGGGCGATAATTTTCTTGACCAGCGTAATTGTTTGGCACGCGTAATCGAAGCGTAATTGCTTGACACGTGTAATCGAAGCGTAATTGGTTGGCAAGCGTAATCGATCATCTCTGCTGTGACAGCTTTGAGAACCAACAGTTTGTTACAGAATGGAGGCGGTGGAAACCGGTGAATTAAGAACTTGTACACACTGCCAGCAAAAATACTACAACTTGCAGGGGATAAGCTGTTTGGGGGTCGAGGCTGTCACCGATTTGAAATCGGTTCAATACTGGTGCCAGGGGTGACCGTAGGTCGTGGTTGTTACCGATATGTAATTGGTATATTGGTGAATTCACATTTGCTTCCACAGCTCTATTCACTCTGAAATTGATTTGGTCAACGGTAGCGATCATTGAGAGTGGTCACAGTATGCTGGAGATGTACTGTATCTTTCGAAATTGCTTCCTATCCACATGCAGGTGTGAAGCTCAAAACCTAAAGTTTGTTAGTCCCATAATCGCATGATTTCGTGTACCGGTATATGACATTACTAAATTTGCCATCAACGGATCAACCCCATTCAACCATGGACGTTGCCCCAAGAACCGTGAACGCCTATGCTGCCTTCGACAAGACTGGCGAGTGCAAGCCCTGGCAGTACGAGGCCCGCCCGCTTGGCGCCGAGGACGTCGAAATCAAGATCCCGCACTGTGCTATCTGCGACTCGGACGTTTGTTTTTCAGTGAGATTGATGTCACTTAGTGAAACTAACGACTTCCTATGTCCGTCCTAGTCATCGTCCCTATGTCGACGTCTAGCTTTTCTCCCGGTCAAAGCTTACGCTTCCCCGTACGTGCCGGCAGTGCGACTCGGACGTGCTCACGCTCGACAGCGGTTGGGGTCCATCGACGTACCCGTCCGTAGCTGGCCACGAGATCGTCGGCGAGGTGACTGTGGCCGGCCCGAGCGTGAAGAACCTGGCTGTTGGCGACCGCGTGGGTGTTGGTGCTCAGGCCTGGGCTTGTCTCAACCGTGACCCGAACGACAACTGCCGCGATTGCGCGGACGGCCAAGATGTCATGTGCGACGGCACCGTTTGGACATTCACCGGTGTTTACAAAGACGGCTCCAGGGCTTCGCTGATTACATAGCAACTACGCCTTCAAGATCCCCGACGCGACCCCTCCGATGTGGCTGCTCCGCTTCTGTGTCCCGGCGCCACGGTGTTCACACCTCTCAAGCAGGAGGGTGTGAAGGCGGGCGACCGTGTTGGTGTGATTGGCATTGGCTGCCTGGGCCACATCGCAATCCAGTTCATCCGTGCCCTCGGCGCTACTCCGGTGGCGTTCTCCCGTTCCGCCAACAAGGAGAAGGAGATCCGCTCGCTGGGTGCCGCAGAGTTCTACAACCTCAGCGTCGAGGAGGACCAGAAGAAGGCCGCGGGTAGCGTCGACATTCTTCTCCTCACGGCCAATGGTGCCAAGATGCCGTACGATCTGTACCTGAGCCTGGTCCGCAAGCGCGGCACTCTCATTTGCTTTCTCTTACAGAAGATCACGCCGTGGTTCCTGGTGCCGCGAGCGATTCATGTGCGCGGCAGTATTACTGGCAGCATTCAGGACATCAAGGACATGCTGGAGGTGGCGGCAAATGCGAACGTACGTCGGATCATCGAGAAGCTCCCGATGAGCGAGGTGAACAAGGGTCTAGACAGGGTTCGCGACGGAGGCGTGCACTACCGCGTCGTGTTGGAGAACTAGGACACCTATTCTTGGGTTTTGCGTGCTGATTGTTGGCGATGAAAAGCAAGTAAGGTACCCGCACGTAGGTCTGAAAACGAGAGTTTGCTTCTTCGTAAAGCTCTGTTGACTCAATGATACATCACTAATGATGCGCTCACAGGTAGGCTGGGGAATTCCCAGCTGAAGGGTTCTCGAGATCGGCACGGTAGCGCACCTTGCCCAAGAGCACCATGGCGATCCCATCATTGACTTGCTCCATGGCAGCTTCTGGATGATGGGGCGACCGTTTCTCTTCGAGGCCAGCTCGAGCATTTCCTTCACGTCTTGTGGGTCGCCAATCTTGCTTCGCGCAAGGCGCTTCCTGTCTCGCACAAAGCTGCCAGGGATGTAGATGAACATATCGTACTGCAGATCCACCATGATGAGCGCGGCGTGGACGTACCAACTGGAAGTATGTGTCTTACGGCATGTTGTCGGCGTCGGCAGTTAGTAACAATGCCTTGACAGACGTGTCTGCACGATTCGCGTCTTCTGGGTCGCTCAAGTTGTAGAACTCCTGCGCACCGACTGCACGGACCTCCTGCTCTTTGTTGGCGGAGCGAGAGAAAGCGACGGGAACGCCGCCCATTGCACGGATGAACTGAATTGTCAAGTGGCCCAATCTGCCAATGCCAATGACCCCCACACGGCCACAGATCTTCACGCCCTCTCGCCTCAGCGGAGTGAACACCGTTACACCTGCACACAGCAGTGGGGCGGACCCGTCTGATGGGGTGTTCTCTGGGGTTTTGAACGTGAAGTCGCTCTACCCGCACGAAGTGCGCGTATCCGTCGTAGGACTTGGAGCCGTCCTGGTAGAACGAGTTGTAGATCATGACGACGTCTTTGCAACACGGATCGAAGCCGTCCGCGCACTCGTCGCACGGAGCGCCGGGGTTCTTGCTGCAGCAAGAACCCTAGTCGAACGCCCACGCGGTCGCCCCCTGCGAAGTGCTTCACGTCCGAGCTGGTGTCTGTGACTTCACCGACGATCTGTGACCACCGGGGCTCAGTCGCTCGTCATCGTGTGGACGTCGAAGTCTCGGATCCCGCAGTGCCAGATCGAAATCTTGATATGCACATCCTCAGCGGAGAGGGCGGGGCTCGTACTGCCACTCGGTAGTCATCGAGTTAGTGCGCACGAAGTAGTAAGAACCGTGTTCGTCTCACGTTGATGCAATGCATGTATATTGGTAGTTATTGCAGTCTGAACTAGACTAACACTGCTAGTACCAGTTCATCTTGTCGAGGAAGCTGTCTTGCTGCACTTGGTGGTAGTTATGTTCCTTCATGCAAATAGTATTAAACACCACCTCGTGTGTAGAGGAGCACTTTGATCGTTGAAGCGACCCCCATCCAGGATTCGTTACTTGTAGCTGGTACCTCGATGGAATGATAGAGGAGTGTACAGGGTCCACCGCCGACGGTGCGATCACAACCCAGAATACATCGTCGAGTTCCACACCGTGAGAGAGCACTAGCCATCGTGTAGTACCGACCACGACAATCCGATTGCTTTCTCGGTACTTCTGAAAAGTGCCCATGGAGTCGATACAGAGAAGTTCACTAGTACCGTCGTCACGGGTGAAGAGCGTCGATGCGAAGTTGATATCGCAGTTCACGACATCCTGATTGATAACTCGGTTGTATCCCTGCGATATAATGTTTAGTTCCGTCAATTACACTTGATGATGTTTGCCATTCATGAACGTACGGAAAAGAAGATATTGTTGAGTCCCTCAGAGGCGAGACCGTCCCAAAAGATTTGTTCAGCCTCTTTCGTCGTGCATTCCATGGGCGTGGTCACAATAGTCTCGAAAAGAATGCCGTGTGTTTCGTGAAGTCTGGTTTGGGTGCGTATGGAAATGCGTTAGATTGCGAGCAACACTGTTTTGCGCTTGAACTCACCTCAAGTGTCTCGTTATGACTGAGCAGCTTTTGCGCAGCCTTGAACAGATTCGGTTGATCTGCCAAGATTTCTTTCAGCTCTCGGTTCGTACTCTCCGCGAGTACTCGCCCTTTACACTCGGCCATTGCCTTCCTGCGCCACTGGGTGCGTCCTTCCGACGACTCAACAGACGCCGGGCGGATGCTAGATGAATGCTCGCAGGAATTAGAAACTTGAGTTGACCGCTCAACTGTTGCGCTTCTGAACGTAGAGCCTGTAGCTCCGCTTTCCGGCGACGCTGGAGCTCTGTCGAGTAGGGCAATTTTTTGTCTTCCTCGGGTAGTTTGTTGGCTTGGTAGATGGGACCTTCAGTAGAGAGTTTCCGTGTTGGGCAGTACATGGTTCATGGGTACATGTCAAGTCTTCGTCGCTGAAAAGATGGCCCAATTGCTTCAGTAGCTCCAACAATGGTTCAGAATCCTGGCTTGACATCGATGAGGGCCTGTTGCTTTTCGGGATAATCTCAGACTGAGAAATGAAAGGGTGGAATAGAGCCCGTAGGCATAGAGTGGTTCGTTCTTGCCAGGGTGGCAATGCCAGCATACCGGTACGTACACCCCATGTACGGTTCTTGTATTACGCGCTTGCAACGTTAACGTTGTGGTACTTGTACTGTAAAGTACCACATCCAGGGTGTGTGGCCTAAACATTACCTGATAATCAGTTAATGTTTAGGCCCCGTTGTCGCTATTATACCTGTACCTGTTGTAGCCAAAGCCCCGCTGTCGATATCACAATGGCGGCAATGCATTCAAGACTGTGCGGAAATCGGTGAATTAAGTACTTGTATTGATATACACTGCCAGTAAAAATACAACAAGCTGCAGGCGTCACCTTCACGCACACAACGACACGCAGGCGAATGACTGCGAACGCTCACCATCATTGGCCACAGACTAAACGATTTGAATATTCGACGCCCGAACACTCACCGAAGCCCCGGGATGACCTATAATAGTTCATATTAGAATTCGCCGGGTGCCGCACATGTCAATTGGAGCGCTATTTGGACTTGCAGTTTTGCGTCCTAGACTGGAAACAACCGGCTATGAATTTGCGTATCATCGCGTGGGGACCCCTCGCGCCACAGCCGTCGGCGTTAGTGAACCGGTCAAACCGCTGACCCTCGACAAGCAAGGTGCCAACAGTGATTCTGGTGGCTCCAATTCCAAGGAACCAAACCTTCGCGATGAAATGCTGCACGATGGATCTACTTCTTTCAAGTTTGCCAAGCAATATCGCTTTGCCACAACTTTTGACAAGGTACTGCTGATGATTGACATTATCACGACTGGAGCCAACGGTGTACCGTTCCCATTGATTTCGGCGACGCGCTTCTACTCCTGTGGATATGGATTCGGTGAACAGTGATCCGCTCAATTACTCATGCATCGCCATTTCAAGTTCTTCACGGATTACGTTTCGTACGTGCTCTGACATGGTTGTCATTATTTTAATCAGCCAGCTCAGCGAGATAGCCATGGCAGGCAACACATGTCATCACCAACGTGATATCCCAGCCATGCGTAAAACCAGTGATGAAGCCCACAATGAACTGAACAATGTACCGGATTGCGTAACCAAGCTTATGACCCATGCCATCTTAGATTCTCACTGTGTCTCCTGTCAACCGACTCGACAGCTGTAGCACGTCGTGCTCGTCGTACCAAGTGATGTCCATGTACAGCATGTCCTTGAGAACCTCACTCCTCAAGGTCTTCATTTGCCTATCCGCACTGTAGTAGAACTTGCATCTGCGTTATATTACGCTGAAGTTTACGCCACAAAATACGGGACGCCTGACACTGTAGTTTACGAACATAGATTACAAGACAAATTACGCAGTAGTTTATGGACAGGGCTGTGAAGTTTAAGGACGACGGCAAACATGTAGTTAGGAGAAGTAGATGCAGGAGAGTATCGACAGTCTAACTTCATCCCACTTTCAAATTTGCCCTCGAGCGTGTCTATCTCTTACATAGTAGCACTTGAAGAGTCATTCAAAGCCTCTACTTGCCAAACTTAAGCTTCCTCTACCCTCTAAATCATCGAGTCTAGCCATTTCAAGTCGATATGGAAAAGCCCACATCGCCAGCTACAATTGCAGAGTTTCTGGAAGCTCTCAGCCGCCAACAAGCGGATTTTCAAGCGATGATGCAACACCAGTTTGCCGTCAACGCCGCACGCGCGGACGCGTTGAACACGACTCGGCCAGTGGTGAGAAAAGCCCAGCCACCTACCTACCAAGGAAAACTGTCCGAAAATTTGGAGTTCTGTGTTTTTATACCATTGAGCAATTCTTGGCGGGATCCACCAAAACGTGAGCCGCATTCAAGGCAGTCATACGCCTCCGTTTTCTACCCCCTGACCACGAGTATGGCTGAGTGAGCGTCTCTGCGCGTTGAACCTAAAGACATCGCAGCACGACTACATCGCGGATTTTCAAAACCTGTTGATTCAATACACTACGCCGATTTCGCTGGAACTGCGCTTCTACTTTCAACAAGGCTTCAAGTCCACGACCGCTGCCCATCTACGCGAGCCCCCGATGGAAGGTGCGATGGAGGTGGCGCTGCGGTTTGACCACTCCGACCGCAAGGCAGACTCCTCTAACTGATAATCGAAGGCTGTTTGCCGTCGTTGTTCTGAGCTGTCCGATGTTGGAGCCATAGCCTCCTTTCAAAACAGGGTCGTGTAACGCATCTGCGTTATATTACGCTGAAGTTTACGCCACAAAATACGGGACGCCTGACACTGTAGTTTACGAACATAGATTACAAGACAAATTACGCAGTAGTGTACGGACAGGGTTGTGAAGTTTACAGACGCCCGCAAACATGTAGTTAGGAGAAGTAGATGCAGGAGAGTATCGACAGCCTCACTTTCAAATTTGCCCTCGATCGTGCCTATCCCATACAGTATGCTGAAGCCGGCTCTGTGGCGGAGGAGACATTGGGATCGATTCGAACTGTGGCGTCACTGAACGGCGAACACAACGCGATCTCAAGTTTGAGAAGAATGTGTTTGAAGCGGAGAAGGAGAATATCGTGCTACACAAGAGCTCGGCCGTTGTTTCTCGTTGTTCATGGCAAGCATATAAGCTATGTATTTAGCCGGTCTGTGGTATGGTGGATAGAAAGATTCGAAAGGGAACACCACACTTGGAACTGGAGATGTGTTCGCCACTTTCTTCGGTGTTATGATGGGATCGACTTCGCTTGGACAGATTTCGTCGAACAGCACTGCTGTGTCCAAGTCTGCCGGTGCGTATGGAGAGTTCTTTTCTATCCTAGACACTGCCAGTGCCATTGATGCGGCGAAGGAGGACGAAGGAATCCTCCTGACTCATGTGAAGGGAAAATTGAAGCCGTGGACATCGATTTCACGTACCCGAGCCGCCCCTGAGGAGGAGATGCTGCGTTGGCTTTAACGTTACCATCCAACCTGGCCAGACGGTGGCGTTCACTGGCGCAAGTGGCGGCGGCAAGAGCACTCTGATCGCGCTGATCGAGCGATTCTACGATCCGACCAGCGGCACGATCTATTTCGACGGACGTGATGTAAAGACTTTGAACGTCAAGTGGCTACGTTCTCAGATAGGCATGATTTCTCAGGAAAGTGTGCTGTTCGCGGCCACCATCTTCCAGAACATTGCTATGGGCGGCAACTACGTGACTCGTGAGGAGGCCATTGACGCATGCAAGCTGTCGAACGCGCACAACTTCAGCATGTAACTTCAGCATGTCGTTGCCGGAGAACTACGATACGTTGGTTGGTGAGAAGGGCGTGTCTCTGTCAGGCTGCCAAAAGCAGCGCGCTGCCATTGCCCGTGCTATCGTGCGCAAACTGAACATTTTGGTGCTGGACAGGGCACGAGAAAAATAATACTCATAAAAATCAATTGCCATTTTTAATTATAATTACAAAGCCGCGACTTCGCACGGAACAGCTCTGGATTTTACTTGGGGTGACATTTAGCTTAGATGAGTAACTAAACTTCCAAACTAACGTTAAGTTTCACATAAGACGATTTGTATCAGTTTGAAAAACCATTATAAATCGTTGTGAAGTTCCTAAACACAAACGACTGCAATCTCGTTTTCCTTCTTGCTTTTCAGTGAGATACATTGGTGTGGGCCTGATACCAATCTGTCGACCGCAACAATTTGGTCATGTCACTGCAACTGCTCTATGCGTTATCAATCTAAAGGAGATCGCCTGGAATCTTGTGACGGGGTCACACAAGCACCCTGTTTGAGGAAGCGTAGCTTCAAGAGCATACAAACTCTAAGTGAACAGCAGTTCACTAGCTCCTGGTCTACAGGAGCTGAGTGGCTAGAATAGCGTCGTTTAAAGACTGTGTATTTAAAGTTGTACTTTAAATTGGCCTGTAATACAATTTCTAAGTAACATATATGTAATATGAACAGTTGAATATGGCACGTTGGTGACGTGGCCATGGTATGTCCCACACCATTTATGACGCGAAGTCGACGTGTATCCATCTCGGAAGAGTCAGGAAGAGTGACCGGTCACTCTTCCTACACTCGTGTGCTCGCTTCGATCTTGCTCTCCACCAGCGCATAGATTATCTCCCAGCGCATTCGTGTAACACCCGCCGGAGATACATCTAGTGGAGCCTCGCTTGACACTTGACCCCAGAACGTAAGGCAAACGAAAATTCCACAGCTATCGCCCTATTTCTGGCGCGGTCTTTTCAGTGTGACAGGTTTGTATTATGCACCTAGGACTCCGCTGATAATCTCTGCCGCCATCGTCTTCGTCTTCTTGTGCCTTGGATATCGAGCGTTTCTTTGGAGGCCTAACGGATTCGTGCACTGCCGCATCTTTTCACCCCCGAGTCTCTAACAGCATGCTCTTCACCACCACTCATATCGCCGCCCCCACTTGTGTCGCGGTCTTTGTCCTCCGCCACCTCAGACTGGTCTTCACAGTCACCTGTCTACGAGGTGACCACGGGGAGAAAGAACAACCCTTGTTCGAGATCTCTTCCAATTCCGAGGAAGAGGACGGGCAGGTTCACGTGCCTGAGATTGTTGTCAACGCTTTTGATGGACAGCAGGAGCGCCTTGCGGCTACTCGTCTGCGAGACTCCTCGCGTGGGGAGTCTCCGTACTTGAAGGGATACTTCCGCCTAAAGAGAACACGGCGTCTACGTTGTTCTTAGAGCAGCTCGTGGCACCGCTCGGCCAAATCGGTGGGCAAACTTCCAAGAGCGCTTTTGAACGAACCTTGGTGGAGGTCCACCCGTTGTTTCGGAACAACTTAGAGGCTGCCAGGTGCGTGTTGTTGGCACCACACCGATCCCCGCTCAAGGAGTACATAATCTTTCGCAAGAAGGCTGAGAACAAGGGTGGACTTGCGCCCGTCTGGGGTTATCCCTAGGTTCAACCCGTGAACACTTCGACGAGTGATCCGACGGAGGACCTCATCTGGAAGTGGCTCTTCCTTCGTGGTTTTACCCTCAGGAGATCGACCGCATCAAGGGCGAACGTAGCATGTCAGACATTGTCGATCAGCGTGATTTTCGCATTGCGTTCGCTCACCTGATCAGTAAACGACATCTTACATCACATCTTACTTGCCAAATGGAGGAGCTCCGGCGTAAAGCTATGATCAGCGCTCATGAATCAGCTCGGGTATAGCGTTGCGGCCGCTGTCACTATACCATCGCATTCGGCAATGAAGACCAGGACTACTTACGAAGCTGCCGTCGGGTCTGTTCCCAGATCTTGACAGCGTTCGGGCAGTCAACCTGGAGCTGTTCAATAGGCTCCCATGAGTTCTGTGACGAGGGATAACCTCGCCACTTTACCAAAGCTGGCGCTTCCCTTAGCGGCGCCTCTCGCGGAAAGCTTGCTCAACGTGGAAGTAGGTATCTCTATTACGCTCAAGGAGGACCGGTAAAGGCCTCACACGCGTTCGAGTATGAGACTCCGACACGACAGAAGGCGTCTGGATCCGTGCCTGGGTCCAGGCACTCGTCTGTGCTTGTCCAGCAGGATGAGATCCAAGATCTTCGCGATCGGGTGTATACCCTTGAGATCGCTTTGGGTCTTGGTCCCGGGAAAGGCTGTTGCACAGTCCGGGAAGAGCGGAGCTCTTGAGGCCCTGCAAGATTCCTTGGCGGATATGCGTGGTGAAGTTACCGACATTCACGAACGTGTGAATCGTCGGATGATTGAGCTTGATCGTGACAATCTCCGCGGGGAGATTACCGAGCTCCAACGAACGTTGAACTCGAGTCTTCATCGGGAGACTCATTCTCGAGCGCCGTCTCAACCCCAGCCTCAGTCGAAGGCGTATGCGTACACGCAGCCGTACCAATACGGCCCGTACGTGTATGGCCCTTTGTTTTGTGGGATCCCATCGTACCTGTAGCCGATGTACGACCAGGATTCTATTAATCGGGCGTATTCTTCCTCGTTGACCCCGCCAACTGAGACCCCGTCTCGCTTCGTGGAGGTGACGTCGCCCTTGCGGGGACCGTCTCCTCTTCCTTATGAGGGCCGTCGCCTTAAGCATCGTGATACCTCTCCAGACGCTCCACATAGAACGTTGGGTGCGTCGTCATCGACTTAGTCAAGTTGATCGTGTAGCACGCACCATGCCTGGCCAGGTCCGTGAAAGATCCAGTGAAGCGGTGCTTCAGTTTGTTGCTACCGACGAAGCTTACCAGATTTAGCGGTAAGATCCTAGTGTCAAATATGACTAGATCACAACACGTTAATATTTTCTCTTCCATGTTTGTCAGTGTACGTGCAAACGTCCCGTTCCCGGACTTTCACCGCATCAAGAGCTTGTTGTAAGCAGCCTGACTGCAACTTCTCTGCTGCCGCTGCTGGCAGTCGAATTCGACCAAGGGGTTCACCGTCGCCTTCGTCCTGCTCAGTCCCTACTTTCGCTGCTTGACTGATGCACTTTAGATCCTTGGCAGTCGCCTTGGCGACTCATATCCTCATCATACGTCTCAGCATCCTAAAACACTCCACAATATTTGACCACTATTTCGTTGCACGTTTAGTTACGTGACCCCCCGTTCTATTACTTGCAGGAGCTACACGATCATCGTTTGACAAACACCAGGCGTCAAGAATGACAATCTGCGACTTTACCTCAAGAAATGCTAAGAGTTGTCGTAATACGGAGTATTATTGTGCTACATCAATGCGCTCATCTTGTCTTCAGATGATCAAAGCTTGTTACAGTATGCAGATAACTAGAATCATTAATACTGGCCTGCTCCAATAAAGTAACGAACCACGGTGCTCTAGACCAAACGGGACAATGAGATACTGAAGCTCCGGGGCGACGTGCTGTTGCCCTCACTGTTATAACAACGCTCTTCACCCCCATCTAGCCCGCCCCACAGCCACCCAAGAGAACGTCATATGTCGATAGAAGCCCTACACGACACGAGTGGCGCGTACCCTGCGAGTCTTCCTTATCAATTTGCGCGTAGCGTCAGACTTGGGCATCAGGAGTTCTTTATTGTAGAATTGTAACCTGTGTAGCCTGTCTCATGAGCACATCTACCATCTTGTACAACAGGCATCGTTCGTCCGTTTGAGAATGATTTACCCTGGACCGCCTTCGTTCAGTACAGCCTCAGTGACAACGCAGCCGGACCTCACCTTGCCATGGTTTAACGCTTTCAATATGTACATGCATCAATATCGCCTGTAGCACCGACGCTGGCAGCATTCCATTAAGACCAGCGTCTCGGTCTGCATTTGCATCAATCCGCCCTCGCCGACGCCTTATTAGACTCATCATCAGCATGCTTGTTTATCATCTAGAATGCTGAGTGCTACTCACCTGACGTGGTGACCACATAGAGATGCTCGCCGAGTTGCCTTCGTCGTCAGCGGACGAGGCCAAATATGGCGATCGCCGTTGCATCGGGTGAACGACGACGATGCCATCATTCCCTCTTGCCTCCGCTCTGTCGCGCTACTTTCTTAATGCGATCGCCTCTCCCTCGAAAATGTAATGTGGTACACATTTAGCCAATCAAATCTACTCATCGTCTCACTTCAACAAGACAAAGACAAAAGTGTCATCACAATGCTCAAGCTTTCATTTGGGACAGGTAGAGCCTTCCATTTACGATACCGTCCCTACAGGGGCGGACACAACTCCAGATGTAGCACCGGAGAAGTCCTGCCAAATTAGACTGGGTTGGCTATTCACAAGCAGGAACCCCTTCGATGGACACAGCCAGTGGCAGTCACTCCAACTGCGCCAGTCACCGTGTCGTTTGGCAAGTTAGATGATAGCTGGTTGTGTCGGCAACCTATGTGAGGTTGGAAATCGTAGCGTTTAGCGCTGCACCTGCATACTGGGGTCAGCCCGCACTGATCGTGGCGCAGGTAACCGGGGTGCTGTAAGAGATAGGCACGCTCGAGTGCAAATTTGAAAGTGAGATGAAGTTAGGCTGTCGATACGCTACTACATCTACTTCTCCTAACTACATGTTTGCGGGCGTCCTTAAACTTCACAGCCCTCTCCGTAAACAACTACGTAAACCGCCCCGCAATCTATGTTCGTAAGCTACCGTATCAGGCGTCCCGTTTTCTATGGCGTAAACTTCAGCGTAATATAACACAGATGCGTTATAGGTGTGCGGACGGAAACACCCCGCTGTCTTTTTCTGAAGTTACGACGCAACTACGACGCTTCGTTCTTTCGGCTGACAACGGGAGCCGACCCGAGCGAAAGGCCTTGATATGCAGGTCCACCCTAGTACTTTCTGGGGCTAACTGTACGTGCGTACCAGTAAACGAGATAGACCCGGTCTGCGCGAGGCGCTTGGCGTTGGTCCGGCCTCCAACCTATCGTGATGGGATCGTATAACTCTACCGTTTTGTGCGCCGACAAACGTAAAAGCTACGATTCATTTGAAACAATTTCATGCAAAACCATTTGCTACGGTGTTTCTCAATCGACTCTATCTACGCGTCATGCGCCACCGTGTAGCTCCAGTACGGTGTTCTCGAATTCCTCGAATTCCTGTGTAGTATGGGAACTCGGCTTTCGAGTACATGAACGTGAATATCGTTTTGTTCGACGTCTACGTTGCGTAGCAGCCCATAACGCAGCACACAACCATTTGGGCGAGCGCGAGAGCCTTCTTCAAAATCGAGATCATATTCCAGCACTTCTTGAGCTGGAGCTCGATGGGTCGGGTAATGATGTTGAACGAGGCGCACGAGGCGCACACAAATTTGGATAGGTCGTTGAAGTGGTCCTTGACAAAAAGTGGAGGGGATGATGAGCACCACGGTGATGGCCATGAGTACGTACTTGATCTGCTATACTCGGTGGTCTCGGAGTCCTCGTCCCGATTCTCGGCGTTTTCCACGAACACGTATGAGACGTGATAGCGGTGCTCCAACACGCTCACGGGCTTCATAGCATGCATGGAGGTGTCGGTGTACGAGATGGATGTCGCCCTCCTTCTTCTTGGGAATGCCGATAACCAGGCTAGCAGGGTAGGTTGAGCAGCACAAAAAACCAACGGACACATGCAGCTACATAAAAAAGGAGGCCAGGTTCACGGCTCCCCAGTCTGACTTGAACCCCAACGTGGTCATGTCCGTGTCAACACCTGGGTATCCAGAGAAATGCAGGTTGCCCGTCATCTGCCAGTAACCGACGTGCTGGTCAGCACGAAGGACAGCACAGAGATGAACGTGATCGTAAAGTGTGACGCAGTCGCCGTCAGTAGCAGACATAGCTGCCGACGGCAACTACGTAATGTTGAACATGAAATTTTGTTTTACATGTCTCCAATAAAACGTGGCTCAAAAACATACATGGTAAAATCAAGTATATGAAACGCCACATAATCACAAATAAGGTTGTGGATCAAGACATTCAAGGATAAATTCGAGGATCTAGACCGTCCCATAATCATTAACTTTATTGGTCGAATATAATGTAGGTCCAGTACGGGATCTGGATTTTTGAATGAATTACAACTACGCGGATATTTTAGACAAGCTTATGGGACGATAGCATAAACATATGAGATAAGAGAATTGATAGGCTACTTGATTCATTAGGCTTCTCGAAGAAGGCCTTAGTGGCTAGCTAAGTTAACTCTCTCATTCAATCTCACTTTTCAATTTACCAAGCAACCGACAGGCCCACTCCAACGGGCTCGCAACTCACTCCACCGCCTCCGCCGCCGTCTAACGCCAAGTTCGCCGCCACCTACGCATACGCTCCTCCCCGCTACTCTTACATAGTAGCACTTGTCGCGTCAAGTTCTTCCGCTCAAGGTTCAAGACTGGGGCGCTCGTGGCCATATATTGTGGGAAGCGAGCCGTCCTGTGATTATTTTCGCCAGCCACATCGTGGGGAAGCGTTAGGTCACAAAGGGGTGTCTTTTGGGAGTTTAGTGTGCAACACAGACAAGCTAGCTTTGCTCAAACTCGATTTGAAAGTCGGGTATCCTTGTCTAGCGCACTATAACACTTGGTTGCAATTAGAAGCCGCCTAAATGAACAAAGGGTCGCTCTTTGAGTGTCTAAAAGCTAAGTCCCTGTTCTACCCGGTGGTATCAATTTCGCAGAATTTTTCGGTGTACACTCAACAACGGAATCGAAAAAGGCGTCAGCTTAACGTAAAGGACGGAACTCAACCTACTTTCAAAGACAAGCTCCACTTCCAGACCCGACAATTTTTGAATTGTCTTGGGACCGAAACCGTTTTGTCAAACTTCAGGAGGATCCCTGGCTGAGCTTAAAAAGTCTTGCCGGAATGTTCGTCGCTTGTCAAAGTTTGCAAGGACCATCGACGACGAAGAGGCCAAGAACAAGGTCTCTGGACTGCTGAATCAGCTTTTCATCGAGCTGACGCATCTTGAAGACACAGCTTCGACCAAGCTAGATCAGCAGTAACCGTTGAGGTCGTTTTTCTTTCTTTCTTCTCTGTTGGGTTTAACTCGGTAGGAGATTCATTGCTAAGAAAAGTCCACCCGAAATGGCACATACACGTGGTAGATCGGGTGAGCGTGAGTCTCCGAACCCTCGACGTCGTCAAACACCTCGTAGAACAGCGCGCTCGACTACACAAGAGCCACCACAAGCAGAGGATGCAACTACAAGTACGCCGAGTCAAAAACGGACACTGTCCATGCAGCAATTGCTAGTCTATCTGACACAGCAGCAGCAACAATATCAAACCCAGGTGCATGCCCAAATGCAACATGCTAACAAGCGTTTTGAATTTGTCGTGACATCAAGAAGCGATCATAACAAGAAGGACCCTCCCGTGTATGAAGGGAACTATGGCGAAGACATTGAACTATGGATCTTCGCTACTTAGCAGTATTACGCCGACAAACCTCACATAATAGAAGCTGAATCGTCAGACTTTGTGACGTTACTCTCCAGTATTTGGGCAAGTCCGTTTTGAATTGGTATCGCGCGTTTATTGGAGATTGCGAGCGCACGAGTGTGCACCAAACATGGTCTATGTTCAAGCGTCAACTGCGTACGCGTTTTCGGCCCAAGGACTTCGAGTATGATCTTCGTGAACGGATGTTTCACTTGAAACAAAAGGAAACTATCCACGGATATGTCTCTAAGTTCCAAGACTTGTTGCCTCAAACTGTGTTAGAGATAAGCGAGCTAGAGAAGCGTTTCTTTTTCCAAAATGGTTTACGTGAGGAAACCGCGAAGAAGATCAAAGAAGAGAGTCCGAGTACGCTTCAAGACGCCATGGAGATTGCCTCTAACTTCGAGTTGCACATTACTCGGGTAAACCACCTCGCGTTCCGCCCAAGTTATCTCTGCCACCAGCCAAATCCGGTAAGCGTTCAAACAAGCCGACATCGCAGAAAACATAGCGATTCGAGAAGAAGAAGGGCAAGAGTGATGACTGGACGTAAACAGCTACATGAAATAGCTGTGGCAATATCGGCCACATTTCCCCAATGTACCGCTCCGAAACGTAAGGAAGCATATAGGTACATCAGCGGCGCGCTGTATGCTATCTTAGAAGCCGAGGCTAATGCGTTCAAAGAAGCGGGTCAAGAGAGACCCGTCACCGTTTTCATTGACAATGGATGCAGCATAAATGATGTATCTGAGGAATTGGTGAAGACGCTTGAGATCGAGGTAACCGAAGGTGAGATGATGCAGGTCGACCTTGGTTATGACCAAGTGGTACACCGTCCGCGTCGAACCGTAGAAATGGATCTGCAGCTACCAGGTTTCTCATTGACATCAAGAACCTTCCAAGTCATGCGCGTTCCAGAAAACAAGGATGTTATTCTTGGTATGATGTGGCTGCGAGAGCAAAATCCGGATATCGATGACATGTTACACCACGCATCAAGATGGAGCAAGAACAAGCTGTTCAACTAAGACTGCTGAAGCAACGTCCGGCTAGAAGAGTCGCTGGACAACGTAGATCTCGCGTCGACCAAGTCGTGAGATTTTCGACCACTATCGGCAGCATGGCCATAAAGGACAACATGGCAAGACGCGACTTATTTCATCTCAACAATTTCTGAGAATGTTGCGCCATGACAAGGACATTGAAGCTGTCTTAGTAATGACTCGGAGAAGGCAGAACGCTTTAAGAGTCAATGATGGGAGGCACAGAAAGATCATCCAGCGTATGAAACACTACGCAAGTATGCGGATACTGTTTTCCGCACGGAACTCCCAAGCCAGACGCCTCCTGTACGAGAAGGAATCGAGCACGAAATCCTACTCCAGCCTGGTACCACACCTATTTTCGGTGAAACAATAGCGCCAGAGCCCTGATCAGCGCATGACGAACCAAGACTGATCCAAAGAAATAGTTCAAACGGGCATTATTCGACCAAACACGTCTGTCTTTTCCGTGCCGACGTTCTGTGCAAGAAGCCTGTTGGATGGCGCATTGTGCATGACTATCGTCAGCTAAATCTAGCGACAATTTTGCCGGCTATACCAATGCCGCGCAAGGAAGACACTTTGCTGCCATGTCGGGCAGTCATTGGTTTTCGTACATGGACCTACTTTGGGGTTATTACCAAGTTAAGCTACGTGAATCGGATATACCGTTTACTGCTTTTTCGACCCTGTACGGTCTGTTTGAATACCTCGTTACTCATATGGGACTCAGTGGTAGTCCAGGGACATTTAATAGTATTGTGCAGAAAGTCTTTAGGGACTTACGAGACGTAATGAGGATCTATTTTGACGACATCTACGTATTCACCCAGTGTGAAGATGTCGAGGAACACATTGAAGCTTTAGATCCAGTGCTCAAGCGGTGTGAAGAACAGCAACTTTACACCAAATTGTCCAAGTGTCAGTTCTGCGTGGATGAGATTCCATGCCTAGGAGATTTCGTCGGTCGCAAAGGAGTCCGAATGGATCCCGACAAGGTCCGCATCATCGCAGAATGGCCTGTTCCCAAGCCCAAGAAGCAAATGGAAAGCTTTTAGGAACTACGGTCTACGTGTCCAGGTTCTGCAAGGACTTTGCGCAATTTGCGGGACCACTTCACGACATCATCAAGGGAATCGTCCTCGAGAGACTATTGAACTCTTGGGCGATCAACAGAAGTACGTCGAAGAGCAAAAACGCGGGTTAGCTTCACCACCAGTTCTCGGCCTTCCTGACGAAACCTTTTGGTATTCGAATGGACGCCTCGAACTTCGCAATAGGGGGAGTCTTGTTTCAAAAGGAGGAGAGCTAGAGCATCCGATCTCATATACTCGTCAGACGATGAAGCCAACGGAAGTGAACTATCCTGTTCGAGAACAAGAGTTGCTCGCGATCATGCATGCTCGACCATTTACGGTTGAAACGGATCACAAAAGTATTGAGTTGATCCTAACGCAGAAGACTACAAACCGTTGCGTTGCACGATGGTTCAATGAACTTGCTGAATTTCAGCCATTGTCAAGTGGATTCCTGGAGAAACGAATACCGTGGCTGATGCACTCTCGCGAAAGCCGGAGTTTGAACGAAAAGCTGCTCAAGTAAGTTAACAAGAGCTTCTAGAAGCAGCCAAGAATCGCGAAATCGTGGCAACGATCGTACCGAACAAGGGTACTGTGCTCCAAACAGCGAAGTCAATGTATTCGTGGAACAAAGATCTACAGTGGATCATCAAGAAGCTCAAGCAAGGAGACAAATTACCTAAGTACTTCTTACAGGATGGCATTCTTTAATATCAAACTGCGGAAGACCAGACTCCACGCTTGTACATCCCGGATGACGAAGATCTGAAGAATCGAGTCATTTGTGAAAACCACGATGCAGTTGCCGCAGGGCATCCAGGGTTTTACAAGACCTATTTGGCAGTACGTGAAAAATACTACTGGCCGAAGATGATGATGTACATCCAGCGCTATGTCAACACATGTGAGATGTGTCAGCGCAATAAGTCAAGGCAAACCAAGCCGCCGGGACTACTTCAACCTCTAAACATACCTACGGGTAGCTGGATAGACATATCAATGGATTTCGTTGTGTCGCTACCTGTCAGCGCTGAAGGTTACGATGCTATAATGGTGATCATCGACCGATTGACAAAGCGAGCGAAGTTCATTGCGACGACAACGGACAGCACCACGGAGATTGCCAACGTGTTCATGAAGAACTACGTTCAGGATCATGGTCTACCCAAAATCATTGTATCCGATCGAGACACCAAGTTTACGTCCAAACTTTGACAGGGTATTGTAAGTGCTCTTGGTAGGCAGCACAATCTGTCATCGTCATTTCAACCCCAAACAGATGGACAAACAGAACGGACAAATCGATTTGTCGGAGACTACATCAACCCAGCTCAAGATGACTGGGATGAATATCTCCACTTGGCAGAAATTGCCTAAAACCGACGTGTACACTACACCATTCGAATGTCGCCGTTCGAGGCGGATCTTGGATATGTTCCCTACATGTGGCATCAGATCTGCAGTTCAAGAAGTTGGAGAAATCAGCGCAAGAGTTTTGCTTCAGCAAGAGACTCTACTCAAGGCTGCACAGGACCGTATGAGCGAGACGCAGGAGCGTATGAAGTATTACTACGACAAGAATAGACTTGTTCAGAACTTCGAAGTCAACGACATGGTGCTGTTAGACGGAAAGAATTTGGATATCCGTCACAAAGGGTACGCCCAGTCGAAGAAACTTGCACCACGATACATTGGACTGTTTTCAGTGTTGAAGAAGGATCTCAAAAGATTCCTATGAGTTGGGATTATCGAAGGGATTGAAGTTGCATCAGTATTCCACACTTCGTTGCTGAAACCGTATCGCAAGGACCCAAAGCGAAGGCAGCAAGTGAACAAGGTCGTGTTAGCCGATGGAACGGAAGGACGACTCGTTGAAGCTGTGATTAATCACAGAATGTACAAGGGAAAACCGCAGTACAAGATTTGGTGGCTAGGCGATTTCAAAGCGGATGCTACCTGGGATCCCATTGAAAATCTAAAGCAGATTCCGGGCCTCATCAACCTCTATTGGAAATCCAAGAATCGACCGAAGCCATTTTCAAAGTAGGCGTCATCTTGAAGCGATGTGATGTGACGCAGTCGCCGTCAGCAGCAGACATAGCTGCCGACGGCAACTACATAATGTTGAACATGAAATTTTGTTTTGCATGTCTCCAATTAAACATGGCTCAAAAACATACAAGATAAAATCAAGTATATGAAACGCCACATAATCACAAATAAGGTTGTGGATCAAGACATTCAAGGATAAATTCGAGGATCTAGACCGTCCCATAATCATTAACTTTATTGGTCGAATATAATGTAGGTCCAGTACGGGATCTGGATTTTTGAATGAAATACAACTACGCGGATATTTTAGACAAGCTTATGGGACGATAGCATAAACATATGAGATAAGAGAATTGATAGGCTACTTGATTCATTAGGCTTCTCGAAGAAGGCCTTAGTGGCTAGCTAAGTTAACTCTCTCATTCAATCTCACTTTTCAATTTACCAAGCAACCGACAGGCCCACTCCAAGGGGATCACATCTCACTCCACCGCCTCCGCCGCAGTCTATCGCCATGTTCGCCGCAACCAACGCATACGCTTCTCGCCGCTATTATTACATAAAGAAGACGACACGAAGCATGAGCGTGGTGTCGCTGTGCTTACGTTGAAGTGCAGGGATGCCGTTGTTGAAGACACCGAACACCTACTCAAGATCGAGATCGAGCGCCGGCACAGACGGATAGTCGCACATGCACTACATGACGTCGGATACGGCGATGACATCGGCGATGATCGTGTCTAGGCAGCCGGCAAAGGCAGCACCAGCTCCTTCCTTGACCTGAGGTACATAAGCGGATTAACAGGGTATGATACCCTTCACATACGCGCTAAATATTATATGTCACATATATTACAAGCCACATACCTTTGTGGCAATAATCACTCCGTAATCTATTCATACGCTCAGCACTATGCGAAACTTTGGTCAAAATCGTGCGGTTTAGTTCGAAGTTTGAAAAGAAGAGAAAGCTTAGCAGGCCTCATTGATCTTTGTATAGTCCGGATTGGTGTGCACCACCTGAGTGCGACCGCTGGGCTGCTAAACACCTCTACGAAGTAGTACCAGAATAATACGTTTAACCCCTCTAGCCCGAGCTTTATTCTGTATCCTACAGAGTAAGCAATAACCATGATTAAAGTATACCTTAAAAGCTGCGAGAATTATGCTGCTGTAAGCCCTTTCGCTCTCAATGACCCAGAACCGGACATATTTGGCACAAAGACAAAACAAAAGTGGCCATATCATCGACAATGTATCCACCATCTGCGAGAATACGGATCTCCTATTGGCTCCCAGAAGGATAGAGCACGGTCAAAACCTGCCACCAAGAAATACCCCGCATTTTCGTTATGGATACCTGGCTTATTTGACCGCTAGACGTCAGCCAACCATCCTAGCCGCCAACAGGAGACACCCCAACCGCGGAGCGCGCGCAGAGAAAGATTTTGCCCAGTTCCTATCTAACGGTTTAGTGAGGAGGAGCTGGGCAATTTCTTCTGCGCGCGAACCAGGACGACAAGATAAGGGTAACCAAGTAGCTTGTTTGACATATTGCTCCTCCTCGTTCATACGCTTAGGCTAACGGAACTTTATCTTCCATTTCAGTTACGGTGGAGTCCTTTTGTCGTCGCCCCACATATTGCGCTATGTCTGCGCATACATGAGATCGTTACTGCCTCCGACGTCCCGCTTTGAACGGAATCAATCCATACGAGACCCATGTACAAGCATACATACAGGTACGGTCTCCGTTTGTACTGAATGGTCGAGTAGTAGAAGTTATGCGTGTTGACTAACGTGTGCTACTGATGTGCTTCTTATAGACAGCAAACCGTCTACAATACTCAGCGACAGCTACATCTAATTGATGCACGTGTGGAATGTCGAATGATAGCGATGGAACTGATGGTGGACAAAGCGCTCATACCAATGCTGCATATCGTTACATTTCAAGAGATACCCTACATCATAAAGCCATACTATACCGAAGTAGAAATTTTACCAAACCCTTTACTCTGTATTACCCTGACTTACAAGCATGCGCTTCATTATACAATCTATTTTTTTGCTACTCCATACTTCTGTATCATCCGGAATAAAGTCATTCATTACATTTGCTTATTCAGTAAAATCAGTCGTAAAGTTGGCACTGCCGTTCATTCAACCGGGCTCTGTCTAGATCGAACGCATTGAGTAGCCTTATCAGCAGCTGATCTTGTGTTCGTGGCCGGAAACATCGCCAAAGATATCACCTTTGAATCCGGGCTTGGCGTCGTGCGAGCCTATGGCGTTCGAGATAGTACCCAATTCAATCTGGAGCTGTATACGACGCTTCCTTGTTACTCGGTTTTGATGTCGGAGCTCTGGGTGCGTTTGGTGCTGAAGCTCGAAATGACTGTAATGACTCAGTCTTACCTGAAAAAGTGTCATTAGCATGCCAGCAACATTAGATGCAATGGAATCGCCTGCCTTCAAAGACGGCCAATTCGCGTTATAGATCATTCAAATGACCTGATCGTTGACATTAAATCCTGTAAAAACGCTTATTCTGTAAGATACAGAATACCGGGCTAGAAGGGTTAAGTATTCAAATCGTATAAAGAAATCAGACCTCGTTGCAATCCGGTAGACTCTGGATATAAAATCCAGAGAATTTTTGAATTTTGCCAGAGTAAAGGTCGTTTTTGAGAGGGATAGACCCCGAATTAAGGCTTAGGAGTAGGCTTAATCGACGCGCCGCGCAATTTCACGTTAGCCGGACCAATCAAAGAAAATGGCGTTTGCCTTAGACACGTTTTTAAAAACCGACATTTCTTGAGAACGGCTAATTGAAAAAATTACACGACGGCTCATTGTTTAGAGGGAACGTCCCTCTTTTCATCGATGTATGACAATCCAACTTCTATAAAACAGTTAACTAGCATTCGTTTGTTTCACGCTGTCTCATATACAAGGCCGTGCGCTAGCGCCGGGCGAGCTCTGAAATTCGAATGAAATGGTGGTGAGCTGCTTTGATTAAACACGTATCGGCATCATGTTTCTACAGGTTGAGATTTTCACTGCATTTGAGGAGGCTAAAGCCTCGTGGAGTCCGTCCTTTGGAAGCTACTTCCATACCAAATGTTGTATTTCTTTTTAGAAGAATGAGTTTTAAAATCGTGGTGGTCCAGCGTATGGAGCCGAACATGAGGAGCGGTAAATCGTATTTAGGTTTCATTATGGAAGATACTCAGATTGATACATATCCACGGAGGGGACTGCGAGTTGACTGCATGTAGCTTCCTAGTTTGCGAGGAAAATGTATAATTCTGCACCCACCCGGATTGAACTACCGGTAGACGTCGCGATGTGGATGTGCTCCACAGATTCCCAGTCATGTTGTGTTTGAGCATGTTCAGATCCTGGTTGCACGTACTGCGTACGAGCTAGCCGATACCAAATACCAAAGAAAATATTATTAGCCGGCTCCACCGACCGCACTTTAATATAGCCGCTACACAATAGCAAAGTGAATAATACTTAATATCAGCAAAGTGAATAATATTCACTTTGCTATTTTGTAGCGGCTATGTTATAGTGCGGCTTCTATTGTTATAATTGAAAGGAAACTTTCATAGATGTTGCGTGAATTTTGAACTGGCACGCCACAGGCAACACACAGCTTTTGACTAGTTCTCGCTATATATTAGTGACTAGCCGAGTGCCGCCGCTCCGCGGCGGTTTATATGTTTTAGTTAAGTCTGGGGGAGCGCACCCGTTGTGCTCGCAGGGGCTCGCTACACTACTCACCAAACTAAATTACTTAATGAAAGTATTGGGCGGGCCCTACGGACCCGCAAAGCACGGGGAAGGGCGCGGCCTTCGCTTAGCTCGGACGCTTTATAGCCAATCGGGAGCCGCCTCCCTTACGCTCGGCAGCCGCCACGCAGGAACTGACCAGTTCGTCTACTAGTTGTAGTAGATTGGAGTGAGTTTGGCTCATGTCAATGTCGAGATCCTTAAAGTTAGCAAGTTGAAGTTGCATTATGAGAGGAATCAGACCAAAAGCAAAAATTGACATGTAATTTTGTCAGTTCTTGGGGGTTTGTTAGATTTGGAGATGAGCTGTTGAGCTGGTGCGCGTTGTTGATGTTTCTCAGTTTTGGCAAGTATGCTTTTTGAGCGTAAAATCGGATCACTGATATACTCTGAAATAAATTTCAGAGAATATTTGCTGTGGTTCTTTATCAACGCTGATAAAAATCGAAATTGAAAATCGAAAGAGAATATCATCTCATTGATATCATACCAGTATGAGTAAAAAAGGCAATGCTATTCAAGCCTAGACGCCTCATCATTATCATTTTGGTTACAGTCCAGGGTGATAGTACTGTAGACCAACAAGCTTCATTTGGGAGCTCTCCGTGCAGTCGACATTCGGATAAATACTGCAAAACAGGATACAGCAGTAGCACACGCCCAATACGCCTCCGTTTCTCGAAAAATAGCATAAGAAGAGCAGCGAGCGACAGGTATCTGACAAATGATACGTTGATTGCTTTAAGCGACAACTGCAACAGACGCAAAGAAGTACAGGATAAAATGGTCAGAAATCGACATTGTTCGGCAAACTTCTGTAAATCTTGTCAAAAAAACAATCGTACTTAGAATGGTTGCGAGGACAAGCGCCTCTGTCCGGTATTCATACAATGTGGATGTAGAAAGAATAGGCAAACCGGAGCCGTCGTCCCGGAGGGTATGCAGGTCGATAACAAAGAACGAGTAAGTCAAGGGATGTGTATTGTTTATACATGTAGTAGGGCCAGCCGTTGTAAAATTCCTGCTCGTTCCTTGACCCTTCACAAGGAACGAGCAGGAATTTTACAACGGTTGGAATTCGATTTCTGGTATTTCTAAGTATGTAGACATCACTCTCCCGGGTGCACCTTTGAAACCTTAATTAAGGCACCGCGCCCAGTCCATACACATAATGCCTAGATTATTCTATGAGATACAATCCACACAAGGACGCACAAATATACTCATGAAATCACAAGGAAACTATAGGACACACGTACAACTTACGAGGACATGGAGATAATCGGCAGGGTCGCTGCCGGTTCAGCGGGACGACAACAAGCTGAGCAACGAGTGAAGCTGCAGTAACGACGGGACGGTAATAGGATGAAGATAACTACAATGGAGAACAATATACCGATTAGTGTTTTTAGGTATTGTTGTGGTATATTGTGTTACTGTTTCTTTAAAAGAATTGAACTCTAATAACCAGTCCGAGCAATCAATTCCGCCATGATCGGGTTGTTCCCATCGCTTCCGTACGACGTCCATTCACGCCATTCCTCTCTCTCTCATCATGTTTCTGCTCTTCTCTCCCATTGCCTCATATCCGCCTTCATATGGGCAAACACCGTTGTGTAAAAGCGTTCTCATCTTCTGTTCCAAGTAAGCGCCGCATGACACTTCTCTTGGAGTCCATTGTCATATTGTCTAGGGCGTCCGCCATTTTGTTGAATTGTATATAGTGGTGTGTCCAGCTGATCACTCCACATATGTCTGCAAGCCGCGATGCTCTGGCATACCAATGCTTGAGTTTCTGCGCCTTGGGAAGTGTTCGTGTTCTCATCAATCTCAGGATCATTTGACTATCGCCCACTACGTGGATGCCTCTCCATCCTTAGGCCGCAGCATATGCCAACAATCTCTCCAGCCCTACGAAGTCTGCAATGTTATTTGTCATGCCCATGCTACCTAGGGGCGTTGCCGCTACCCATACCGGACGCCAATCTCCTCCTGTAATGTCTTGTTGCACGACGATACTTCCGCTTCCCCCGTGCCCCGGGTTTCCACGAGATCCTCCGTCGAAAAAGAAAAACCTACTTTCGTGAGGGTGTCCGCTATTTGTGTTCGAGGTACGGTCTCCTGTTGTGTCCAGTTCTGAATGCTGAACTCTGTTACTCGTATTTTGGGTTCCGTCAACGCAGTAAGTGGGAAGGCCCGCAATCTGAATCTCGCATACGCCTCTTAAATCGCAGTGTTGAGCTTCCTCTTCGCATCCTCCAATATGTTGGTCGTATCTCCATTAGGATGAAGGCGGTCAACATTCCATCTCCATATTACCGTTAATGTGATCACAACTCCTAAGCACCACATTTGAATGGCCACACATTGCAATTCCTGCCATGATTCAAACTTGCACAATTTCCCAATTGATAATCCTTGTTTTAACCTGAATCCAAAGATGTCGCTAATCGTATCCTTGCCTGTGATCTGTTTATTTGATGTATGCAGCGAAATTTTCCCCCATCCCGTAACCAACACGCCCTAAAGTTCTTGCGCTTCCGGACACGTCCATACTAGATGCATGGTGCCTGTATACATCGCCTGCATACAATTTTCCGACAGGCACTTCTGTCCTCTTTCTTCACCCGTACACAAGCGAAGTCTGTTCCGCTTCAATTTCAGTATGTTTTGCATTTGATAGACCGCCACTATTTCCATGCTCTGCACCTGCTCCACTCAACCTGCTGTAGAGCTCCTGCTACTTCCTTGTTGGCCTCCGTGAGCTTTTGTTGAATTAGGGCCTGCTCTTTGTAGGCGCTCTCGATTCTGCTTTTTGTTAATCAGCAGTTTGTAATGCTTTCTCGTTTGAGTCCATCTTCGTTTCCCTATAAAGTCCTCATCTTGGTGATCCAGGGATGAGGGGTGATCAAAATACTCTTGCTGGGCATCTTCGAGATCACAGCCACCTCCTCCTCGATCGAACGTGATTCCGGCGCCGAATTGATGACATGGGAGGTCGAACCCCATGTATGTTCCATTGCAGCCTTCTTCATTACAATCAGCGTGAAAATATGGTGCTTGTCGGCTAAATTATGCACTATCTGCAGCAGGTTCGCTTCGACCCGTCTGAATAATAATTCTGGATAGTTGGCTATCAAGCTGAGCGCAAGGTCTGTGAAAATGGGTGCTTCTTTGTCTGGCAAAGGCCTCGTGGCACGCTACAACGCGGCCCAGACAGGAACAGACGACAAGGATGGTAAAGATCGCGCTTTTGGGCTAAAAAGCCCCGTTGTCCGAGATCGTCAGCACGCCCCCTACTGTTCTCTATTCCTCGTTCTCGGTTAAATCCCGTAAGTCCATCCATTGTGTGCGCACCCCGTGCGCGCCCCTATCCATAAGTCCTTCAACTGTAAATGGAGTACTGCATCGTGAAAGAAGACCCCGCGTTGTGTGTACCTCCTGTTCCTGTTTTGTTTCATCTGTTCGCGCCCTCTCTCTTCACACCTGATGATTAATCCTTCCTTCGTCCATTTTGTTTTGGTTCCATTTCTTAGTCTGAGCTCCATGCGTAGCATCTACAAGTCCTCCACTTTGTCGTCGTCACAGTTACTAATACCAGCGAAATGCCTTTCCGCCCAAGGCCTCCCAGTAGCCCACATTGTAGCTTGTGGTTCCTCTTTGGGGTCTCCTTGTCTCGGGACTATCATTTCCACCTTGCCAGTATCCCTCGTCTGCAGTATGTTTCCTAGGCCTTGTTGTTGTCGACTTAGAGTAAGCGCCCATCCTTCCACTATTGATGCGCTCATAGCAACGATCTCGGTCCTGATATTAGGAATGCCTAGTCCACCTTGATTCGGTGCTAGTTCTGCAAGACCTTTTTACCCATCCGGCTGGGGCCTTGTCTGGTGTCGCAAACTTCGATTTCCAGACGTAATTCCTAATGCTCAAATCAGCCCTCCGGATGATCTCCGGAGTTGGCCACGCGTGGCGGGCGACGAACATCATTTCTTATCCCATGCTCCGGCCACTGTGTCGCCTTTACCTGCTATGTTCCCCAGATATATGGTGCTCTCAGTTTCGGATACCAGTCCTTCGTCTGTCTCATTCGGCGCCGCCCCATCGTTACCTACTACTTCAATATTAAAATCTTCACCCGGTTGAGCCTCTGCTGTTCCCATTCCCCGTGTTTTTCGTTCCCTCTCCTAGTGCTATTGACACCGACTTGTTGATATTCAGCTTAAGCCCTGGTACCGCGGAGAAAGTCTGAACTGCCCGAAAGGCAGTCACTTGCATTTCCTTGTGCGCTATGTAGATGGCGGTATCATCCGTTTAACCTGCCACTTTGAGAGGGTCAGCATCTAGATTTCCTCCTCGAGGTTCCTGCGATATTACGTCGTATAGCACATCTACTGCTATTATGAACAGCAAAGGCGCGAGCGGACATCCTTGCCTTATCCCGCTCGTTACCACCACCTTGTTGGATAAAAACCCATTGGCAATGAACTGTACTGAAGTGCCATTATGTATGGCTCGAATGATTCGGTATATTTTCGGTGGAAGCTTTTTGGCTTGGAGCACTGCCATTAGGAAGTATCGGTCCAGGGAATCGTAGGCTTTAGCGAAATCCAAAAGCAGTACTTGGGCTTGGCTTAGGTTTTCATGCGTCCTGCAAATTTCTTTAGCCGCCTCGAACATATCAATAACCTCGTGAATCGTGCGGCCTGGCACGAACCCACACTGTCTATGACTGACTAGTTTCGACACAAACCGCCGAAGGCTCGAGGCAAGTATTCTCGTAAAAAAAATGTAATCAGTATTCAGTAAGGAAATGGGCCGTTAGTTGAGGGGATTGGCCGTGTCACCCTCTTTGCTGATGCTGTGTATATATGCCTCTAGAAAACTGGTTGGGGTGGGGCCGTGCTCCATGCAATCATTGTATACTTTTGTAAGAATAGGCGTCATGAGGTTGGCATGCTCCTTATACCATTCATTAGCTAACTCGTCCGGACCGCAGGCTTTACCCATTTCACACCTCCCAATGGCCTCCTTTATCGCCGCTTCCGCGCATTCATCGTCGAGACTGGAAATGTCTTCGGATCTCCATGTACCACTGTATTTAAGTATGAAGGCTCCAATAGAATGGCGCTCGTCCGTCTCCCCGTTGAAGATGTCCGACCAGCTGTCAACCAGAATATTGGTTTTGTCATGAATGTTTCTCGATATGTCCCTTTGCCGCGCGATTAGGGTGGGAATCGTGGTGTTGCCGTATTTACTGCAAATCCTCCGAAAGAAGACCTTGGTAGTAGCCTTTGAGTTTCATGAAGCCGTTGTCACCAGAGCCCTTCGCTTAAGCACCCTGCATGCCTCCTGGGCTTTCTGCAAGGCCTCTAGGACAGTCTCCTTGCTGCTTCGCTTCCTATCCCTTCCTCGGGTTACCGATTAGTGTCGCCAGCCACTACTGAGCTCACTACTACCGAACCCTGTTAGCACGAGTTGTTAGCGATTTTGTTTGATGGTTTTGGCTCAGACAACAGATTAATGATCTTGTAGAGCGGGTCCTGAAGAGGGTGGTCTTGTAGAGGGATCCTGTAGAGGGTGGTCTTGTAGAGGAATAGTTTGTATACGTCATTCTATCAAAAGTAGTACCAAGAATTCTAGAGTTTTACATCAGATTCTACAGTGGCGACTTGGTGCTATATGATATAGCAGGTTTACGGAACTGTGGTTAGAGCTGGGACCGAACCTCCACTTCAACATATTGCATTAAAGGAGTAGACTGGTATGGTTGTCCTGCGAACTTCGCAGCTAGAGTTGTAAAATAGTAAAATACTTCAATAAAGCCGCACGGAACAGCTCTGGGTTTTACTTTTGAGCTCAGCAAACTAAGTTTCAAAGTGAGTGTTTCCAGAAAAATGGCTTGGGATTCGTCTTGCAAAATTTACTTCACGTGTTGATTATGATGTACTGATAGGAACGATAAAGTCGAAAAATAAGCTGTACTTTAAAATATTAGCAAAATGTTGGTTGAAGGAGTGTTGAAGGAATCCTAAATTTATCGATCTAGCATGACTTCGCTTCTAACTAGATCGGATTCGACTAAGCAGGGAATACGTGTACTATATTTTTATAATTTAATGCTACTTAGCATCATGACATGCATGCTGGTTCAAGCCCTCACATAAGCTCTATTTTCACTTCTGCAGCAGGATCTACCACCATGGTAGACCATTGAGTTGTTTGATGCTTTGCTTCTAATGTTTACTCGACCTTGAGATTCATTTCCATGACGGGTCCACCTTGCCATATTGGAAGACAGCATCAGTGTAAAGTTGCGAGGCGTTCGCCGCCGCGAAGGTCGGGTTACTGTAACCGAACGTAGTGTGGTTAAGACCGTAGTCGAACAGGAACAGCATGCTCGTGTTCGTGTGCACGAACCAGTGGAACGAGACTCTCGGTTACGAGTCGTGGTCGTATCCAGGCTTACCGGGTACGGACGTCACGGCCAGGCTATCTTGCGGCACGTTTTTCACCGACACGAGATCCGCCGTGGCCCAGCCGCCCTCCTGTATTGGGACAGTATCTCCAGCACAGTAGCCACACCGACCAGCCACGGCATCAGCAACAGACTCAGCGCCGTTATGCACCACCACCGTGTTCGCGCCAGCACCAATTCATCCGGGTCAGACCCGCTTCTTACTGGAACTGGTCGGGCGCAAGCGTTGTTAATGCTCGCTTTCTCTAATTCTCGCAGCGGCTGTTCCACTGTGGCTATTCACCGCCGGTGTAGCCGAATGGATTGCAGTCGGTCTACGTCCCCTTGCACTTGTTGAGGACCTCAGATTTCGAAGGCTCATCAAGATTATCACCGATTTGACTGCACTAGAACTACACCTTCCCGGTAGAACCCAAGTTCGCGAAGATATCACGCGTATTGCCGAAGAACTCCGAGTCAAGTTGAAGGATCTACTTGCAAAGGTCGCACCGTCGGAGAGAGCGTTCTCTACAGGCGGAGACACTGTTACGGCAAGGCGGTGTTCTCTCGCACCGGATCTGGTGCGTCACATCGTCTTCCTGCCCGAGAACGCCCGTAAGAAAAAGAAACCCAAGGCCAGAGGAAGCTTGGTTAATTTACTGCAATAATACATGTCCAATTCCTGGCTCATAAATATGTCTCGCGGCTCAGAAGTATAAGGAGCCTGCAGTCGTGGCTCAGATAGCCCGAGGGCGGTCTTGCTAATATGAACGAAAGTAAAGGTTTAATAAAACTAAAATAAAAGTTATCTGAAGCGAGACTAGCTCTAAGTCAAGCCTCGGACGAGCTCGGGATAGACGAGCTCGAAACTGCCACTTTCGGACTCGTTCCGCTTAAGCACGCGAGCAACCAGCTCGCGGCGAGCAATATGGCTACGTGCTCGTTCTTGTACTCATCTTCCGGCGGAGAGCTCGTTGTTACGCGCATGTGATTGGTAGAAACTTTGGGAATATATTTTGCAATCCTCGAGAGTGATTGAAATACTGACGAAAACCGACCTTCGAGCGAGATTGTGACCTTCTCCTCGGCTTACTCCCTATACAGACTCCACAGGATGCACTCAAGACCCCCCTTGCTGTAAGGCAGACCATCTCAAACTTCCAATCTGCAGGACCGTTCAAGGTGATCCACCCCACCGAATCCGAGAAGTCCTACATCTTTAAGTGGGGGTCCGCGTTGAATTTCGGAAGGACAGCGGACAACTAACGGCTAGATGGGCTTGTCTCGCCGACGAGTCATGCAGAACTCCGGTACCAATCTATTCACGATGTCCACGGGAAGGACTTCTCGAGCACCGACGCTGTGTGTTCGTGCCGCTCGCTTCATCCGCGCGGCGTCGAGCAAGTCTCTGGTACATGCTGCAGGTGTCTCTGCTCACCTTCCGTAGCTTATACTGGTGTATGCATAGCACACGGTGCGACGTAAAGTGCAGTCAGGGACTCTAGAGTGCCGCTATACTTCTTCTACGACATACTGGACCGCAAGAAGTTGCCATAACACCGCCTCGTCCATGGACCACCCTCACGAAATTAACAACGCCGTGTTCCATTTTGTGAATGAACTTCCACGGGGTTCCCCAGCCAAAATGGAGATCGCAGGAGGCGACAAGTTCAAGCCCTTCAAGCAGCACGAGAAGCAGGGCATCCCTAGTCTCTACCACAGTTCGTTCCTCGCGAACTACGGCTGTCCGCTTCAGACCACAACCACGTGGACCCAACGCGAGGCACCGAGGGGACAATGACCCCATCGAGGTGTGTGAGATCGGTCGCTACGTTGACCGCGTGGGCGTGCTGGGCCCGATCGACGGCTGTGCGACGGACTGGAAGTTGCTGGCCATCAACGCCAACGACTCGGTGGTGGAATTGGAGGCCTGAGGGGACAAAGCGCTGCACGACGTGGTGAGCAGGGGCATCGCTGGTTCAGGGACTACAAGATCCCGGACGGAAAACCACCGAGCGACATTGCCTTTAACGGACCCGAGACGTTGTTGTGGACGTGATCCAAACAGACCCACAAGAGCTCGAAGAAGCTCGTGGGCGATGCACTCGCCAGTAACCACAAGCTCTGGACGGATGGCTCGAGCTGCACCTCGGCAGGCAGTACCGTGGCAGGGGCTGTGGCTGGTGGTGTGGACAGTGTCTTGAGCTGAATTGTGCCTATGGCATAGCAAATGTGAGTGGTGCGTCTGCATCAGTCATGTTGTCGGGTATAGAAGACTTCGGAGCTGGTGCCGAGCTTCACCAGATTGTACACGTTTTACGGCACCGCTCGTTGGATTACTTTTACTTCGCTACAAAATTGATGCAATCCCTACTTCTTTTCGCCAAGTGCTACAACTACTTTTTCGATAAATGCTGTTGTGCAGCAATTTCCGCTCTCTGCGCAACTTGTTGCTGCAGAATAGCCACGAGCTGACGAAGATCCTGGCTTCGAGTCAGACGTCGGCAGCGAAGCCGACGCTGCTCCTGTGGTTGGATTTGTAAGAGTGGTGGGGAGGCACGTTTGCTAATGTTTTCCAAGCGCCAGCGTTGCTCTTCGCGTTCAAGTGGTTGCCGCTCCAGCTCTTGTGCTAACGGGGATCGAAGCACTAGCTCCACGTTTGTTGGGTTCGTGATCCGGTCGACAACCAAATCGAAAGTGTGGCTGCGACGGTTAACAGCAGCTAGCTCCACTGGAAACTGCGTCCGTTGAAGACCGATAACCTGACGACTACTAGTCCGCGGGTGCGATACGGTTATATTTACCAAGTTTTCATTGTGTGCATCCTCGCCGAATAAAACATTCCCAGTAGCATTAAGTACTGCCGCCCCACGTCTAACGTCATGATATGTTCTTCACCATGCATCTTGAATACGCGTTTGCACCCGAAGCTCCTCTGTACTCATTCGACTTCTTCGTCCTCGTCAAATATTTGCTCCCGTTCAGGAGAATTATCTTTTCTCGCCTTGAGACCGCGGATGCCGATTTGAATAGCATTGCCAATTGAAGTTGCCGCTGCTTCAATGGTTCGCTCGATTGCAGTGTTAACTTGAGCAGCGAAATCTACGCGATCTGGTCCTGAGGTAACGGTATTCTGCGCGCACAGGGCTTCCAGCTCGAGTGTGGACTTCTCAGCACTGTGTAAGTCGTCTTGGATCAAAGCCCTAGTTGTTGCCACGTCGACGGGTTTCGTTATATGTGTCTCTGCAGCTTTTCACGCAAAATTGAAGTCGCGTCGGCCTGGCGTTGGCCTTGAAAGTTGACGTCCGCTTGGGTATCAATGCGCACGCGGTGTACTCGGTGTTCTAGTTGTAACTCTCTTTGTGCAGTCAATTCAACGACGAGCTGCCGAACATATTCAAGAGCATTGGCCCTTCAACACCACTGGCAATTTCACTCTCCATTTCACCCCGTGCGTCACGTAGATCAGCTACCAATGCCTTTTTAATTCTCTCAGCAGTACCTGAGGATGACTCGTCAACCAGGCGTTCACGAGGCGATTTATATCATCACCAGGTCGCATTTCTCCACGTAAATCCGCAATCTTGTCCTCTACGACCTGGCCAATGCGTGCTGGAATTGCATTAAGGTTACTAGAAATCTTGACTTCAATTGAAGTCGCATCAGCCTAACACTGGCATTGCAAATTGACGTCCGTCTGGGTTCAATGAGTACACACTGTACTCGGGCTTCCAGTTGACTCGCGCCTTGTGCCGTCAATTCCAAGACGAGTTGCGGGAGATATTCGCGCATTGGTCCCTCAACATCACTGGAAATTTCACGCTGCATTTCACCTCGTGTACGACGGAGCTCAGCCTCCAGGGCATTTTTAATACTTTCAGCAGCACATGTTGACGACACTTTAACCATTCGTTGTACGAGATGATTTATATCCTCACCGGGACGCGTTTCGCCACGTAAATCCGCCAGCAAGTCTTCTACCACCTGGTGAATGCGAGCTGGAATTGCTTCAAGGTTACTGTAAATCTTGGCTTCGACCTCGTCAAATCGGGCAAGGACGCCCCCAGTCTGAGATGCAATCGCCAACTACGTCTCGTGGGACGTCCGCTGCACTTCTTGCACGGCCTGATCGGGCTTCCCATTCACGAAGTGCTCTATCTCACCTCTTTTCTCGTTTTCAAGACGCTGGAATTGCTCCTGAATCTCTGTGTGAGTCGCCGTCAGAGCCGTTGCCCGATGATGCGCTGTTCTTTCGTTAGTTGTTGCACATTCGCCTCTGCTGATGCTTGGACAGTCACTAGGGCAGCGTTTTGAGCGTCACACTGGCCTTGTTGTGGGCTGTGCAGCATCGCCTGTTCTACCGCGAAAGCCTGGGTTTGGGCGATGAAGTGCTGCGCGAGGATTATCACGTCATCGTCAGCGCCAGGGGCAAACTGTGCGGTGGTTGGCTGCAGCGCGCTTGAAAACTCTACAAGAGTAATTTCTTCTTGAGGGTTTATATCTTATATACCGCCTGAGCAGCAGCTTGAGCAGCACCTTGGATAGCACCTTGGACAGCATATTGGGCGGCGGCTTGATCAGCACTTTGAGCAGCAGCTTGGGAAGCAGCTTGCGCACGAGTCAACACCATCAGCTGCAGGAGGGGCGAATTTATTCTGTTGAGTCTCAAGATCGAGATATCTTGCACTTGAAATTGGCCAATAAGCAAAATAATGATTTTGGACGAAAAGATCAGCAGAAGAACGAGCTCGCCTGTCAAGTGATCCGTCTATCGAGTGAGCTCGTAAGGTTTATCGAGGAGCTCATCACGAGCTCGTCCGAGGCTTGGCTCTAGTTACTCGGAAATATCTTTTCTGAGTTTTTAGATACTTTCTCCACCCTACTCACCGGCGCATCTCATGGCGGCTGTCACGTCTGGATCAATCAAATGTACAGGTGAAAGGTTTCGATAACCTGAATGTTGTACGAATGTTGAACGAGATGACATCAAACGGGTTACGCAGTACCGTGGAATTAATCCGGTGAGGGCTGTCCATACCTGAAGGTATTCCCAGTATAAATCGATTGCTACTTGTAACTACCGGTATGCCAATCATGACTGCGTATTTTCTCAAACAAAACCCCTCCCAAGTCGTGTTACTTTCTCACCGTGTATCCATAGGCCACCAGGCGTAAATGTTGTTGGTCATGATAGCTGCAGGAAATGTTTCGTTCAAATTGCACGAATAAGTTTCCGTGAATGATGCGATTTTAGATTTTGCATGGAAGTGAGAAGATAAGTCGGCAATGCAACGACGCACGCATATTCGCAGTCCAAAGACCTGTGTGCTTAGCGGCGCAGCAATGTAACTTACTCTAAGCGGGTACCAAAGCGGGTTTGGTTTTATACGGCATACTTGCTGCCCTTAATATTACTTCATCCTTTGACGCTTTCCCACACAAGCTATCTTCTCGTCACCTACGGCTTCCGTCTTCAGTATCTCTCTCTCTTCCTGACTCTCCGTACTATTATCTAATGTCCTAATCCTCTATGTATCAACAAACTTCAACACAATCTAGCACCTGCAAATCCAGTTGACAAGGTTAAAGTATATCCCACCGTTGCAGTAATCATAATCGAGTCTCAGAGGTTATTTCATAAACGTGACCAGCCGGGGCGCACCCCCGCGGTTCGCTTCACTCGCGACATGGAAATAGAACCTCCGGGCTCACGTCTTGCCCTCACCCTTTCGTCTCCGGCGGGGCCTCTGCGTCACGGCGAAGGCAGGGGCAGAGTCTGCCCCTGCCTTCGCCGTGACGCTGCAAGAACGTGCACCCGGGCAATGTTTGATTGGAGCCCGTCTATGGCCAACCACGTCGCCCCGCCGTTGGATCAGCTCCTGTAGCTTTTGTAGTGCTGTATTTGTGACGTACATTCATGGTATTTTGTCTTATGATGGATCCTCTACCGTAAAGTTCGTATTCAGTAAGACACACCGATTCAATGCGACAGTGGTAAAAACTAAACTCAAATATTTTGAAATAACTTGGAAATTGTATGTATTTTTTTACGATCGTAAAAAACTAAAATTCTCCACGATTTTTGAATATATATATATATATATATATATATATATATATATAGTAATCGACCTTTTTACCACTGTCTCATTGAATCCGAACTTACAGTACTACTGTACCGGATTTGTCGATCCCACGATAAAAGCCTAATTTATGAGGAATTACCTTGTCTAAGTTTAAATCTATTTATATGTAACAATATATGCTCCCAAAAAGAGAGTACTTATACCTGTAAGTACTTGCACACATGACTGCTGCATGTACCGGTACCTCAAACGTGGCAGGACACGCTAACGAAAGCCTCGTGTCTGCTCGAAGCTACCCGCAATTCGCATCGCGCACTGCCTCCAAGGTTAGGATCCTAAACCGGTGTATAGATTACTGGAGCATGGTCGACATCAGTGCCGCATTGTCTCGCAAGGTGATTTACTTTTAGTTGCGAGTCGCAACTATCTTCGCCATCAGGTCAGCTAGTGTGCGTGTAGCCTTTCGTTGACCTGCAATGAATCCTGCACTCTTCTCTAATGTATGGTTTGCTTGTGCTGTCTGCAGGATGGTTAGCGCAAGCAATGAGCTCATGCACAACTAGCTGCTGTAGCAGTTCCTGCTTCGGCAGCTGAATCACCTCTTACAGCGTCAGCGGCGGATGGTTGCGCTGTGTGATCAAACTGTTCAATATGCACAGTGGTAATGCGTTGGCGTGTCGAGTAGTGCACACCATTGCAGCAGGACAAGGGGC
Organism: Phytophthora hibernalis; assembly: GCA_012656075.1. Taxonomy (NCBI): domain Eukaryota; phylum Oomycota; class Peronosporomycetes; order Peronosporales; family Peronosporaceae; genus Phytophthora; species Phytophthora hibernalis. The sequence continues at coordinate 46,827 of JAAKBF010000095.1, forward strand.
TCGACCCAGCTTGGGTCCCAAGTTTCACTTATTTGTGCCAATTGGCAACCAGATGTTGTTACATGTAAGTATATTTTCACTTAGATAAGGTAATCCCTTCCTAATTTATTGTCATAGTGTGGCCTTTCTCTTGCGATTGCATTTCGTCGTCTGATCCGCTGGGTACCTCTAGGCACACGTCCAGCGCGTGCCGGGCGTGTGGCCTGTGGGGCAGCTATTGGAGAGACACGAACGGTGTAATCTGATTGGCGGATCTTTTGGCATCGCGCACGGTGATTGGGCGGATGGTTTCAACTTGCACATCAGATGGTGGTTTGCATATGAATTGACGAGACCGACCGTGTCCGTTGCAGTTTGGTGTGTCCGTTGCAGTTTGGTGTGTCCGTTGCATAATTGGATCAAGTGAAAACAGGGAGATAGGAGAACTACATGTGTAGGAGAGAGCAAGCAGGACTAGGACGTCTAACTCAATGGAACTCACTTTCAGATTTCCTTTCTACTCCTCATCTCGACTACCAGGCTACGTCTGCATTCGCGATTGGTTATGAGCCCAAGCTACGCTGACACTGTCAAACTCGTGGAAGGCAACTACTTCCACTGGGAGTTCAGCATGAGGATGACGCTCTCGCGCAAGGGACTACTGGCCAACATCATCAAGCCAGAGCTCGACGCGCTGAGCGATCGTTCCACGGCACAATGGTAGATGGACGATCTGAAAGCCCTTGGTGTGATCGCTGGAGACGTGAGTCTCACATACCAAGTCTACATCCGTGGAGCGACATCGGCTGTCGACTCGTGGCGCATGCTCGAGGAGCAGTTCAACCGGAACACGCTGAAGAACCGACTCCTCGTCACCAAGAAGTTGCACAACTTCAAGATGGAGTCCGGTACGCGGTTCGCGGTTCACGTGGACCAGTTGAAGGAGATCGTCTTGCAAATGATGAGGATCGGGGAGCCTTTGGATGAGACCCGACAGCTCGTGTTGCTGCTCGGTGGTCTGACGGATGAGTACCGGATGATCAGTACCGTCCTCGAGAATACGCCTAACATGACGTTGGCGTACGCGATCCAAGATCTCTGGTGTTAAAGCCTCGGACGAATCGTCATCGGCTCAACAGAAGGCGTTCGTGGCCAAGAAGGACTACGGCAAGCGCAAGTTCACCGGCAAGTGATTTTACTGCGGGAAGCCGGGGCACAAGCAAACGGAGTGCCGCAAGAAGAAGGCCGACGAGGGACGTGGACAAGTCGCGAGAGAAACATCCGCCTTCGCGTTCACGGCAACGGGTGCGATGAGCAAGACTGAGTGGCTCGTCGACTCTGGTGCAAGCTCGCACATGACCAGCGTCTGGGACAAGTTCGTGTCCATGAAGGAGCTGAAGATGCTAGTCCGCATCACGATCGCGGATGGCACGAAGATCGACGCAGTTGCAATGGGCACCGTGGGGTTGAAGCTGACGGACGGGACATCTGTCACACTGTCGGATGTTCTGTACATCCCTGAGGTTGATGGAAGCCTCATCTCGGTAGCGAAGCTGGCCGAGAAGGACGTCGTGGCGGAGTTCAGCAAAGACAAGTAGGTATTTTGCTTTGGCGACGTAAACGTCATGGAGGCCAAGCGATGTGGAAATGTCTACAAGCTGAAGACAGTGGGGGACGAGGTGTGTCGTGCTGCAACGACACCGCGTAAGGAGTCGTGGAGCGTGTTGCACGCACGCCTAGGCCACATCCCGTACAAGCGCTACGAGCAGCTACGTACAATGGAAATGTCTACAAGCTGAAGACAGTGGGGACGAGGTGTGTCGTGCTGCAACGACACCGCGTAAGGAGTCGTGGAGCGTGTTGCACGCACGCCTAGGCCACAACCCGTACAAGCGCTATGAGCAGAAGCGTTGCCGCGGGTTACGGAAGCACCTACGACTGTGGACGTTTGTGCTGGTTGTTGCATGGGAAAGGTGCACGAACACAACTTCTCTCGCAAGCCCAAAAATACCGTCAAGAGTGCGGGGTTCTGGCCCTCGTCCACTCTGACGTCTTTGGACCAATGCAGACGAAGACACCGGGAGGTTGTACGTACCTCGTCACGTTTATCGACGACTACACACGTCACGTCACGGTGTACTTCATGAAGAAGAAGTCGGAAGTCTTGGCGAAGTTCAAGATGTTCAATGCCGCCTTGGAAAACGCTACCGGTCACAAGATCAAGCGTCTCCGCTCGGACAACGGCGGAGAGTACACGGGTCAACTCTTCAAGGAGTACCTGACCAAGGAAGGCATCCGCCATGAGAAGTCGGTGCCGTCCACGCCCCAGCAAAATGGACTTGCTGAGCGCATGAACCGGAGCCTCGTCGTGATGGCTCGTTGCGTGCTTTATCATGAGGGCATCGACAAGAAGTGGTGGGCTGAAGCAGCCAACACGTCTGCGTGGATCATCAACAGGATTCCCAACACTGTGACTGTGAAGACACCGTACGAGATCGTGTACCAGAAGAAACCTCAGCTCAAGAACCTGAAGGTGTTTGGTGCACGTGGTTACGCACACATTGCTGACGAGAAGCATCGCAAGCTGGACGCCAAGGCTTTCAAGTGCCGATTCATGGGCTACGAGGATGGTGTCAAAGGATACCGCGTACTCAATGGGGCCACGGGAAAAGTACAAATCGTTCGCACTGTCAAGTTCATGGAGACCACTAGCCCGGATGACTTCATGGCAGAGATCGATGATGAAGATAACGATGGCGGGAATGATGTCACTGTGCCTCGAGCTACTGCTCCCAGCTATGAACCGTCGCGAACTCTCACCATCCATAATCATGAAATGATCCCACTTCAACATGAGGTGGTTACAGAAGGCGCAATCGTTTATGTCCCGGATCATCCCATGATTACTCGCTCGCGTGCTCGACACATTGATGAGACCAACGATCCGGAGGAAGCTGGAGGACGTAAGAAGCAGGTTGTTACCTCTTCTGCCATTGGAAACAAGCGTCAAAAGGTGACCCAGGGTCGTGTCATGCCAAGCGACGAGCTGCTCGCTATTGAAGACGGTCAAGTAATGGCTGCAACGGAGGATGTCCCTAAGTTGTACGCAGAAGCTACGAACAGTGCGGACCGCGACGCATGGAAAAATGCTATTGCAAGTGAGCTTGAGTCGCTCACTGCTAACAAGACTTGTAAGCTGGTACCAAGACCAGAACACCAGCGCCCGATTGGTTGCCGCTGGGTATTCGCATTAAAGCGCAATGAGAAGGGGCAAGTCGTTCGTCACAAGGCTCGCCTGGTCGCCAAAGGGTACTCATAACGTCATGGCATCGATTACGAGGAAACGTACTCGCCGGTGGCTTACTTGAACTCGATCAGTGCAAAGCTGGCAAAGGCTGCGCGGACGGAATGGAGATCGAGCAGTGTGACGTCGACACCGCGTTCCTGTATGGCAAGCTTGAAGAGGAGATCTACATGGAACTTCCAGAAGATGTTCGAGAGCTTCTGACGTTGGCTGAAGCTGAAGGCGAGGACGACGTCGTGTGTCTACTGCAACAAAGTCTGTACGGGGTCAAGCAGGCGTGTGTGGAACGAGACCATTGACAAGCACCTCATGGACATGGGATTTACAGCTGCTGATGCTGACCCGTGCGTCTACACGAGAGGAGATGGAGACGACGAGTACGTGGTGTGCCTCTACGTTGATGACATGTTGATTGCCTCGCGTGAGAAAGCTGTTATTGCGTCAGTGAAGGCCGGGATCGCCGAGAAGTTCCGGATTAAGAACCTCGGAAGGGCACGCTTCATTCTCGGCATCGAGATTGACTACAACATGGAGCGCAGATCATTGACCATCAGTCAGCAAACGTACACGACGTCGATCATCAAGAAGTTCGGTCAAGAAAACGCAAAGTCGTGCCTGACACCACTGGAACCTGGTATACATCTGACCAAGGCTGACGAGGCACAGACTGAAGAAGACAAAGCGAAGATGAAGTCAAAACCTTATCGATCGCTTGTGGCAAGTATGATGTACTTGGCGTGCGGAACGCGCCCCGACATTTCGGTAGCAGTCGCCAAACTGAGCAGTTTCCTGGAGAACCCTGGTGAGAAGCACTGGGATGCTAGGATCAAGGTCGTGCGGTATCTACTGAAGACGAAGGACGTCGGCATCACGTAGGATGGTCTACTCGGTACTCAACTTGAAGCCTATTCTGATGCGGACAGGGCTGGCACCCGTGACGACCGACGCTCGGTGAGTGAAATGATGCTCATGCTGTGTGGTGCGCCTGTGGTGTGGCGATCAACGTTCCAGAAGCCTGTGGCGCTGAGCTCCGCCGAAGCGGAGTACATGGCGCTAAGCGACTGTGTGAAGGAGTGCGTTTGGATGCGCCGTCTCCTGAAGGACATTGGTGCGGAGCAGAGCGAGCCTACGGTGATCTACGAGGACAACCAAGGAGCAATGGCTTTGGCCAAAAACGACGGCTACTAAGCGCGCACGAAACTCATCGATATTCGCTTCCACTTCATCCATGAGAAGGTGATCAACAAGGAAGTTGAACTGGAGTACGTGGAGTCCAAGAACCAACTCGCTGACTTCCTGACCAAGGGTCTATCTACGAAGACGCTGCGCTACTTGATGATGCGTGCTAACTTCGGACCCAAGCTCGAGACTTCGAATTCAGTGGGGTCTTGCGATCGCACTTCGTCGTCTGATCCGCTGGGTACCTCTAGGCACACGTCCTGCGCGTGTCGGGCGTGTGGCCTGTGGGGCAGCTATTGGAGAGACACGAACGGTGTAATCTGATTGGCGGATCTTTTGGCATCGCGCACGGTGATTGGGCGGATGGTTTCAACTTGCACATCAGATGGTGGTTTGCATATGAATTGACGAGACCGACCGTGTCCGTTGCAGTTTGGTGTGTCCGTTGCAGTTTGGTGTGTCCGTTGCATAATTGGATCAAGTGAAAACAGGGAGATAGGAGAACTACATGTGTAGGAGAGAGCAAGCAGGACTAGGACGTCTAACTCAATGGAACTCACTTTCAGATTTCCTTTCTACTCCTCATCTCGACTACCAGGCTACGTCTGCATTCGCAATTCTTTCCAGGTTTTGCCTCCCATGTGCTATTTTAAATAAAATAAATACTGTATTTGTTTTATTAAGGCCCGTATAGTATCGCTTTGAAAATTGGTACTTCGTATACCTGTTCACATAGGTTACAAACTTTCAAGTCGCAGTAAGAGATTAAATGCTTCCTTTAGAGCTACCGTAGGTCAGCAATGTAAACACGACTAGAACGATGCATTTTGACTCGATGAACCCTGTCAAACCAGATTGCAATGGCAATGAGGGCAGAAGAGGCGTTGTACAAAACTCAGTGGAGATGGGCGATAAAAAATATTTTTTATTTTTTTATTCAGAGTAAAAGTATTTATATATTTTTACTGCCTCATGGACTATAACTGCATAAAAATGCACAAAAGCATATGGGATAGAAGAAAAAGATACAGTACCGTATATGGAGAATCAATTGAATCTGATTTGCTAGATCGGGTAGAAAGTACACTACTTTCTGTCGGATGCGGATGTTAGTATCTGTCAGATTTAACCGTCGTTGTATGCCGGATAGCCGCTGCACTCGCATTTTGAAGCACAGCCCGGGATGCGCTTAACTCTATGATTACGCTTGTCAAGGCTTACATGTACAAGCAACAAATCTATGTTGCAATGACAAGTGGACTACCAAGTATTATTACATGTATTATTATTTTGCTCGCATCCATTTTGGCAAAATGCTTGATAAAGTCTATTTTATTTTTGACAACTAAGCCCTAGTCCCACATTAGACCAAGCCCATACAAATCACGCGTGTCATAGCTGCACAGTTCTTGGTAACCCGCTAATTGTTGGCGGCTACAGACAACGTCGGGAAAACCCGCTTTACTATCTACGCACCCATCCAGTCAGTGTAAAGGGAATGCCAGCATACAACATGTAAGTGATTGCTAGAGAATCCTCGGTGATTGTTATTACATGGCAGGTTTTTATGTTACGGGGCTTTTTACGTGGTTTAAAAATCCCTGTGCGCAGCACGCGGGCTTAAACCCAGGACCAATCAGGGTCACACCTAGCTCGGCGTAGGGTTTCATCACCGCTCTCAGGGTTTTCAAGGGTGAGCCTCGGGTGTAGTTTTCCTGTCGGCATACTTTCATGATTTGAAGCAAAATGACATCCGTGCTCCAGGCGACTTCAAAGTTTATACGATGTAGAAAAAGCATACATAACCTTCATAAATAATAGGTTTAAAGAGTCTCGTTTTGTACCACTAGCACAAGCCAGGGTTACATGTAATACATTAGGAGGAGCTCTCTGGAGGCCACGATGGGGAGTATGCAGACGCGAAGCTTCATGAGCCATCATTTCAAAAAATGCACAAAGCCATATGGGATAGTCGAACAAAGGTATACGAATTAATCGAGTCGGATTCGCTACAGTAGATCCGATTCCCACTGTAAAAAGTACAATGATTTCTGTCGGATTATACTCTCTGTCCGATTTATGATAAATCATTTATCCGTCGTCGTGCCGGATAGCCGGTGCACTCGCACTTTGAAGCACAGCCCGGGAGTCCGTAATCACAGTGTAGAGTGCATACCGGGGATGCGCTCATCGCAAGTATTATTACGCTTCTCAAGGCTTACGAGCCACAAATCTATGTTGCAATGACAAAGGGACCATAATACTAAGTATTATTACATTTTTTATGCTTTACATCCATTTTGGCAAAAATGCTCGATAAAAGGCTACTATATTTTTCTGACAACTTGGGCTTGGTCCAGTGTGGGACCAAGCCCATGAAAATCACACGTGCCACAGCTGCACGGTTTATGGGATCTCTTGATACCCCGCGAATAGTTGGCGGGACATCTCGCCCCGGTATCTTTAATTTCTTTACTTGGGATCCTGTGATGTCGGAACAGCTTAGCATGGAACCCTGCTATGTGAATTTGAATAACTTCGGATTCCACAGCCGATCGAGATAAGACTTTATCGAGAGGCTTCATCTGATTCTTCTTTAATAAACTGCGCTAGCAATTTACGTGCTCAGTATAAATCATATCTGTATTGATATTTATAATATAATAATAATAGCCTATTATTAAAAGATATTAATACAACGTCAGAACAGGACCTCTGTGGTCAAGAGCAATGCGCTTTTCTATTAATGAAGGACGATCTGATGATCACTGATACTGTATCTATTCAAAATTGATTCCTGCACAGCCACAGATCTGGCTAGTACTTGTACAATCATGCCTTAGTTTTTGGTCATTCCGAAATTTTCCTTCGCCAACACCAGAGCAACCGCGGACACGTGTCTAAAGAAGTATGCGACTTGGCTGGGTAGTGCTCACTGCTGCTGCACTTCTGGCAAGTTTTGATTCCGTCATTGCCGGCGAAGACTTTGATCGTACCAAGCTCCGTGGCACAGCTGCTACTTCCGCAGAAAACTCCACAAGCAAACGTCTTCTGCGAACCCAAAATATGTTGATGATGCTGGAAGCAATGGCGACGAGGACTTTGATGAAGAGCGGGGCGACTCACAATGCAGGAAGCCGAGAAAATGCTGGACAGAATGATGAAAGTTGGCTTGGTGGAACCCGTCGAAAAACTTGGTGGGTTAGGTATGCTCGCCCAGACTCAAATTAGGGCTGGTTTGCAAGAGGTCAAATGAACCCTCTCTTCCGTCAAATGTACGGTGATGGAATAGACCCGGCGAATTTGAGTAAAGCGATTGGACTCGACGACATTGTGAAGACGGTCCCTCAAGCCAAATTGCTGGACCACCCAGAATACGACCTGTTTCGTCGGTACTCGCGTTTCTGGTATAGAACACGCCTCCAAGATAAAAGCTGGTCCTCTCTCCCCTTCGGTCTAGTTTGCTTGCGGTGAACCTTTCATACGCTAAGGGTACCACTTGAACCTTTAGCTCGAGCAGAATCAGATGATACTGGACGAAGAGGAATAAGCATTAAACGTGGTTAGCTCGTGGTCCGATCTATTGTCAATGGCAAAAGCCTTTTTCATTTTGCCACTGACTACTTTTTATTACCAGTGGCTTTTTTCATGAGTGCAACAGTATTGTACTTCGAAGTATACTAGTATTACGTAGTTGCATTTCCTATGATATTTACTACTACTACTAGTACCTCCGTTATGAAAATACTGCACCTTTCAAAAAATTGCGCATAGCTCCGCTTCGTTCATTTTCGGGGATATAAGATGTGCAGAGGGCAGGGCGTGTAAGTAAAGAAAAAGGATTGAAATCAGAAGGTGGACCGCGCGGGGACAGGGAGCTGCTGACACTACATGCAAGAGGAGGCACGCTTTGCAGTGCGGCAAGCGTGGCGACATCGAGGTGGGCGTTTAAGCTTCACGCAGGGGCATAATGGGGAGCATGCGCGGCACGAAATACCTTGGCCTTTCGCATGTGGCCGTGGGGCGGACGTTGCGCTTCATAGTCTGCAATCCGCACCCCTTCCGCGCGCGCTCGCGCAGTGCGACACCTCCCTGCTTCTTCCTCTTCGCGCACTCTTTCAAGACCTCTCCGCAGCGGCAACTCAGACGCCCATTGAGCGCGTACGTACTTCCACACGCGCTTGGCCTTCTTCGTCGTTAGCATCCATCTTGATGGCGGTAGGCGGGAACTGGGTGTCTTTGAAAGTGAGGGAGGGAATCGAATGGGGGAATCTGTTGGAGGATGGGGAATTGTGGGTGGGAGATTCGGAAAAAATTATCGCTTTTGCAAGGGTATCTGATTTCGTTAGAGTGTAATTTGATTGGAAATGTGCAGTATTTTTCTAACGGAAGTAGTATTGAATTCGTTGTTGTACGAAATATATATTATTATTATACTGGGAGGACAGCTTAAGCTGGTTGAACAGCCTAACCAATTTTATTGGTGGGGTCCCCCAGGGGTTAATTGGCGAATGTCGCCTGAGTCCATATGTCACCGATTGTGACTTCAGTCACACCAAATATTTGGTGTATCTTGTGGATGGTGGTGATCCGAATGTTGTTGGGCGAAGAAGCTCCATCTACCTTGTTTGAAAATGCGCTATCTTCGTTAAATGAGTCACTTTGGCCCGAGTAGGTAAGATGTAAATTTGGAAGGGAGCCAAGGTTACGATTCTCAGGGCATGCTGCGCAAGCTATACTTGCGCATTCACCATTACCTGCTCGGGTTGTATCCGGTGTGAACGGGACGTTGTATCCATACATGTTGCTGCTAGGCTTCTCGGATGTGTTTGCAAACGCGTTTTCTCTGGCAAAGACAACAAGATGCAAATGCACCGGTAGGGGTAAACGCTTTTCGTGTGCCCCTACCGGATTTAAAATTCAATGAGGCGCGAGCCTAATTTAAAAAAGAATCTTAGAACTGTCCTCCCAGCCTAATGCTACGCCTCTTGTAAATCAAATTACTTAATGTCATCTACTATACGAACACACGTTTGCTGTGAGAGCCCTTGTTAAGTTGTGCTTGCAATCAAGCATTTCCAACTTGTCAGTGCAAGCGCTCGAAAATGAGCATAACCATTAAATTTGTCTTCGCGAGGCCCTCACATAATTGAATACTTCAAATCTAGAAAATCATAAATTTCAGAGCTTCTAGAGTCCAGCGTGACTTTGTTCTATTCAATAAACTCAGAAAATACTAAAAAGGGAAACGTCTTTCCGTTCAATTTGCTCGCCATCTTGCTCGGTTTTGCAACAGTATCGCTGCTGATTGTCAAGAATTCTTAGATATGCTACAGATATTGGTCGATGTGCTACAAAGCTGGAAATCGGATTTTGAAATTGTTGACCTGTGCTTGGCCACAGCTCATCGATTAATTGATACGATGCCCATAAAACAGTTTGAACTCGTTGGATCTCTTGACTTTTTGGCACTTTTCAATGCTGCCGTTATACCATTCATCGGTAATAGCCCGACATCGTGGAATTGGCTCAAATCTGTTTTGGCCATCGTTTGTAAATTCGACAAACTGGCCATTGAATCCAAGGCGCGTGGAACCAACCACTTCATCATCATCGGCTACTTTCTGGTGGCCACGAGTCTGGTGCTCATCCTGCACGGCGACACGGAGACTCTGTCTGGTGTGTACACATACGCATTCCTGGGACTGATGACGCTCTTCGGCGTCGGCTGCATGCTGCTCAAGTTTAAGCGCGCTGATATCCCGCGATCGGTGATCGCGCCTTGGTGGAGTTGCATTCTGGGGTGATCATGGTGGTAACCACATTCATGGGCAACCTGCTGGGTGACCCGACGATCCTGACGTACTTCTCGCTGTACTTCATCGCGGTGCTGTCACTAGTGTACATCATGTTCGAGCGCACCTTCCTGCTACGGATGTGTCTCTACTGCATGCGGCAGTTGTGCCCGTCGCAACGCAATGACGACGAGGACGAGACCCACTCGCTTCGCACGGGCGCCCGCGGTGGCCAGACAATCGCGCGATTCATCCGCGAGAACCTCTCCTAAAACCCATGTGCTGCAATAATTCCGAATGCAGACGTAGCTTCGCTGTGTACCAGGGCTACCGAGTCACGCTGAGATGGATACACATCGACTCCGCGTCACAAATGGGGTGGGACACACCATGGTCACGTCACCGACGTTCCACAGCCAACAGTTCATATTCCATATAGGATAAACTTAATAACTTAGAAATATACACTCAGTCTTTAAATTACGCTATTCTAGCCACTCAGCACCCGCAGACCAGGAGCTCGTGAACTGCCGTCCACTAAGAGTTTGTATACTCTTGAAGCTACGCTTCCTCAAGCTAGGCGCTTGTGTGACCCCGTCACACTTGGTAGCACTTGTAGTCAATCCTACACCTACGCGGATATATTGAACTACCTGATCTTCTGTGGTCTCAAGAAGTGAGCCAGCATGGATCGCAGTGAGTTTCCTCACTTTACCGACTCGCAGTTCGAGTCGGTCCGGAAGATGGAAGGCATCTTCGGAAGAGATGCCTTGCAGAGCTTGGTAATGTCAACACATGCTGAGCAGGGCGAACGCATGAGAGCGTTCGACGCCTATGAGCAAGGTCTCATCGACCATGTGCAGAGCAACCTACAGGCCTGGCCTTCGGAGCCAAGGCTGATGCAGCCCAATCCGTTGAGGCTGAAGGCTCAGTCATATGACAGGAAGGAAGGAGAAAACCTTCACTTCTGGACTCGAGAAGTCGAGCTTGATATGGACGCAGCTCTTCTCTCATCCGAGCAACTTGGTCGAGACAAGACTTAGGTGTATACGCGCGAAGTGACAACCCTGAATGTTTCACATCACGGGCCCAGCTGTGTGAACAGCTTCGATCCGCGTTTCAACCAGCGAACTATGAGTATCGCCAGCGCTCGCGCTTCCTCGCCTGTAGCAAGGGAAGCGTGAGCTGCACGTGTACATCCAGGACATGCGAGTACTCGCGGCGTCTCTGGTGGGGAACCCCTACCTGAACACATCAAGGTGACCGTGTTCATGGACGGCCTGAGAGTTGGCCCCGCACGCACACAACTGTTCCGCGTGCAAGCCAACACCATGGAAGCGGCCGTCCAGGTCGCTCTCCAAGAGGGGTACATCCACAAACAGGCTCGTACTCCTGTGTCTGCTTGGCACTCTTCATCTACGGGTACTGCCGTAAGCAGTGCCGGTCAAGGAACTGGCAGAGGTCCAGTCCCTATGGACTTGGGCTTGGCGAGCAGAACGACATCCGCTGCTTTTGCTGCGGCAAGGTCGGGCACATGAAACGTGCGTGTCTTACGAGCTGACAAAGGAGGCGCTTCTCTCTTGCCCTTCTGGTCCCAAGGGACGTTGGCAGAAGACGCGATCCCAAGGCCAGAGGGACGCAGGCAACCAGTAGGGGCGGGGCGCCCTGCTGGGAAAGACTAATCTTTCATGAGAGGTGCGCAGATGGCACGCACCATGGAGGCTTAGCCCCGGAGAGTCTCTGTACTCTCGAAGCGAAGAAGGGCAGCGGAGGGCTGCTTGTAGTGTACGCAAATATACGGACAATCATCCCTTAAGAATTCTGATTTATTCGGGGGCGTCCAAAACTTTGCACGCCGCCAGTCGGTCGCCCAAAATGGGGACAGGTACGCCAAAGATCTGCGAGAAAGCAAAGGCAACGGGAAAGCCTCAGTAAGACATGCCAACGGATCTGTGGTAGAAGTACCTATGTTCCTTATGGATCTTGCAGTCAAGCTCGAAGACTTCGGCTCGATTGAACGCCTCCTCGTTCTTGATATGAACAAGTATGATTGGATCCTGGGCATGCCATGGCTCGAAAAGCATGAGCCCTGGATCGACTGGCGCGGCAAAGCTATAGGAGCTAGCTGGCCTACGGCGTCTGTCAGAGCCTTGGTGGGTCATGTTCCCACCTCTGTCCGACACCGAGGCTCCTATGGACGCCGGTGGAATACCGCGGATGCATCTGCTGCTACCAAACCTGCAGTAAGCCCAAGGGTCTTGGATACATCCAAACCCGCGAGGGAAGGTGCAACGCCAGCATTTTCAAGAGCACCAAGTCGTCGCGCCGTACGGGCATCGACGAAGTGCGCGAAGGACGAATTCCGTAGACAAGAGACGTGAGACCGGAGAGGTCGAGACCGTGGCCAGCTCGGAGGTCGCTAGCAGCACCTCTAGTATGGGTAACACAGTTCCACACGGGCCGGTACCGGCCTTAGGCGTAGTACCGAGACAAGATATAGCAGTGGGTAACGAAGAACCACTCCAGAAGACGGCCGTTGGTAACAGAGCACCATGCCATGTGTCTTGACAAGATGTCAGGACCGAAGCTTCGGGACGAAGATCGGAGTCGGTGAAGACTCCTCGGCGTCCCCGTCAGAAGGATGCTATCGTATCTTCGACAGCGAGACTGAGCGCAAGGTCATGTCCGGGTCGGTCCAACTAGAGGCCCTGCCAGAGATGTTAGAGCTTCTGAATCTCGAACAAATGTCGATGAGCGATTTTCTGGCCGATTGAAGACCGGCGGGATCTCGGAGATGGTACTCCTACGATCGGGGTCCACTCCTGAAGAAGCGAACCCTTCCTCTCTAATGGACGAGGACGTCCTGGAGGAGTTCAGGAAGCAGCGCGCAACGCGCTTGGGTTCCGAGATTCTCAAGAATCCTAATGGCCTGGTAAACGCCTTGGTCCAGGAATTTTCGGATGTGGTCCACATCCCTCCCGATCGAGTGGTTCGGCACGAGATTGACCTCGTGCCTGGCACGTAGTACTGCTGCGTCACCAGGCAGCGGCCATTGCCTCGTGAGCTGTGCGAGATCATTGATGCCTTCTTCGCCCCAAGCCGAAGGCAGGCATGGTGCGGGAATCAAAGTCCCCGCACTCGACGATCACGTTCTGCGTCCGCAAGCCGAACGGGAAGTGGCGTCTGGTTCACGCTTATAACAAGCTGAACAGCGCGACGGTGCCGGTCCAGACACCCATCCCTCGAAAGGATGTGTTGTTAAACAACATTTCCGGTATTAGCTATATAACGCACTGGACCCGGTAGACGGATACTACCAGATCCTGATGCGACAAACCGACATACCGCTCACAGCGGTCAGTACTCCTAGCGGGATGATTTAAGAATGGCTAGTGATGCCGCAGGTTCTATCCAATGCCCCAGCGACTTTCAGTCGCTTGGTCACGCAGACGTACTTCGACAACATCTTCATCCATAGCCGTGCCCAGGAAGCCAAGACGGCTATTGGGGTATATCTTGAGCATTTCCGTCGAGTGTTCCAGGTCATCAGAGCCAACAGGCTCTATGCCAACATCGACAAGTGCATCTTTGCCGCCGGAGAAATCAAGGTTCTCGGCTGTTTTGGCAGTAGCATCGTCGTTCAGTCTGACCGCGAGAAGATCCGAGCCATCTCAGACTGGCCGACGCTAAGTCCCTACAAGGATCTGCGTAGGTGGTTGAGTTTGGCCAACTACTTGCACGAGTACAGTGCGGGCTACCCGTGTTGGCAAAGCCCTTGTCCGATCTGTTAAAGAAGGACATTGAGTGGCGCTAGGAAAGCCATCACCAGGACGCGTTTGACAACATCAAAGCGAGCCTTCAGCGCGCGCCGGTCCTGGTGTGGCCGGACGAAACGAAGCCGTTCAGTGTCGTCTGCGACGCATCCGACTATGCAATCGGCTGCGCGCTGCTGCAAAACGATGATGGCGACATGAGCGAGTTATCCCGTTCCAGTCCAGGCATCGTGAGGAACTATCCTGTGTACGACAAGGAGCTCCTCGCAATGAAGTACGCCCTGGTGAAGTTCCGGGTGCATCTTCGGGCTCAAACCCTTTGTGATATACACCGATCCTTGCGGACGGCGACTAACTTGCAACACCTGTCACAGCGAATGGCCCGGTGGCTGTCGTTCTTCGCGGAATACAACTTCCACGTTAAATACAAGCCTGGCGAGCTAAACGTGCTTGCCGACGCGCTGTCACGTCGTCCAGACTACGAACTGGCTCACATTACGAGAGCCACGAATGATCTTTATGATCGGATACGCATGGCGTATCGGGACGACGAGACGCTTGCGCCTATCGTCCGCTACCTCTCTGCAGGCAAAGAGGCCAAGATAACATGCCTCTTGCCGAGGCAGCGTTCGCGCCACGCATCGGCTCCTCTTCAGAGACTGCCTGTCCCGGCGGGCTGCTGGAAGTCAATGAGGCTTGACTTCGTTTTCGGACTACCGGCTGATGCACAAGGCAACACCGGCATCCTGGCCTTTGTCTGCCATCCGAGCAAGATGGTTCATCTCGCTCCAGTCCCCGATACGGTGACAGGGGAGTAGACTGCAAAGCTGTTCCTCGATGTCGTGTTCCGCTATCACGGTCACACAGAGACCATTGTCTCCGATCGAGACCCGCACTTCACGGCCGGGTTCAGGAAGGTCCTGTTCCAATTATTCGGAACCAGAGTTCTGATGTCCACCGCAAGCTATCCCTAGACGTATGACCAGACGGAGCGGGCTAACCGCGTCCTCGAAGATACGCTTCGGAGTGTCTGTACGGACCCTCCGGGCACTTGGTCTGACCGCCTGCCTATGGTTGAGTTTGCGCTCAACAATCCTGTCTACGCGTCGACCGGGTTTACCCCGTTCTACCTGAATGGGCTGCGACAGCCCCAAGTGTCTGTGATACTGTGGGGAAGCTCTGGGGCTTCCATCGTAAGTTGGGGAGAGGCTCGGAAAGCTCTGTCCCCCAAGTGTCGGACGTGACACCGGTCTCATTTGCGAAAACAATTGAAGACCTTTGTCGATGATAGGCTTAATATCATAAGCCAGGCTTGGGATGCTATGGCTACCGCCCAATATAAACAAAAGGAGTACTCTGACAAACATGGAAGAGGAAACATTAGCTTGTTTAATGTGGGTGAATTAGTCCTACTTGACACTAGGAGCTTACCACTAAATCTGGTAAACTCCGTTAGTAGCAACAAACTAAAGCTCCGCTTCATTGAACCTTTCACGGTCCTGGCCAGGCATGATGCGGCCTACACGAACGACTTGCCTAAGACGATGACGACGCACCCGATGTTCTATGTGGGTCGTCTGAAGATGTATCACGATCCTCAAGGAGACGACCCTCATACGGAAGAGGAGGTGGTCACCGCAAGGGCGACGTCACCTCCACGAAACGAGATGGGGTCTCAGTTGACGGGGCCAACGAGGAAGCATACGGCCGCTGAAAAGCAGCCTGGTCGTACATCGGTTGCGGGTACGACGGGCTCCCACCAAAC
Organism: Phytophthora hibernalis; assembly: GCA_012656075.1. NCBI lineage: Eukaryota > Oomycota > Peronosporomycetes > Peronosporales > Peronosporaceae > Phytophthora > Phytophthora hibernalis. The sequence continues at coordinate 62,622 of JAAKBF010000095.1, forward strand.
GAAGGTTCATACGGATCGTATTGATAAGGCTGCGCGTACGCATAAGCCTGCAGTTGAGGCTGAGGCTGAGCCGGAATCCGAGATTGAGTCTCCCGAGGGAGCCGCGAGTTCAAATCGCGTCGGAGCTCGGCAATGTCCCCGCGGAGATTGTCACGATCAAGCTCGGTCATCCACCCGCTTGTGGATGTCGCCCACTTCGCGGCGCAAGTCTACCAAGGACACTGGCAGGTCCTCAAGAGCCCCGCGCTTCCCGGACTGCGCTGCAGCCCTTCCCCGGGACCACGACCCAAAGCGATCTCAAGGGCGTACACCCGGTCACGAAGTTATCGGATCTCATCCTGCTGGACAAGCACAGATGAGTGCCTGGACCCAGGCACGGATCCAGGCGCCTCCTGTCGTGTCGGAGTCTCATACTCGAACGCGTGTGAGGCCTTTACCGGTCCTCCTTGAGCGTAATAGAGATACCTACTTCCACGTTGAGCAAGCTTTCCGCGAGAGGCGCCGCTAAGGGAAGCGCCAGCTCTTGGTAAAGTGGCGAGGTTATCCCTCGTCACAGAACTCATGGGAGCCTATTGAACAGCTCCAGGTTGACTGCCCGAACGCTGTCAAGATCTGGGAACAGACCCGACGGCAGCTTCGTAAGTAGTCCTGGCCTTCTTGGACGAATGCGGTGGTATAGCGACAGCATCCGCAACGCTATACCCGCACTCGTCATGAGCGCTGATCATGGCTTTACGCCGGAGCTCCTCCATTTGACCTGTAAGCTGACGCTTACTGATCAGATGAGCGAACTCAATGCGAAAGTCACGCTGATCGAGAATGGAGGACATACTCTGTTCGCCCCCGCAGGCGGTCGATCTCGTGAGGGGTGAAACTCCGAAGGACGAGCCACTTCCAGAAAAGGTCATCCGCCTGAGCACAAGGTCCGCTCGAAAGCGCCCTTGGAGGTTCGCCCTCCGATAAGGCCGCGCGGAGCCCGATCTTCTCCAAGAACAACGTAGACGCCGTTTTCGCATGGGGTGGGAAGTAGCCCTTCAAATACGGACGCCGATAACGGCCTTGAAAGCGCACAGAGTGTCCACTCCCAGTATAGCGTCGACGTGAAGGCGGTCAGCCACGAGCACATGTAGCGAAATTTCAACCGATCATAGCCTGATAGGCAACCGGACACACCCACGGATGCGTAGTTATGAGCTCTTCACTTGACCGTCGTAAGGGTCCTGGGCTTCAGCAGCACGGCCCAATCGGTTCATCACTAGTCGGTCGACTCGCACCAGTGTCAGCCAGCATCTTCGAAGTTAGACAGTCAATGTAGCCGCTAGAGAGAGCTTCGAAGCTCCCCACGGTGCACACTACTGACCGTCCGCCTTCCACAATCTCGGGCACGTCACAGTTGTCCTCAGCATCTTGGTCACCAATGCCGAAACCATTAGGCAGATTAACCGTGACCACCTCCACGAGTCCGGTCGTCACCGAAGAAGTGGGGCGGTGATGCTTAGGTCTTAACACATTCACGTAGTGCGTCGCATCTTCGTCGCACTCGGGCTGAAAGTCTAGATCTCTCATTGCTTCTGCGTAGTCCTTATACAGAGTCGAACAAACGAAACACACCGGCTTCGTTGCTTGTCACCGATGACGACGATTTGTGGCAGGGTCGACCGTCCAGTTCTGTCAGACAGTTTCCTCCAAATTCGGACAGCATTTTTAGCAAAGTAGGCTTCAACCCAGGCTAGCACACGGATCCAATAGATCCCTAGCAGCTCACGTTCAGTCACCACACGGTCCGCGAACCAGCGTAGCCGTTCCCAGTCAAGCTCAGGGCGACGGTCACGTACCGGAGTCACCTCGACGTCAGCCGTCCATTCAGGAGAGTCTTGGGTCAGTGCCTCCTCCGCGAGAGCCTCAGATCTGGCCTCCTTCAGCATCCGGTATACTGCTTGTCGGGCTATGGACCGTGGTTCTTTCAGCCGGACCGTTCTCATACCAAACACCTCGGAGATCGCGTCAACATAAGCCACAGGTGTTGCTTCTTCCGCACCGATTTCCAAAGTGATCGTGATGTTGTCGAACACGACGGCTTCAGTCTCTGTAGAACCGACTTCGTCCGAGGTTCTTCCTTGGTCATCACTTTCCGTTTCAGAAGCGTTAGGTGAGGCCGCAGGCACCGGTGTGGGAGGCACGGAATCAGGCAGCTTCGGTTCTCTCACGGGTGGAGGCGTATCGACCATGTTCGCCACTTGCTCCAGCACGGAGGTCGAAAAGTCACAGTTAGCTGTCTTGGCTTCAGCAGAACGCTCCACGTGGCACGGAACCATTCTTGCCAATACTCGGATATAGTCGCACCACTTGGCGACGCGTTTCTTGTCCGAGCTAGCACATCCGTGTCCAAACCGACAAACAAAGCCATCTCCTCCAAAGACGGTTCCTTCTCAGCCCCAGCGTTCTCCTTTACACGGCGCTGTAGTTCCTCCTGGTCCAACGGGTAGAGCCGTTCTTCCAGTTCCCAAAGCATCCAGCTCATCTACCGTGAACAAGCGGGCATAGGGGGACGGTTTAGTTTCCACCGGGACGTCTGTCGAGTCGTCCATCTTCACTTCAGTAGTCGTGTTCATCCGTTTCGGTTCAGGCGGTACGGTTGTCGCGTCTTCAGTTTCTTCGCAGTCCAAGAAGACGGTTTCGCCGAGGTCTAGGTCGTCTAGACCGTCGTCGTCCGTCGACGCGGGTTCACTTAACCTCTTGGAGCGTAAGATGCTCGCGACCACAGGGTCACTCACGGTCGGTACGGGTTCGGTAGTCACTACTTCAGGGTCGAGCGGTTCGTCCATATCTTGCTCAACCTTGGGACCATATACCCCGGAGGGTCTCCCATGGCGTCCTCACCTTCGTCCACACGAGCCACCACATCTTCGGGCTACTCATACTCGACAGGTTCCTCATTCATACCTTCGAGTTCTTCATCTTCAATCTCGACAGGCTCATCGTACTCGCCTTCTAGTTCATCACGGCCTTGTTTGAACCATGGCTCCATCTCCTCGAACTCCTCCTCGTCTTCAATCACAGCAAGGCAGTCGCCGAGTCATCAAACTCGTCTTCAGTCAAATCCATCATCACTTCACGCTCAATCAACATGTCGAAACTGTCGTCTGTGTCGTACCCCGCACCTACACTGCCGTTCCATTCATCCTCAAACTGGATGACCGACCTCTTTTCTGTTTCCCGGTCACCACTCGAGTCACCCACAAGGCCAGAGGAAGGAGTGACTCTCTCCTCCCCTTCCTCCTGCCCCCATCATTGACGAGGGACGGGCGGAGGCTGCGCAGCTTCGGCCCTTTCCCGAGCGATCGCACGGAGAGCAGCTGTATTGGCACAGTTGACCGCAAGGTGACCAGAATCTGCACACCAGAAACAACTTCGCGAAGGACGGTTCCCTAGGCCTCCGCCACTCATTCCATTTCCACGGTACGGTTCCTCGCATTCCGGGACAATATGTCACACCGTTGGCAAGTCATTCGTTGCCGAGGGCAGTTGACACGGCTGCACCGCTTTCGGCCACGTCGTCCGCACACGCTTATACCTTCACGAGTATGGTCATCAGCAGACATACTGATTCCATGGAACTGACGACCGTTTCCACGAGTTCCCCAGTCGACAGTAGTTGTTCTTGAACTAGAGACCGTAGGATCACGGTTCCGAGGCGAGCGTGGAGGCTGGTAGAGATTACGTTCCACTTGCTCTTGCCACTGCTGCTGCTTGCTCATGAAGTTTTGCATCTTCTAGGTCAGTGCGTCGACAGCGGAAGGTCCCACACCAGGTTTGCTCTTAGTGGATTCATCTTCGGTTAACTCGTCGTCCTTTTCAATCGGACGGTGTATGTCTTTAAACATCATGCTTCAGAAATATCACACGCGGGACTTGAATCGAGCGTCGCTAGCAGACGTATGTTACGCATACCCGACGGAACAGTTGGTATCTCATACGCGGGTCCGAGGCACAGTCGCCCCATTCTTCCACAGACTCACCGCGCTCGCGCTTCGTCGTGTGCAATCGTTCCCACAGTTGATCTACCGTACGACTCAGGAAGTGATTGTGGAACCGGGGCTTCAAGGTCTCATACGTCTTGATACTCGAGTTTCCCACCGGCGCTCAGCTTCTCGACCCTTCAGCTTCTGACGGAACACCAGCAACCGTGAGCAGTCCGAAAGTCCTTCAGTATACGACGAGAAAGCGTCCCAGAAGCCACGATACTTGTCGACCGTGGTCGTGTCCAAGAAGAACATCGGCAGGACCTTCACAGCATTCGACACAAGACTCGACATTGCAAACGACTCAGAAGCACGGATGGTCGTTGCTGGTCCTCTTCCACCATACCCGACTCCTGTCGGAGCTGGAGAAGGCCGTCCAATAGGCCGAGGGGGCGGTCGAGCAAATCTTCCAGGAGGAGGAGCGCTGGCTCGAGGCGGATGAGCACTCCGACCAGGAGGCGGAGCACTTCTTCTCACAGGCGTACTTCCATATACTGCTGGACCCGGTCGTCGCACGTCGGGACAACGAAGCACCACGCGACGGAGGAGTACCTCCGTACCCGTCCGGACCACCACGAGCGGTACTCGCGGACGGCTTTGTTCCTTGGTTCACTCGGGGCGGCTGAGCACCCCCATGCGATAGAGATCTCGTCCAGGCAGGAGGAGCCTCTTCATTAGGGCTGTTGTAGGCTGTTTCATACAGTGGATACGGTGCCCCGAAAGATGCCAGAGGAGCCGCTTCATGCGCAGAATAACCAGGCATCCCTTGGTGCGTATTCCCAGGACCTGTCCGCCATTAGCCTCGTATTCTCGTTTCAATCGCCAGACCCAACCGATAGACGGGCGGCCGACACGACGGGTCTCCGGTCAGTATAATGAGGAATGAATCCACTCGTTGATCGTTTAGGTGTCACCAGAGCGTCCTCTCTCACCACGTTCGCATTGTCTTCAGCGTACGGCCTCCCATATTGGTCACCATACCGTTCCAGGTAGGCGTTATCGAAGTTCGTACCGTACCCTTCAGCCTCTCTTGGCTCGTACGATTCCAAGTAACGATGTTGCTCAACACGGCTCTCCGATGGTTCGTACGAGGCGTCAGCCTCGGTACCGTTACCATGTTCACTCTTTCCTCAGGAGGTCGTTCACTTCTCCTACAGGATCTTCCACCTCGGTATCCTTCGATTCATCTTCGTAGGTCTCCCAGAGGTCTCTCACCATGCCGTCACGCAAATCCTCACCACCATGGGCCGTACCGGCCAAACCAGACCGATCTTCAATGCTTCCGCGACGGCTTCCAGCTCCCCTTTCCGACGGAGCTCCTTCATCACGGCCCTCGGGCCGACGCTGGTCCGGCGACGCGCTTCGGACTCCCGTCTCTCATCTTCCGACCGCACCACGGCGACCGGCATCTCCACTTCACGATCGCCGTCACGGCGAATCGTCTCACCATCAGATTCATCATCGCGCACATCAGGCTGTCGCGGCATCTTCTCACACTAGACCGTTCTTCACTAGACGACGCTCCTCAAGTCCGCTATCGGACTGATTACTGCTCCCACACGGACGACGCTCCTCAAGTCCGCTCTCGGACTGATTACTGCTCACACACGGACGACGCTGCTTGATCCCTCAGACGCTCGACCGTTCCACACGCTCACTCACGGACGACGCTGCTTGATCCCTCAGACGCCCGACCGTTCCACACGCTCACTCACGGACGACGCTGCTTGATCCGCCCGACCGATCCACTTGACCGTACCCAGGCGACGATCCGCAGAGACCGTTCTCAAAGGCCTTCCCGGACGGTTTCTTCTCCATCTCGGCTCGTGAGGCGGCACCAACGCGGGTCCTGGCGTGGCCGACTTCATGTGGGGCCCCTGCTAAGCGCACGCTCACGAGTGTCGAAAGGAGACTTCACGCGCTACGGTCTCTCAGGGCACGCTGCTGCACGCCCAAGACTGTACCATGCTTCTCCACCAAGCTGTCGCGAGCCGCCTTAGATAAGACGGTCCTCGAGACGTATGGCAGGTATTGTGGCGCAACTGAGAGTAGGTTGAGACGCTAACCAAATCAAATATAAAGGATATTGACTTGTTAGTTCCAAGGCTCTTTCACGACTGAGCTCCTACTTGAGCCCTTCCTAGTCCTGACTTACCAATCCGTTTCCATCCTGCCGTGCCATCGCGACACCCATCCGGCGCCGTCCTTGTCCTTGTCCTCGCCATCCTCCACGGCCATGCCTTCCGTCCTTGCAGCGCCGCAACGCGCCCTCCGCGCCGCCTGGTGGCATTCGAAATATGGCGTGTCGATTCCGCCAATGGGCGCGCAGCACCTACTCGAGCCAACAGTTAAAGGTGCATCCACGTGCGACCGTCGTCTCTCACCTGCGACAGGGTCTCCAGCTCATCTTCTTGAAATTGTTCAGCCAGGAATTGATCAGCAACGGCAGCTCCACCGGCCGTACGGACTGCTTCGCGGCCCAACGGTTACCTGCGTTCCCACTCGGGACATGTTCATTCACGTGTGGGACCTTTCTTTATATGTTCGCGTCAGTAGAAGCTCCTCCGGGTGTCGCCTTAGCCCGCCATCCAAATGCATAACTGTCCTTTACTCGTATTTCCTGTTGTTTACTGTATTTACTGTTGTTCACTGCGAAGTATGTATACTATATGCATCATACCCGGCACAGATATTTACAGGGCCCTACCAACATATGCAATTGATTACAAATGCCATCCGACCACCGACTACTTCAACTGGTCCTAGCCCAACAACCTGCTACACGACATGATGTCCGACAACAAAAGCCTCGGTTGTGACCGTCGAGAAGGCGATAATGAACGGTTCGTTTATGGTCATCAGGGGATAATAGAATGGCTTCACCACGACTTACATTGTAATGGGGCCACTTGACAGGGGGCGACCATTGTTCTCTGTGATGTGGTCCACATCACTGGTGTCCACACGCGTGGTGTGTGGCACGTCAAGGACTTAATTCGTACTTCAGTCGTACTTAAGTGGTACGTCAGTTGTATTAAAGCAGTACATCTAAATGGGTGGTCCCCATTAGGATAGATCAGATTAGACAGGGATTCAGTATGCAGATAGTTAGCAGTAGTTAGAACTACAACAGTGTTCTTAATATAAATCAGTTTAACTCTAACCCGGAAGTTCGCAAGTCAATGCGTGGAACGCTTCGCCAAGTACGAGTCGTCGCTGGTTGCCCACGTGAGCGCTGCAGCGCAGGAAGCTGCTCGCGGGATAATGCGAGCTAAGGCACAGATTGCGGCGCAGGTGATCCCTCTGGGTCCTGCTCCGTGTGCTGCGCGACAAGGATAACGAAGCCCGTCAAGATGTCGGTGCCGACATTTGAAGGCAAAGAAGCAGACAGTCTGGTCTTCTGGATTCGAGAGATCGAGATGGCGCTGAGCGCTAGACAGATCTACGAGTTCAGGGCCCAAGTCGCCTTCGCGCTTTCCAATCTGAGAGGGCGTGCATGCTCATGGAAGAGACGTCGTCTCCGTGGTATTTCACCTCGTGGGCGTTCATGGAACAAGAGCTGCGTTCGATTTGCCTCTTGGCCAATGTGGCTGATCGCTATCGGTCGCTCTTTTGCGCAAGGAAAACGTACGCTTCAAGACTACGTTATGGAGTTGCAGAACCTCGAGGCCGTTATGGCGGGCGGCTGGGTCCGGTCCGGACGGAGCGTTCGGCTGGGTCCGGTCCGGACGGAGCTCTTCCGCAGACAGTCGACGTCTTTCAACGATGCGGTGCATGTCTCCATGCAGGAAGATCATTGCGTGCGCTCGGCGCAGGGGTATGCGGGCCGCTCGGACACGGTCAACGACGGTCCCACTCCCATGGAAATATCGTCGGCTGAATCAGCCCGACCTCAGCGTAACCAACGCGTGGCTTTGGATGCAACCAGCTTGTCCACTTCCGTCGGAACTGTCCAACGAACCCGTGGAATCTAGGTAAGACCAAGGCGACTCTGCCGTCCCTGAACATGATCGAATCTGCGGGGTCGGAAAACGACGACTCCCAGCAGGGCGCCCCGCACCTACTAGGGAGACGTCGCTCCTCCTCGAGGCCGGTGGCTCTGCCACCTCCGCCTCCTGGAGAGCAAGTCCCAGGGACGACACTGTTGTGTCTCCCGGCCGCCGCGCGGTCTAACCTCGTGGTTGTCACGGCCAGCGTAAAAGGGTACGACGAACCGCTGGCGATCCTGGTTGATTCGGGAGCGTCCTACAACTTCGCGACGAAGTCCAGTGTGGCCAAGAACAGTGCATTGTATGCAAGTGCTTTGGAAGCATCTCAGAATAATACCAATGTATCTGTTCGCCTGGCGCCTGGGTCCATCGTGTCTACGCGAAAGGTTCTTCTATCCTTGAACGTCAAGTTTGACGACTTCAACTCGGTCGAACCGTTCATTGTCCTTGACATGGATGATCGATACGATCTTATCCTCGGCATGCCTTGGTTGACAAAGCACGAGCCGTGGATCGACTGGAGAAGTCGTACCATCGGTGCTAGTCACAAGCCCCTCGCGGACAGAGCCCTGGCGGGATGTGTCCTCCTCTTCCCGGGACGGGTTTGTGCACGAGCATCGGATGCCACGCGGTGAACGGCACTTCGCAGATACTACGGAAGTACTCGATCTGCCTACGGCGTTGGCATGTTGTGGGAGTGGCTCGTGATGCCCCATGCGCTGTCCAATGTGGCCACCATGTTCAATCGTCTGGCGACGCAACTGTTCCGGCCGATGCGAGCGTTCGCACAGATAAACTTCGACGATATCTTCGTGCACAGTGGTGCGTCGGAAAACAAGACGGCCGTCGAGGCTCACATCGAACAACCTCCGCGAGGTTTTGATGTGCATACGCGAGAATTGCTTGTATGCGCACATCAACAAGTGCATCTTCGGCTCCGAAGAAATTCCCTTCTTGGGATGTTTCCTTGGTAAGGACGGCATCCGCGCGGATCCGGAAAAGGTGTGCGCGATCGCGCAGTAGCTGGTTGCCGTATCCCAGAAGGATCTACGCAAGTGACTTGGCCTAGCCAACTACTTGCACAAGTACAGTGCCAATTATGCCCAGATGGCGCGGCCATTGACCAACCTCCTGAAGAAGGACACGGAATGGTCGAGGTTCACCAAGCGTTTGAGTCTATCAAAAGAAGCTTGCAGAGCGCTCCGATCTTGGCTTTGCCAGACGACGATCGCCCGTTCAGTGTAGTATGCGATGCATCGGACTTGGCCATTGGCTGTGCGCATCTGCAAGTCGATGCCGAAGGCAGAGAGCGAGTGGTCTCGTTCCAGTCGCGCCAACTAAAGGCAACAGAGAAGAACTACCCGGTCCACGACAAGGAACTTCTCGCTATGAAGTACGCGCTGGTGAAATTTCGGGTACATCTGCTTGGCAGTAAACCCTTTGTGATCTACACAGACCACGCGTCCTTGCGGACTGCGACGTCGTCGACTCATCTCTCCCAACGACATGGCGCGGTGGCTCTCCTGCTTCACGGGGTATAACCTCGCAGTGGAGTACAAGCCAGGAAAGCAGAACGTTCTCGCGGACGCACTTCCCCGACGTCCGGACTACGAGCTGGCGCACATCGCGTACCTCGAGTCCCCGCTCTATGAGCTTCTGCGAGAAGCGTACGCCGAGGACGAAGATCTGGTCGATCTCGTTAGATCACTCGGTACGCCGAAGGCAGCGGTGAAGATAACTGCGTGGCAGCGCTCGCGGTTGCACCGCTACTCTCTGGTCGAAGGTCTCCTCTATTACCAAGTCGATAAAGGCGAAGAGCCTCGCACAGTCGTTCCTAACGACGAGGACTTGCGGCATCGCGTTCTCTACGAGGGTCACGACACGCCGCTCAGCGGCCATCTTGGACGTGAAAAGACGTACACGTCCGTGGCGCGCAACTTCTGGTGGCCTCACATGTACAAGTGGGTTCGGAAGTACGTGCAGACGTGCGAAACGTGCCAACGTGTGAAACCCGCTCCTCTCGTCATCGGCTCCCTTGATAAGCTTGCCGGTGCCGGCCGATTGCTGGCGCTCGGTGAGCATGACTTCATCTTCGAGCTTCCGGCATATGCGCGTGGCCACACTAGCGTCTGGTCGTTGTTTATCGTCTCAGCTAAGATGGTGCGGCTAGCCGTAGTTTAAATGAGTGTACCGGCGCCGCAAGCGGCTCAACTCTTTGTCGATACTGTCTTTCGGCATAATGGCTGTCCGGATGCGTTCGTGAGTGATCGGGATCCCCGCTTCGTCTCACACTTCTGGAAACACTTGTTCCGTCTTCTCGGAACGATATTGGACATGTCCACGGCGGACCATCCGCAGACAGACGGTCAAACCGAGCGGGTGAACCGCGTGTTGGAGGATGTGTTGCGCAGCGTCTGCGCCGAAGAACCCACAAAGTGGGGCACGCTGCTGCCGCAGGTTGAGTTCGCGCTGAATAATGCTGTGCATTCGTCGACGGGTTTAACCCCATTCTACGTTAACGGGCTACGCCATCCGCGTACGCCACTGTCGTTACCTCCGGCTTCTAATTTGAGTGGGAGAGAGGCTTACGCCGAAGACCCGCGGGGCCTTAAAGGCCTGCGTCCGTCCATCAAACGGAACCTGTTGGCGTTCATCGAGACTGGTGAAGCAGTAAGGCAACGCGTCCGGGACGCTATGGCTGCCGCGCAAGACACACATAAGGAAAACAGTGATCGCCGAGGGCGAAGGAACGTGAATGTGTTTAAATTTGGGGACCAGGTCCTCTTAAACGCTAAAAACCTCCCTATGCAGGCGGTCACTACGGTGGGCAGCACAAAGCTGCGTCCACGGTTCGTGGGGCCGTTCACGGTCTTCGGAGTCCATGGCAACGCATACACATTGGACCTGCCGTCGGCTATGGCCACGCACCCGACGTTCTACGTGGGACTTCTAAGCCCTATCACCAGGCCGAGGTGAATGACTCTGAGAGTCCGACGTATTCGCGAAGTGGCGAAACGCGTTCGCCATCATCTGCATCATATCCGGCGGAGGAACGGTCGCAGCAGGAGGAGCAGCCTTGTTGAAGGTCCTCGCTCGTGCGATCGACCTGCCGCTGGCGATCACCCGCACTGCGTTCGAGCTGAACCACACTTGGAGCCAAATATCTCACAGTCGACTCGACGGAGTGCAGGTTCCCTCGCAGGGCCACTAAGTCAGTCCTCTGCGACTCCAAGAGCCGTTGGCAACCCTCCACTGCAGCCACGAGCTTCGAGTGGTCAGAATGGCCAACAGGCGCTGAAGCGCGCGCCGCCAACACCTGACGCGGAGCGTCCCGATCCGTGGACGCGTCCGTTGCGTCCCCCGCCTCCACTGATCGGTAATGAGGGCGCTCTCTACTTCCATGTCGAGAGATTACTGATGCGCCGCGGGCGTACCAATACTTGGTGAAGTGGCGCGGCTATCCGGAGGATCAAGCACGTGGGAGGCTGGTAGCCGTCTCTCGGAGGTGTGCGCCGACATCGTGGCCGCTTATGACCGCTCCCTGGAGTCGGTCGGCGCTAACCGCGCCAAGAACACTGAACGGTTCTACCGGCTGCGACTGCCACGACTTCTGGATCTTCTGCACAACTTCCTCGAGGATAACGCCCGGGGTGGGCTTCGAGCGCTAGAGGTATCGTTTGCGCCACTGGCCATCCACGATGGACTTCGCCATGCGGAAGCGGAGGCGCCGTTGGGCCAGCCAGTCGATACGGTACGGCGAGTCCGTGAACTCGGGCAAGGGTATGCAGCCAGTCTGTGAACTCGCGTTCGATGGACTGGCGGGCGAGGCCCGTGTCGTCGTGGAGGACGACGGGACACTCGACGTACTGTTGTCCCGTATACCCGGCTCACGACTCTGTCGAAGGTACTCGCGGTACTCCCGTACGGGCCAGTATCGCAGCGTGAGCAGCTGCTCTTTGTTTCGAGGTGCCGCTGGCTCGTGATCTCGCTTCGAGGTTCGTCGCTGCTCCGCAGCCTCCTCACATCGAGGGCTCGATCGTGAAGGTGCTGGCGGTTGTCGGGAGGAAGCAGCCCGTCGGGTACGTCATCACCGTCGCCGACGTTGGTGATAACTTGGGCTTCCCGCTTGGCGGCTTCAGCAGCAGCACTGCGAGGAGTTGCAGGACTCCCCGGATGGAGACGCCGCTGCTTCTCAGTGAGCTTGGGTGAAGTGCTTGGGTCGTTGACCTCGCCCGACTCCAGATCCGACTCGCTGTTGTCGACCTCGTCCGAGGCATCCTCCTCCGAGCGATGCTTCGCTTCACTTGTTGCACCCGGCTCGGGTTTGCGATCGGTGGCTGAGGCAGCGTCCTTAGGTGCGTCGCAGGTCTGCTGTGCAGTCGCCGAGTGGGACTTGCCGTCGCCGGCCTCGGAGGCGTTGTCGCCGTCCCTCGGAACATTGGAAGCTTGACAATCGACATCAGCAGCTCTGTGAGCCTCGTCGCCGCTATCCGAAGCTTTGTCGTCAGGACCCGGGACTTTGGAAGTCGCTGCCGTCGCTGCGGTCGTTGTCGTTGGCGCGCTCCCATCTTCCGCTCTTGGAGGTTCGTCGCCGTGGGATTCCGGGCTGTCGTCGCCCAGATCTAGGTTCGGGTTGGTCTCGCCGTCGGAGTCCGACTCGTTGTCGCTGCCGCCTTCGTACGGTCCGGGCAGGGTGACCTCGGTGCGTTTCCTGCTGGACCGGGATCTGGTCGCAGCGGGCTTAGCCCTGTCGTCGGGCTTCGGGGAAGCCTTCTTCGGATGCCGAGGCATCTTCTTCGATTGGGCTTCGCCGCCTTTCGTCTTGTGGTCGGCGGCGCGGAGCGCCTGGAGTCAACGCGCTTTGGCATCGCAAGTGGTGCGGGTCTTGGCCTGGTGCCCGGTGGGCGTCTTGGATTCTCGGCGGGTGTTCGCTCGGGCGCAAATTGCAGAATGAGGCGTTGCCTGTGCGGTTCGCTGGAATTCTCCATGGGACAAGGTGCTTCCCGTTTGGGTGTGAGAGGGTGTAATGGGGCCACTTGACAGGGGCGACCATTGTTCTCTGTGATGTGGTCCACACCACTGGTGTCCGTCACACGCGTGGTGTGTGGCACGTCAAGGACTTAATTCGTACTTCAGTCGTACTTAAGTGGTACGTCAGTTGTATTAAAGCAGTACATCTAAATGGGTGGTCCCCATTAGGACAGATCAGATTAGACAGGGATTTAGTATGCAGATAGTTAGCAGTAGTTAGAACTACAACAGTGTTCTTAATATAAATCAGTTTAACTCTAACCCGGAAGTTCGCAAGTCAATTGGTATTCGGTACCATATTGGACAGGAAGGCCAGGCCTTTGCAAGCTTACAGCAGGAATGCTAGGCGTCTGTTGTGGTGAGCGCGTTAACGCTTCCTCTAAAGCTAAGGTGCGTGTGACCCCGTCACATACATGGTGAAGAGCTGCACAGGAGGATACAAATACATGTAATATTTGACTAAGCGTTCCTCGAGTCACAGTACTGTCAAATCTTGGCGTTACCATGCACCACGTACACAACGAGAAGCACTTCGTATGTGGAATACTTAGTGACGAGGTGAACAAGAGTTCCGCGAGTCCCAACTAAAAGTCAGAAGTAGAAAACGAAGTACGTTGTTCCAGAGAAAAACAATTGTATGATTGTTGTTTAAGTGTTGTTGTAAGGGCAAAGCACCTCGAGCAATAAAACCCTCATTGTCTTTCTTATGACTATACTGGCCGCAGCCATAGAAGGAAGCTGCACGCATGCAGGAGCAGTTCTTAGAAACCAACAGATCTCGCTCGCAAGAACTCTCTTCTTCCCTCATCGTCAAAGCTACATATCCTCTTGGTACGATAATCGATGTGAGGAAGAGCTGTCGATTGTTCGGTTAAATGAGTCTTGCCTTTGAGCGACTTGCGTAGCAAGGCGTGATGCGCCCCGGGGTGTGGTGAGGCGAGTTTAAAATCTAGCTTCAGTATGCAGAAGGCTGTCGATGCCTGGATTCAGGTGCTTGTCTTGTCGCTGGCTCGACCTTCGTGTCGATCAAGAGAAAGACCTAAAATGAACAGCTCGCAGCTACTCGTAGAAGTGGAGAACATTGCACCCAGCAGCAGTCTTCATCACCTATGCTGGGACGAGAAGGACAAAACCTCCCCCGGAGCAGCTATTCGCGGCATCATAGAGCAGAAACCACCGCCCGGCGGTTTCTGGTTGTCGAGCCCTGTGACGTCCTTGTGTATGCTCGCCAGTTGAAGTCTGCGTTCGATGACATCCGATTATCTCCCGTCGAGCCCGAAAAGATAGCTCCTTGCTCGCTGCGCTTGCCTGAAACCTCCAATAACCAAGAGCCCTCCACCACTACTCTCGGACATTTTACAAGCATGATACATATCTAGTCTTAAAAGCAACCCAAGTGACCACTGGAAGCACTCGGTATCTCGTACACCCAACGTAAAGTTGGTCAGTATCACGCAAAGCGAGTAAACCACTCGCTTTAGCAGTGCAGCCGCACAGGCTCATGGACCATGGGCAGTGCTTCTCACAATACTACGGAAGCTGAGCGTGGGCGACAGCCTACCATCAGTCATATATTTTTAGAAAGCACTAACCATGGGTGCATTATACGATACCTCGCCGTTATTAAGCAGCAGTGCTGTTGTCGGATAGCTCGAATATTCATTACCAAGGTGTAGCTCGCCTTCACGCATGGTGTTCATGTGGATGGGACTACGGTACCTTTCAGAATATCACTTTGTACCATTTTAATATCTGACATTTTGAAGAATCTTGGATGATAGTTAAAATTATGGTACTATTTTTCTTTTGAAAGAATATAAATATTTCGTGACCAAAATAGTACTACCAATACCCAAATTTTTTACATATTTGAATTACCATTGGCCCCTGTCGGTACATGTAACCTTAATGTGCCGCATAAACGCAACAACTCGTAATCAAACGCCGGTGAATTGGAGCTCGAGGTTTTACTGGGATAGCATAAAGTCTTGCTGTTAATTAGGCGGGCCGGTATTAGTGGTCCGGTAACAGTGGTCCTGTATTACTGAAGCCAGCATTACTGAAGCCTGTCATGGAGCGGATTGATATTAACACAAGTGACGTATTGATATTCGAGGCTTGGCTGATATCACGATTTAAGCACTCCGGATTATTGCTCTCTGTTCGCTTACACCGTCCCAACGGCGTACAGGCAGCTTTTAGATTGCCACCCAGACCACATTACTATGTGACAAGTCGTTGAAACTTTCTCGCCCAAGTGTATAGCGGTAGCCCAGTCCTGAAACTTAAGCCTCGGGGTGTAAACCATGAACACATTTCCTTGAACCGCGATTCAGAGTGGCGTGGCACCTTGTGTAATCCCTATCGGCGTCAATTAATTCGGGAGCCTGGATTTGCCACCAAAGAAGTTGTCCAATACAAATATGCCTTCAAATTGTCGGGCGTAACGTTCACTTCTTGAACGCACTTCTCCAATGTCTGAATCCGGATCCGATAACCCAGAAGAAACACCACTTTCAGATAATCAATACAAATACAGAATTATATACAACAAACAGCCGCTACTTATGCTTATAGACCCTTGAGCTGTGGGTCTGAACGCCAGTCAACTAGGGCTGCGTTCAGGGTACTGGTCAACCATGAAGCCCTTTCACACGCGCACCACCCTCCATTGAGGGAAATAACTCACACAAATACAATCCAACCTTGAACGCAGTCTATCAAATATTCGTGGGGATGACTGCTACTAATCACCCAAGAAGGTCTTGTCAATATGAAATGAAACACCGCCCTTACCGTACACGCAGCGGGATCAACTAGAAAATGGAATGCAAAGATCACATCAGACACCTACGTGAATGATCCCCTCACAACTGGACTTGACTCTTTAGGGAGTCCCGCACCGAACCGTTCTTAATTGATCGGCGGACCCGTTTCCTGCTTGTCGGAATCCCTTCTTTGAGCGACTTGTGTAGTAGGGGTAACCAAACTCTGATTGTTATATTTGCTATCCTATCGCTAGCTCTTCGTAAATGGTATCTTGTTGTCTTCGTTCTTCGTTCTTCGATGTTGTTTCGTGTTCTTCTGTGTTCCTTCATTGTGATTTTCTGATTTGACTTTATTTGATTATACTGGTTGTTGACGTTGACACTTTGTGGGTTGATCTCTCCATTTTCAAGGGGCCGTGTCTTTATGTTTGCTGGATTCTTGATATCCTGAACGGAGGCGTATTCCACCTACGCTTAGGGTTCCTGAGCCCGGATATTACTTACATGTTAAAACCGATGTGTACGACCTCACAGAGCAGGATGACCATGGACGCATAATAATTTGCGCACTCAGGTATCTGCGCTCAAGGATGTTCTGCGTCCAGGAACTAAAGTGCGTCCAAGATCTTACAACCAAGGAACACTCACTGTAGATGCTTCACACGGTATTGCTCTCTTGATTTTTGCTTCACTCGGTATTTGTGGACACGGCGATTCAGGGTTCACGGATATGTGTGCATTCAGACTTTAGGTGAGGCTGAGACACCACATACAATACGTTTCCATGGGCGTTTCAACTTCAGATTGGGTTAGCCCGCTTGAGGACGGGGTGATCTGGGCATAGATCTGCGTTCAGGGTTTCAGGCCCTGACCGCAGTTCACCAAATCTAAAGGGCCCATCTTAAAGCCTGGCCGCATCCGCTCCGCGGATCACAGCCGAATTCCATGTCGCACTTGCGCAAGGCGCATAACCAGTACCGATAAATTTTCAATAGCCAATCACATATCAGGATAATTCCAGGTCAGCATTCACTGGGTGTCTCCAGGAGAAAATCGCACTCTGTCTCGTGTGAACCGTCCCTTCTAGTTATGGTCTGTCAAAGAGGAAAAAACTTCCGAATGGGCACATCATGGCTGGACCAAAGACAAACCGGTCTGAGCCACATTTGATAGTACAAGCGGGTGCATGAGCGACGGTAGGCCTTCCGGACGCAGATGAACATGCTTGAGGCTGCGTTCCAGAGGCGTCTTCGAGTGGAGGGTCTCATGATTGTGCGATCAAGGTCAGTAGAGCTGGTTGAGACCACGAACTACACCAGCGAGGTAAGTTCCCCGGGATGAAGTCTCGTTATCACCCATCTGACCACAATGAAGCTGCGCATGGTAGTAAAAAGTTTGAGCGCAGAAGCACCTTACCCAGAATGTCTGAACGCAAGTGGTCCAAACATGAGTGCATGTTCCACGTCCAATCGCATCCTTCCACATACCGTAAACTGCGGCGAACATGCAAACTTGGACAAACCACTTCCTACATCGGGTTCCAGCATAACAGTGGGTCGTTAATACTGCCCAAGTTGTACCTACGTGGGAACGGGCAGGCCACACGTCCCATTCTTCTCCATCGTACATCGCATCATGTTTTGCTTTCATTCGCAGCCGTAGAAAGCGTTCGCGTTCAAATAAATGTGCGGCCAAGGCTCTCACCCGCACTCAGTATTCTTTTCATCTCATGTCAGGGTCAGTCAGGTTTAGGTTGGTCAGTCGTTTCACAAGTCCAGTGTTCTGCGTCCAGGCATAAGCGTTCAGGGAACACTATGTTCTGGGGTAATCATCTCCCGCCTGCATTGTCCGGAAGCGAGATCTCGCTCTAGCTCCTTGGTTGAACTCATACAGGAGGGCGCCGCAACTTAATTGTGTGACTGGTATCCACTCTGGCTCTTCGTAGCCTTTCCACTTTACGAGATATTCGCAAGTGCGTCGAGAGGTCCGAGTGCACTTGTTCCAGCGTAAATCCAAAATCTACTCTACTTCATATTGATCATTCGAATTGTCCGGCTCCCAACTGTCCTCGGGTAACATAGTGACATCAAAATCATCATCTTCAGCCACTTCGATTACCTTCAATCGGACGTTTAGGAATAAGGCCCTCGGTTTCAGGCGACTCACGTGCATGTGTGGTGTGGTGATTCACAGAAAACGTCGTTAGGTCGGCTTCCACGCAACAGCACAACAATTCGCCGAGTCAGGTCGGCGATGTTGGGCTTGGCAGATTTCCTGTCGGTTCCCTTTGCGGTTCGCCCCAGCCGGGGTTTAGTTGAGTGTTGTTCCAACGGGTACCAAGCTCCAAACTCTCCAGAGACTCGCCTGAGCGGGGCAGTCTCCGTTCAAAACCCTGTGCCCTCCATGAAAGGATGGACGGCAGCGCACGAGCGCGTTTACAGGTCACCAGGCGCAGATTACGCCCGGCTAGGAGGTTACGGTGTCCTGGGTTGTGCAGACCCACCGGCTCGTCAAATTGACGAGATTTGTCTTCGCTTGGTAGCGAGAAGTGCCCACCCCGGGCCGACCCTGATTTCTTGGCGCTACCAGACGGCTCCCCTACAAGCTATGCCTCGGGGAACGACGGCAGACATAATCCAGCCTCTGCATGGACTTACCGGAAAACTGTACGCTGTTCTTGGACTTAAAAATTCTGCTCTGATTGTTATCTCTATGTCTTTGGAGAGCCTCTTCGGGTTCTTCCCTATGTTCTTCTATCAGTCCTATACAAATATCTAATGAAATGGAGTCGTTACAGATCTCTCTGCGACTCTTCGCTCAGCTCTTCTACTTGGTGTCGAGCTGTTTCCTGCCTCTCGGCGATTCTTCGCCCAGATCCTGATTTATCCTTTCGTTGGCATATCTCCTTCGAGGCATATTCTCGCCAAGTCGACTTTCGCCGAGTCCAACTTTCGCCGAGTCGATTATCGCCGAGTCCGTCCATCGCTGAGTCCGTTCTTCGCTGAGTCCGGCTAAGTGCGGTTCCTGATTAAGTCCGTTCCCTGTTGAGTGCGATGTATCCACTTGGCGGTGTATCCACTTGATCCTGTTGAGTGCGATGTATCCACTTCATCTAGCTTAGGTGTCCCTAGTGTAGGGTTATCCAAAATCTGGATTTCCCTACACCACACTTCACGCTGACAATTCTTAGGTTTTTCGTGTGATCAATATTTTTTGTTTTATGACTAAATGAAAATTCTGGTGGTGCATTTGATCTCGCCAGTACAATACAATGATTACGCCAAGTAGTGTTTATGATATGTTACAAAATAGGTGCATACTAAGTTGAACTTATGCTTAAAGGTCCCATTTTTCGCCCTTTAACAGGGTGATTTTTATCGTGTTTTGCTTAAAGGGCAAGAAATGTCCCCTTATATCGCGAAGGGGGTTAAAGTCTCACAAGCGCAGCTTATAATCGCTTCAAAGTTTTCGAATGAACATAAAAAGGGTTATGGGATAGTTTGTTCGCGATTTACGACAAACCAAGGGAGTCCATCAGCTCAGTCGGTGTACCCAGCTTGAAGTTGTCGATGATCTTGAGCGGGTAGTTGTAGATTTCTTGTGACGGTGTACACTGCACCTTACACTGTGGAAGTCCTACTGAGCGACAGTTATCGGTGAACAAAATGCACAGTTCCCGGCCTAAGAAACTAAACTACGACTTAGACCGCAATGTAAAACTGAATTCCGTAAACCACGGGTTCATCGATACGCATGGATATAGAACAACACCCCGTCGTAAAAATTGTAGATGGGCAATATTTCATAATGGTGGCACCTCAGTATAACATAATACGGCACACCCTATACTTTAATTTGACGTTCTTCGACTAGGGTCATGCTTCGACACTACGGACAACAAAATTATCCTGAAGACCTCATAAGAACACAAAGGAAGCGTAGTTGAGCAGAACGCGTCTAGCCGAAACCAGTCCTGATTTTTAAAATCAAATAATACACTGTTATCACAATATCAAATCAAAAGTTCAGTATTCTCCGACAAAATCGTAAACCATTTCGAGGGTCTGACTCGTTAGAGTGAAGGGTGTTTACAACATTGCAAAAATGGAAAAGAAAAATGTGTGTTTCTTTTCATCGCATACAACTGGCCTATTGCTAGTCGACACGTCAGGAATTCAAAAGCTGTCGCTGCTGCTGGGCGGCCCGGTAGGAATCAACTTGACGCAGCCATTGGCAATAGGCTTGTTAAGAATGGCATCCTAGGCACAATCACAATCCGGGACATCAAGGACATCTTCTCACGCGGATTCGCCGAAGCTGGATGTTCAATAAGATATAGTGATGCCAAAGCGTAGCGCATCCTTGGGATACCATTCTTCGAGGACATGCAGCCGCAGCTTGATTGGAGAGGTCGACGAATTGACGGAACACAAATGAAGACTCTGCGCGAAACATGTGGACCGATTGAAGAAAGCGGACCGGTGATTGCCTCCGGGTTTCGGAGATCTGTCGGGGCGAAAGGCCTATCGGCGCAAAGACCCGATTCCTGTCGAGGCTGGAAACGGAAGTGAAGTCCACGGTCAAAACGTTTTGTAACACGGTGCAGAAGAAAACCCGAGTAGTGTCTGCGGGCAACAAGACGACGACGATCAAGCAAGTGGATCGTTCACTGCAACGAAAACGTCGTATCCGCTAAAGAACAGCGATACATCGAAACGGACTGAGAAACTTTTCGAGATAATCATGCCTTCGACCTTCTAACCGGGTACAAGGACAACGTTTTTCGTCCGGGGCGTGACATTGACCACCGGATCGACGTAAAGATCCAAACCTCGCGATGTACAGACAACAATGGCGCTAGTCACCAGAGCAACATCGCGAAATTGTACGATTGGTCATTGACATGGTAAAGAAGATACTCATCCGACCAAGGATCCGTCCACACGCTGCTCCAACATTCCGTGTACGGAAACCTGTCGGGTGATTATCGATACTTGAAAACGAACACGATTCGTCAAAGTATTGCAATGACTCGAAAGGAAGATATCCTGGACACCATGTCCAATGCGTATTGGTTTTCCCTATTATCAAGTTCGTATGCGCGAGGAAGACATCAAGTTCACAGCGTTTTAAGCGCCAAATCCACTATGGGAGTATATGGTGGTACCCATGGGTGTCTGCAACGCGCCGCCGACGATGCACATGTTGACATCAAAGCTTTTCAGATGACTGAAGAAGACGAAGTCTTTTTATGACGATATGTACATCTTCACGAAGTCGCCGAAGGCCAAAGATTATTTAGAAGCGTTGCGCGACAAGTTGATCATCCTGCGCAGCAACAAGCTATATGTGAAGTTGGCCAAGTGTGTCTTCTGCGCCGATGAGATTCCGTGTCTGGGATACTTCGTTGGACGTCATGGAGTACGTATGGATTCAGATAAAATACAAACGATCATCAAAAGCTGGCATCTTGCTGTTCGCAGTAATCGCATTCCACAATTCATCTGCGGAGTCACTATGAAGCCCAGTAGGATGCATCACAGGTGGGGTGATGAAGGTGGCGGAGAAAGGGTCGCACGGAGAGGTAGGTCAAGCGAAACGGCCTCAGCAGGCGCGACAGGGCATGTCATTTGCAGCAGCACAGAACTTACTCAAGCCCGGAGGAATCAGGTCTCTCAGTGAGCGGCGTGAGGCAGGTGGGTCAAGCGTATCATAGCAACATCAGTTCACCCCGAAGCGCGACCAAGAATGCTGAAAGAAAAGGGTCACACAGGACAGATGAAGGGTGCGTGTAAGCCAATCAGCTACAAATGATTAAGTGGCCTCAGTTTACATATTGTTAGTATGGTATCGCGAAATACAATCAGGCAGACAGACGTACGGTGACTGTGGGGGCTTCTAGAAGGTTCTAGAAACTCCCATCCGCCCGAACTGCGGGAGCGGCATTTTTACTTTGGCTTCCTCCCCAAGTCACCCTCTTCAAAAGACAAAAACAAACTCGACTTGCGAGCTGCATTCTTGCAAAGCGTTGCGGACCGAAGTCATCTTGTGTGTTTTCACATCTGTCGAGGATTAACAGCCTGCATCCGTCACCTGACGGTTTTCACGCCTTTAGTGAAACATAGTAATTATCAATAAATGACAACACAAGTGTCCTGACAAAAAGACGTATTATGTCCATCCAGTCAAGCGTGACTGTAGCGTCACAGAATGACTTCTTTTGCACGGTGTGCTCGACAGTTCCGGTATCAAAAGCCGAGATGAACACTACTTGGGAGACTGTGATGTCGGATGCACCTGCGAATACGCCAAAATAAGATTGTTTTGGGTCCGTGGTTAATGCTGCGGAATCCATTTACCGAGCCTCCTACAGATTTATGTCGTCAGAAATTTCATAACATTCTGAAAAATACGTCGTTATATTGTACAACGTCAACTGTTGGAGCGCTCCCGAAGTCGCCCATAGTACGACATTCATGTCACATTTTAGCCAATGTTGCAGAACGGAGGAATACTTCTCAGATATTCGAGAATACCGTCCTGTTCTAACGTGTCTTGCATAGAAGGCGAGAACACGTTCGCAACAGCCTAGAACATCGTGTACATAAAGGTTATGAGTGCTACAGGAATGAACGGTAATTATTCAAAGCATTATCGTACTTTCGTATCAGGCTGTTTTTTACGGCCCTTCTGCATGATCAGCCGCGCCGTTAGGCTTCAGGAAATGGCGGATCAACATCAAGCCGGCCGACCTCGAGCGGCGTGCTAATATGGCAGGGCCAAACTTGGAGCGTGAGGCGTAGGTACGGGGTAGACACACAAATGTGTCTATTTGTTCGCATGTTGACAATCCATTCGAACAGCCTACATACAGAAATCGACAAACATACAGTAAGAAAAACAAATTAACCATACATTTTAGTGTACGGACCGCGTACCTCTCTTCGCAAACATTGAATTCGTTCAGTGAAGCTCCTCATCATAACTCGAACCACACAAAAATAGCAGAAAGACGGCCTTTTCTATAGCCGTTAGGCACGGTACTTGACCCCCAGCACCTTTTACAACGCGCGACCCAAATGAGGATGAGTAGACAATCTCGGCGTTCCGGCGCCATTTTTACCTGTAGTCTCATGCACAACACATTTAGAAGAAAACAAAAGTTGCAATTATTGTTTAATGTTTCCTTATCAAGATACGTTTAAAACGAAAGCTGCACCACCATTAGGTCGTACATCGCGTCATGAGCAACCAAGATCATATGTCTGTCGGTTCTGTGGATTTTTAATATCGAATCCTTGCCCCGAACTATCTTGAACAGCTTGAGATGGCTTCAATGTGTCCTCAAACTCTTCGTCTGCCGGTGAAAGGCGCTCGACGAGTCGAGAATAGCGTGATATCATCAAATATATCAACGCCTAACGCGTATCTTGGCGATGGAGTGGTTGTAGTTTGGTATTTGGGCTGATCCATAAAGTATTACAAAACTAGTAATCAGTATCGTTCGAACAATATGTATAGTACTATAAAAAAACTCGCCCTGAATTTTGCAAGCTTCTTTGAGCTTACGCTGCTTGCGCATCAAAAAGTCACACTTGCTCCAAATTGAAATCGAGAGAAGCGAGGTGTTCTCGCACAGCCAGATTTAATCAATGGCTTGCGCTTCTAACAAGAAAAACACCTAGGAGTCGAACCAATCGATCGTTGAGAGCACAATTGTCGCCAACACAAACGAGCACATCCGTTGGTACTGTCCGAACATGTAGCTACCTACGTTCCGCCAAGGTAAAGTAAGAATAGCAAACAAGGAGGGGTTATTTGGTAGCTACAAGATTCTGCGCCGTGGTACTTCAATACTCCTCTCAGAATGCATACTAACTTGTGACAGTGCTTTCGTCTGGTATACAGATAATGGCAGTAAAATCCGTACCCCCGCTAAAAAAATATCAGCCATACAAAAGTAAGCTGGACAGATCGACAAAAACAGTATCATTTAGTGTTTTGCGATTTGTGATTGGTAAAACAAAAATATTCGTATCCTATACTTGGACTACAGGATATCTCGAATTGATTTTGCAAAGCAACGCACAACACACGGCTCTGTGATGGCTAGCCATGCTGTAACGATGTGCTTGATCGTGCAAGCCTCCATTTCTGCGCGGTGCGCATACCACAAAACATTTTCTGACAGCCATCCGCCTGTCAGCTTCTTCTTGAGTGAACCCATAACTCCAACATCAAGAGGCTGACAGACGGACGTGCCGTTTGACGAATTAGGGCACACTAGTGTTGGTGTAGCATCCGCTAACAGATTCTGCCCTCCTTCCGATACATGGGAATCGAAGTTATCGAGAAGGAGGACAGAGGGATAATCTATTTCAAATTCAAGCAAACTTTCAATATAAAACTCCCAGACGGTTGAATCGATCCAGCCATGTTCTTGAACCGTGTAAACATGTCCATCTGGAAACGTTAGCGACTCATTTGCCTCCATCGTTCCTCGCAGAATGAAGAATATTGGTAGTTTTTTTCTAAATTAAACAAAGTTACTTAGTTTCAGTATGTAGTAAATTAAATGTAAAAATACGTCAACCCGAATGGTGAGCACAGCGGTGAGTCTTCCATAATTCTTCATGTGCTTCATTTTTGCTGATCCACGTCTTGTTTTGAGGGCCCATATGTTGTGGGGTGGAGTGTTGAAATAAATGATCGTTTCGAGGACGTTGTCGATAGCACTTTCTGGGAAATGGCTATATTCTTTCCAAAACTTGTTCGCAAATTCAAAATGCGTATGTTGTAGTACAGCTTCATTTTTCTTTGAATGATATGGCTTTGGGGTTGAAACCCTATGTCTAAACACAAGATAATAAACAAAAAGTTGATAAATCAAAAGATAAGTTAGCCCCCATTTTTGTGGGGGTGTCCAGCCCTTAACAAGTTGTTAAAGACTACATGTTCAAAATAGTATATATTGACTCTTTGTATAGTCTTATTTAAGTACGATGCCCTTTTCGGAACATCACGTGTAGATTTTGTGCATGGACACTGTCCTCGCACGGCAAAGTGCACACATTTATTATAAGACAACGACGCCACTCCCTACGTTGTATAGCACGCGAGTTGTAGTTGACCTTTTATTTTGAACGCACATTTCATGAAAGGAATATTACCAAAGTTCGAACATGATACCTAGGCTATGCATTGCGATTAGCCAGACAAAGCTACAACAACATCCATAGCAGGTGCCAACTCGCCAGCTTGTAGGTCATCATTAATTACTTACTCATCGACTTTTACAACCCTCTTCGCGTTCGCTGGAATACAGTTCTTGCTGGGCTAATTTAATTTTATATCAAAGCTCGACAAATCGGTGGTCGTAAATGTCAAGCTGCACACGAGGATAGACCTTATGGCATTCTGATCTCTCTATAGCGTATCAAAATATTGCTTGAATGGTGCGTAGGGTACGCGCGTGTGGTAGGTGCATACCGTAAATACGTTCTCTTGGCACGGGACGTTTGACTACCCCTCATATCTGATTAAAGTGAGTTCAAGCAGCAAATCAATGGGATACACTACAACATGCATTCAAATCTGTAATTGCATTTGAAATCGATTCGGTTAGCCATATTGCGCATGTACCGAGGGGGCCATGCGTATTCGCATACAACGTAATAATCTTTTGTTGTGCCTTTGTCGGGAATCTGCAAGCTCTCTTGCGGCTTGGCCGCACATCATAGGTGCTGGATTTAAACCAAGTAATGTCCTACCCGCCTGCAAACGATCAAAAACCATACAAAGTACAGACTTTAGCATGGTGTTTTTTACAACATGTTATGAAAAGGTACAACCAGCGAGGTTGTTATATACAATATTGAGTGCTGGGGGCTAATAAATTAAAATTGTGAGAACAAATAGCCCAATATTCGAAAGATTACTTTCTTACCGGTTTGCAAACCGCTGGTACAATGGTTTAGACGCCTTGCGTCACTTGACTTCGATGCTAGATACGCCTCTAGCTCAGCGGGGTGCTCTTGTTTTATATATTCAATCTGATTTCTTGCACGAATACTTTACAAACAATAAGTCAATTTAATTTGGAAATTTTCAGACCACAATACCTCTTCTTCGCGACCCAAATCATCCATGTAGGTCTCCATGTCGAATGTTATGATGCCCTTTGCTCCCTTTCCTTTCAGCGTCTTGCTTGTATGTGCCCTCTCGTATCTGATTAATTCCTTCTCTTGGCTCCACCAATCATGCAACGTTGATAATGGGATGTCGAGCTTCCGAGCCGTAGGCTTGCAGCCAATACGACTGATGCTGTCTAAAGCTTTACACTTAATCTTGACGGTGTAGGACGTTTTGAGAGCCATGGTGGCTCCCTACTCAAAGACGAAATGCAATGAGTGGGTGGAGACAAATCGATGTGCGGACCCGTAATGTTTAATCCACTGATTAGATAAATATATTTGATGCCTCGTTTTTGTTTATACGTGCTTTGGCCTATCCCTCTCCAGGGTGCGGATTTTTGGGGGTACCGATATCACCATCGTTGTCAGAATTTCAGAATTATGTAGGGTAACACCAGTGTTCCACCTACAACTATGTACGTACGTAAAGACATAATATGGAAAGGCGCAATACGTTCCATAGCGCATACTCAGTAAAAATTCTACAAGAACCGGTGGCAGTAGCACTAAAACAATCTATACGGGTTGTCAAACGTGACAGAACATGAAATACGCATGATGGCGACCGCCAAGCACCCTAATAAATTCCGTTTCACACAGATAAGATACGGATGGGCCGTGAGATGGATGGCCCCACGGATCGGCCACGTCCTGTAAGCGACTCGTCATTTTACATTGGAGGACTCAAGACTACGATGTCATCGGCTATGTGCGTGGCGTGCCTCGGCCGACCACGACCAGTACCTGGCGCCAAAAAAACACAGCAATCTATCTGGCGCCCCACAGTCGGCGAATGGCTGGATCGACGGCGTGTTGGTGCTGCGATGTGTAAACCATCTAGCGGCTTGTGCAGGGGGTTAGGGCGTTCCCTGTAGCGCCTTAGCTGCTAGCTGTATGAAACTAGAAGATTGTACGATGTAGTCACCTACTGCCCTGGCCAAGTCGTGACCGTAGTAAGTGAAATAGTTGAATTGTATTTAAGAGATATGAAGAATATGTAGTACATGTAATTGCTTCTGCTCGCTTTGTTTTCTTCTCAATCTGCTTGACCTTCTGCTTCGATGTAGGCGTCCTCGTCCTTATGGCGTTTGCGCTGCCTATACTATCGTTGCTCCCATGACGGAATGTTTGTCGCTGTCTTCCACGTGGGCGGCCAGCTAGTAAGGAACAACACTCATTCATCAAAACGCTGGTCGTCCAGGATGGATCTCAACTGGTACGTTGGTTGAGTCTGTAAACCTACACCAGCCGAGAACACTCATTCCGCTTCACCAGCGTCGTTGCCTTGAAGTATCACCTCAATGAGACGGGCGTTGGTATTGCGATATTGAGCTACCGCGTAGAGCAGCCGCTTGATTGCAGCGGCGACGTCAGGGTTAGAGTCGCGTTGAATGAGAATGGTAGAACTGCACAGACAAGACAGATAGATTACACAGACAACTTGACACAACCACAGATGAATAGGAATATGCACATAAAATGAAGTCAAACGGAGTAAATCCACAGATCTGAATGAGATGAGCACAGATGGTTCTAGGAAAACGTGCTACACATAAATTTGGGGTGATAAGGTCCTAAGTTAGTAAAGCACCTTGTAGCAACAAGGACCATCACTTTTCACTGTCGAACGGAACTCATATTACGAACTACAGTCTAGATTGGTGTGCAGCCCCAGTGATGAGCGGAGAAGCAGTTGCAAGTTAAGAAGCAGTGACGAGTGGAGAAGCCGTGGTGAGTGGGGAAGCAGCGATGAGTAGGGAAGCAGTGACGACGGGAGAAGAAGTGACGAGAGGTGAAGCAGTGGTGAGCGGAGAAGTACAAACATAGCAGCCCAAATCCCCCATGCTTCGGAGACTGCGGTGGTGTATTCGTGTTATCGCATCATGCCGCAAATATTTTACAGCTGGGAGATGCTTTTGCACACTTCAAACTTCCGAATCTTTAGCAGAATTTGAAGATCTTGAATTTAGTTGCGCTCGTGTCGCACATACGGATCCTGCACGTAGCTGCAGAGGCTGTGATAATCCCGACCACATAATGGCTGAGCGGGGACTTCGGTGTGTGAGCCCGACCTGTAATCTGTACGGCCCCTGCAAATATTCGTGGAAAATTTAAATTTGTTAAGGGGAAAACAGGTTCAAGTGTTTCACAACAGAAATGAGAACATCCGCGATGGCTCGACGGAATGTGAAGGCCCTCATTAAACAGCAATAACTTCTGAAATAAGAAATTCATTTTACAGCAAGACGAGTGCGCAGTTCCGCAACAGCTGATTCTTAGTAGTATTCGTCGCTCTTCCGACATTTTCCAGCCACAACGAGGGTATCCCACACCCAATAAAGTCTCGAACTATGCTAAAATCTTGCGCCAGTTCCAGGGTACCAAGAACTCTAGACATGTTGTATGACAACTTGTCCAGGATCACGCATTCGGCCCAACCCGTGACTTAAATCTATCGTTCTGTTTCGGCCACCGCGAATATGTAAAATGGCACACGTACGCTGGCAAAGGCACGAATAACGACTCGTTTGTTGGTGGTGTCACCAGCCGTGCGCCTGTCACTTCGTGTATTGAATATGCCTCGCCTCGCCGATTCACTCTATTCTATGCGGATGCTACGTTTAAATTGAGCGACCTTGGCTATCCCGTTATAACCTGCGGGTTTCAGAAGCCTCCAGATCTTACCATCTGGTGGCAATATTCGTCGTAAGCCGTCGCACGGGAAATGAATACGCTATGTGCCTGAGTGCGCTTGTCCGTATGATAAAGCGAGTGCGACCTAACGGAATCATTCATATCGACGCAGTTATGGGAGATGCTGAAGATGCGGAAGTCAATGGGTTTCAGCAGATTTCAGAATTTGAGGGGCGACGTACCTTATGTGTTTTTCGCGTTTTGTAAAATGTTCGCAAGCGAACGCGACACATGTCCTGGGATCACCGCAAGGCTGTGATGGACGGTATCGTACACATTCACTATGCTGAAGACATGAACACGTACTAGGAATATGAGCATGTCGCAATTTTTTCCGTATATCTCCTAGGCCGACTGAATCATTTTGATGTGAGCTGCTGCGGTTTGACCTTACACTGCTGGCGAGACGGCAAGCAACGCCTGCTGAAGCACACTATCTTCGACAAATACACCGTAGACGGCGACGAAGTAAAACGTCCCGGAGCTTCAGCCATCGAACACTGAACCGAAGTGCTTTTTCATGTCCACCGATATTTGTTCTTCCACATTGGCCGCCATATGACGCATGTAGTGCACCAACGTCTTCGACGGCACAGGCTTTAGTCCTGCCAATGCACGACTCACCGCCAGATTGTGCAGCTTGTCGCCAAGCTTGAAGACCAGGCGTCAGCGTGAACATCTAATCGGAGGATCGCACTCTAGCGTGTGGATTCTCTTTGATGCAGACATGGCAAAGCACCCAGCAATCGCGGACTACCTGAGGCCTTCTGCGAGGATGGTCAACTCGCCCGTTTAATAGTGCTGTCGTCAACTGTTGTCCCAACGAAGCCTCACTGCTGCAGAAGATGAGGCCGTGGTAAGCTTTGCTGCCCCAGTTTCACCACCTCACACGGCGTCAACGATGGTGGATTTTGCGACTGAAACACTTCGCAACGCCAAGCGACCTCAACCTAGGAATCTGTGGACGCTGAAACGCTACAGGACGCCGACGATGCTGGGAGACTTAGATTTCTAGGACGTTGATGAGAGATAGGACACGGCCGCTAATGGCCTTTGTGTGTCTCGGGGTACTGGAGGCCTTCGTAGACACCACGACGCTTGGGGAGGACGGGGAGTCGGAGCAGTTCGTGGGCTTCGGAGAAGGAGGTGGACACTGTGACACCGGTCGTCATCAAGGTCGCGACGTTAGATGGGTCAGGGACGCCGGAGGAGATTCACACCAGGACGTCGACCAGGACGTCGACGTTCAAAAGGATAAACAGGACGTCGACGCAAGGGAGGGCGACCTGGACACTGACGCGTAGACCGCCGTCGCGCGCAGGATGACAACCTGGCCGACACGGTGGAAAGGGACTTCACAGAAGCAGGAAGGACGTCACCAGCACGCTGGTACCGGATATGATGACGGCAACGAAGGCTGCACAGTGCCACAGCTTTCGACGAGTAGCGACTATACCGATTATAAATATAACCCGGTCTCGGATAATACAGTATGGTATTGTACGGCAAGACCGAGCCGTCATAAGTAAATTACGGCAGTATGAAGAGGAGCAATAATAATAACGGGACCAATATCAGTATATTGAAGTTGCATTACGTGCTTCTTGGTTTTACCTTCTCGGAGTCAACAAGTGACGAGGCGTTCCACAAGTCCCGATTCGCGCGCAAGAACGCCAGCATTTCGAAGTTAGCAGGCAGCATGCACGTCCGTTGAGGGATCAAAACTAACTTGCACTGCGAGAACAAACGTTCAACCGTGTTCGATGTCGGGGGGCACTCTGGCTAGAGGGTCAGAGCTGACTGATGTCACACCAGCGTTGCGAGGCTTCTTTCTTCCTTGGAGGATCTCGCTGGTGTAGTTGTCGTACGAACACTCCGTCCTCTTTCTGGCGCTGGCCTCCGGCTCCACCACGAAGCGCTGCACTGAACGTGCTTCGGAGGCATTCAACTTGCTACCGTTACCGATCTTGACCTAAATACAGGCGTGTGCACAATTTTTGTGCTCGGGCGCAAGTGGTTGACCATGACGGGGCAGTCGTCTGCTACCTTGTCGAACAAAAGGCGGACATCTGCCATGCTTGTACTCTCGTCTTGAAGTGTCTTGCAGACACTATCAAGCTTCTTGAGGTGCTCGAGAAGGCTCACCAGCTTCTTGTGAGTTACTCCAGTAGGGACATACTCTTCAACAGCATCAACCTGTCGAATAGCATCTCGAATTCGCTTATAGCGCAGCACCATCTCAAACGTCGAGCACTAGCGAGTTATATTCCGTTTGATAGGAACCAGGTCCGTGAAGTTCGCGAGCTCCGCCGAATTGTTGCAATGTCGTAGTTGCATCAGTCGTAGTTGCATCATGAGAAGGTTCAGGGTAGCAAGCTCGGTCTCGTACGCAGCCAGATACCGGTTTACCGCCAAGTTGTAGCGGTGGCTCGCGCAACCGTCCAGGGAAGCTCCAGTAGCGTAGCAATTCTCTGGTTGGTTCTACAGTTATCACCAACCAGAAAGGCGACCATCGAGATATCCTTGTTGTACGGAACCAACACACGCATGAACATCTCGATGTGTACTTCAGCATCTTGACTACTCTCTTCGATGGGTGACAACGCCAGTAGTCGCTCGCGGCGCTTGCCGTTCACGTGGTACACACAATAAATCGCCACGTAGTGCACTGAAGGGTGGGACCAACCATCCCACATGACGCCCAACAGCTTGCCCATCTTCTTCTCAATCAGCACGCCGACCTTCTTGGAGCACAGCGGCATGGCGGACTTCAACGTCTTGGACGAGATGGGCTTCAGGCAGGACATCGACCGCGTGAGCGGGTTGTCTACTTCCGAAATCGGTTGGTTTCTCTCGACAACGTATTAAAGCCATTGGTATCGGTGCTGGGTTGCCTCTGAGACGAAGCCGAAGCTGGTGATGGGAACATCTGACGCCCTCGAGTCATTGTAGGTCATCTAAACGTCGGGGTGGGTGGAGATGAGATGGGACATCAAGTTGCTGTAGCCAGATCCAGGTTGCTGTTTGCGGGGGTGGGGGCTCCGTAGAGCTGCCCCGAAATTCACCTTGCCATTTGTCTTCAAAGAAGAATGCGCAGATTTCTCGGTTAGGGGCCAATGGGAAATGAATGAAGTACGGGCTGGAGTGCTGCGCTTTGACATACTGTCTGCAAACCAACCATTGCTTTCTCCGCCTGCCTGCCAGTCGTTGTGGTACCCAGCCCATAATGCTATAGAACCGGTATTGTACTGGTATTATTGGGACAATATCATATTTATTGACTTTGAGTACAGCCAATAATCAACTATTCAATACAGTAGTTACTGATATTATCTTTTCCGAGGCCTGAATATAACTACACTATACTTTTTAATTATTTTGCCTTGCAATCATGCATCTGTCACAAATGGATATATTCCTCCCACATATAATTGCCTTCTACGCCGTGTACGCATACATCCTAGACGTAAGAAAATGCTATTAGTTGTCTTCATCGCCAACTCAACTGCCAGGAAACCCAGTTGAATTGACGATGAAGACGAAAGCACCTTTACCGAATAGTATCAAACTCGAAAAGAGGTACAACATTCAGATTAAACGTCGATAGAGTGCACAATATGGTGATTATACGACGTTCACTTCACTGTAGTGCTCGATCTTATTTCATGAACCTTGGCGATATTATACATTGGCAAGGTCTCGGTAACATGCACACCTACCCCTAACGCGTTTCATTGGCCAAACGAAAGCTCTACGATCTCCTCATTTGCTATTAAAATGTTTACGACACTTGATTGGATGATATGCGGCATAGATATACCAAGTTACTCATCGGCATTGCCGGCATTTGACAATATCCGCTGGTGGACTGTCTTGTACCATCGCCGGCTCATTTTTATTGGCGCGGGGGCTAGCCAAGACCATAAGTCCTAGTGATAGTCACCAGCATCTCGACAGGTATGGGGATCGAACCCTTGCGTAGTGGATTGGTAGGGTAAATCCCAAACTACTACACCGTTCATATCCATTTTTAATAATTACTTTACTTATTATTGCCATCACCAGTATTCCAGTGATTTATTATGTTTTTCTAAAACAAACGAATTCCATTTAATATTTTATTTTCCTAGCTCTGGCTCAAGTATAACTTAATACAGTCTATCATTTGCCAAGAATCAACAGTATACTTTATGCAGTTATAAAATGGTAGGTTAAACATTCAACGCCGATAGGCTACAGCCTAAACACCATTAGGTTCAGATTCCACGGCCAAAAGCTACAGAAATTCCAGGACATTAGACTGTAGAGCCTAAAAATCTATAGGCAACAGAACATTAATACAACTCGCCTAATGAACACTGATATAAAAACAAATACATATACACTGCATCTGGTCTCTGCGTGTAGGCGCTTCTGGGTTTCGCACGTTTGTGGCGGTTCCGGCGCTTGGGGTCTTCTGTGGTGAAGCCTCAACCTGACGTCGACTTCAGCCGCAACTATGTTTTATAGCAGGTGGGACGATGGTTACGGCAGCATGATGTTGAGTCGCGCGTGCTCACAGTCGTCTATATTAGAGGATACCCATGCGACAAGATGAGCACGGTGTATCTGCGCCTATGGGCGAGTCCTCCTGAAATCGCGGCATTGGGACAGGCACAGCCAGATCAGTCGGTGTGGTGCGCTAGCTGTAGTCGACGAGCTTGAGCGTGTAGATGTAGCTTTCTTGCGACGGCGTACACAGCACCTTGCACAAAGGAAGGGCTAGAGAGCGGAAGCTCCCGGCGAACAACAAGTTCACACTTCCTGACCTAAGCGCACCCGGCTACGACTTAGACTGGAAAATAAAGACTGTCAATTTTTAAAGGCGAGCTATGATTTGATCCATCGCAACTGTAAATCATTAATATGAATAACTAAAGGACGTTTATTGGGTGACTCACTGCCAATCGGTATAATATGACAAACTTGGATACGCATCTGTATATCTTGCTACATTTCTTGTGGGTTGCCTGCGGCTACGTAGTCAATGTGTGTGCGGTACACATGCCACCGCGAAATGCGGGCCGTTAACAGACACAGCTTAGTTGAGTGGTTGCCATCTTCTTAAACCGAGGGAATATATCACCATTCCGTCCCACGAAACGATGATTAACAGAAATTGATTTTTATTAGCTGCAAGGATAAAACTTTTAAAGGAAAATAATCTGCTGAACACTACTAAATACGATGTAAAAATCTTCATTTGCCCTCTTAAAATCCACGATCGGCTATATCTTGCTAATTCCTTAAGTAAAATCGCAAATTCTGCAATATAGTCTCACCTCAACTCCACGTATCCAAGCAGATCAACCAATACTAATTATTTGACCTTCCCACGGGTGATGGAGTGATACACACCGTATGGCTAGGCGGAGACAACCCACAAGCGTTATCGCTGGTAATCCGCAACGAGCTTGAAGAGGTTAACAATACCGACGCGCGCCTTCTTAGGACGAGTCAAATTCAACGTGTCGAGTTGTTGTAGACGAAAGGCACACTACTATACAAGGTGTGTTTGAGTTTCGATTTTATCTCCCATGTTTCGGTTGAGAACCGACATGTTGTTTATTGTTGCGAGGTGACGATCCGCACTCAGTCGCTGGAATTTGCGCGGATGTTCCACATCGGATTCATAGTCCGAGTCGTAGTCCCCGGGGTGAATTGCCATTGTTATCCAAATGAGAAGTGAGGAGGTATACAAAGAACGAAATTTACCTCTGCTCCAAACTCGAGGGGGCCGAGATTCAATAAAATTTACAGACGCCTGCAGGTAGAATACATTATAACAGTGGAAAGTCACTAACGGTGACTCAAACAGAATCACATTGAAAATGTGGAGCGTAAAAACAGAACACGGATTTCATTCTCTAGTTTCACTAAAATTTGATGAAGCTGACCCGATATACGTAGCAGACCACGTCTCCAGACCCAGGCAAAATCTAGAAACTGCTTTTAACGTGGCATTTAATGCTGGTAGCGTAAAAACGGTTTAAGAGTGGAACATACCGTATAAATCGGATCGAGTGAGACACTGGAGTTTTTACGAGGTAAAACGTATTATTGGTGTGGCGCACAACAACCGCCAGCACCTTCGATTTGACATCCCCCTCTCTCGCGCCTACGTGGCAGTAATACCACGGCGTTCAAAGAATACGAATAAGACTCAATACCCTTCAAGCACAGGCGGGCGTAACAGTCGGGGCTGCCGGAGCTGCCGCTCGTGTGCATCGCTCCACTCTATATATATGAAAAATAACAAAAGGACAAGATCGAGACAGCTGCCAAGGTCGCACCAAACAAGTGCTTCGCCCCCTCGTTAAAGCGGACAGCGATGTATATACGCCACCCAGACATCGAAAAGCAGTGAGTTATCTACAATGAATTTCATTTGAAAATTTATGTTTTACTAAAGAATATTTCAGACTGCTTGATTGGATCATTGAAGTGCAAAAATGTGTTCTTTGTGTTTCAATGCGTTGTTTGATTATTATTCTTGTGCGTTTAGACCCCCAAAACTCAGCAAGACGAAGGAGAGGTGGCAACGTGCCTTTTCTGAGGCGTTTTCTCAAGCGCAATCGACTTTCGGTTAGGAGGGTAACCCATAAAGGAAGAAAAAGCGTTCAGACATGGAGGTTGTAAATGTTTTTATACAGTCTATTCAGCATACCATTGCTTTTGTCAAGTGAGGCCGGACCAGAGAAGATATCATCCATTATCAACATAGATAAAACGGCTGTCTTCATAGATATGGTGTGACGTGGACATCTCCTGACAATGGCAGGGCAGAGGACATCCACGTCAAAACGTCTGTCCAGCTTTGTATTTATGTTGGACATTGTCATCATCATTACGACACAGCAGTTGCCGCGTTAACCTCGAAATTGGCGTACTCTAATTCGTTTAAAATCATATGGATTTGAAACCGTTCGGGTTCTTGATTATGGGGCGCTGTATAAAATTTTGAGATTGCCAGTTTCAAACGACATTTCGGATTAGTAGGTTTTCATTGGTAAAGAAAGATAGGATTAGGATTTGAGTTTAATAGCTTTTAGGATAGGACCTGGATACTTGTGTGCGTGTCCAGCGCGCCGCCGCCGGCAATAAGTTGGTGAGTCAATCAATCATTTTTCAACTTTCCATCTTCTCCGTTCATCGTCTTCCAGCGCGCAGCGCCTTCGGAATCGTCTTCGGTCTCCTCCCGCACTCGATCGGCTCTACTTATGTGACAAAGGGTGGGGAAGACCAGAATTGACTTTGTCGGAAACCCCACCATTGATGTTGTCCAAGGTATAACTGATTGTTGAAGTCTATTTATTGTGACAAAGTTTAATATTTTATCGTTTTTAATGTATAGGTGGCGAACTCAATGGCTTTAAGGCCTCGTTTTTACGGCATCCGCGACGGAGAAAATTGCCCCCGGGTAATTGTTTTTGCGAGTGTTCCAGGGGTCCCAGTCTCTCACAAAGTGTGGAACCCGAAGTTCGATCAGGCGACGTCATGCATACAGTGCATAAGAAAGCGTGGAGTGATGAATCTGTGATTTTGAAGTGGATTGACAGAGTACTTTTAAAATTTGATATTTCTTATTCATATTTTATTATTGAGGGTTACCGGTTTCGTATCGGTTATTGACCGTGAACCGGTTAGACCGAACCGGTCCAATCCGAACCCACGATGATTACGGTGACTACGGTAAGTCGATTACGCCATCAATGATTGGACGAGTAGAATGATTGGACGCAAAGCTGCGTGTCTATGTGGTAGGCTAGCTAAAGTAACTCCGATCAATCAATCACTTTCGAATCTTCCTTCTTCCCTCAAGTGGTCAAGTGTCCTCGCTCCGGTCTCGTCCAGAGTGCTGTCCTCCCTCCGCTCCGTCAAGCTTCGTTCAAGATCCATACCTTCCATCATGTTATGAGCCCAAGCACCATGTCCTCTGCCCACGATGCCAGCACCAAGGTCTCCATCGACAAGTTCACCGGAGACAACTACGCGACGTGGAACCGCTACATGCGTGGCGTGTTCCTGACCAAGTCGGTGTGGCAAGTCGTGAACCGGGAGCTTCACGGACTCGCGGGCCAAGGACGACTACGTCAAGTCGAGCAACATCGCGTTCGGACTGATGCTGCTCCACATGGACGCAGACTACCACCATGTGGTCGACGACTGCGAGGAAGCGTGGGTTGCGTGGCCGTGCCTGAAGACGCTGTACGGTGGATCGCAGAAGGCTGGTCGCATCTACTTGAAGCGGCAGCTCTTCAGCATGGAGATGTCGGAAGGCGGGAATGTCTTGCATCACTGCAATGAGGTCCTCAACATCAGCACCAAGCTCAGCAGCATCGGCACCAAGATGGAGGATGAAGACGTGGCGATCTGCTTGTTGCGCAGTTTCCCCAAGAGCTACGAGAACGTCGTGCTTAATCTGGAGATGAGTAGCGCGGAACTGCGATCGCAAGACGTTGTGAAGGTGCTCACGAACGAGCACATCAAGCGGCAGGGCGAGAAGACGGCGACGGTGAAAACGGAGGACGCAGCCAGCGTTCACGACTGACCGAGAGTCTCGCCAGTGCACGTACTGCGGGAAATTGGGGCACACGGTTGACAAGTGCTGGACCAAGCAGAAGGATGAAAACCGAGGGCCAAGACGCGGCGGCAATGACAATGACCGTGAACGCAGGGCCAACAACATCCAGTGGAGAAACGACAGCGACGACTACGACTACGATCGAGTGGCGTTCGCGGTTTCCTGGAGTGTGGAGTTTCGACGGGCATGAATGTGTCCGGGATGTGGGCGGTCGACAGCGGCGCAACGCACCGCATCTGCAATGACAAGTCCAAGTTCGCTCACTTGATCGAGCGAGATGAAGGTGGAGTTTCGGTGGCCGACGGCAACAAAGCGGCCATCAAGTGTGGGAACCATCCTGGAACGAGTGGTTCTGCCCAACGGCGACGAGCGCGAGATCGAGATCAAGAACGCGCTGTACGTGCCGGACATGAGCAAGAATCTGCTCTCGGTGCCGCAGATCAACAAGCACGGCAAGTTCCAAGTGGTGTTCGACGGCACCAACATGCACGTTTCGCGCAAGGGTTCGAGCCAAGTGGTGGCGACGGCGGACCTCGTGGATGGCCTCTACTGGCTTCGGACGCCACAGCGATCGGCGAATGCGGCGACAAGTGGAAGAACAGTTGACCTTCACGCGCGTATGGGTCATGCTCCGGCGGAGGTGCTTCGCAAGATGGTCGACAACAACATGATCACGGACGCGAAGGCACCCTCCAAGTCGAGTGGACCAAGCATGTGTCGCGGTTGCCAGCAAGGGAAGATGGTCCAAAACCGTTTCCAAGCAACCGTGACAAGCGTCGCTACGACACGTTTGAGCTGCTCGACTTCGACATCTGCGGACCCATGGAGAAAATCTCGCTTGGCGGCAGCAAGCATCTACTGCTGATCGTGGACGAAGCCAGCGGATGCATGAAGGGTTTCTGTCTGCGTGCCGAGTCGGAGAGCGAAGATTGCATCAAGAAGTACATCACCAAGGTGCAGACGCAATTCGGCAAGAAGGTCAAGTTTGTGCGACACGACGGAGCTCGTGAGTTTGCGACCAACTCGCTCAAGGCCTTCTACGAAGATCAAGGCATCGAGCAGCAAACCACGGTCCCGTACGCGCACCAGACCAACGGCACGGCAGAGCGCGCCATCCGGACCATCGTCACGATCGGCCACAGTATGTTGCACCATGCCAAGCTGGACAAGTGTTTCTGGGCTGAGGCGGCGATGACGGCCATCTACGTGAAAAATCGGCTGCCGTCCCCCAAGATTGAACACAAGACTCCGTTCGAGATCGCGCACAAGTCCAAGCCAAGTGTCAAGCACATGCGTGTATTTGGCTGCCGGACGTACGTTTTGACTCCGAAGGAAAACGACTCAAGTGGGACCCCAAGGCTCGCGCCGGACTGTTCCTCGGCTACGAAGAAGTGTCCAAGGCGTATCGACTTTATGACATCGAGGCGGGGCAGGTGGTTATCAGTCGCGATGTCAACTTCGACGAATCAACCTTTGGATTATCGCCGCGGATCTCCGATGAAGATGTCGACGACCTGAACCTCGACTCGCTCGACATTGAAGATAATGGCCCTCCGCAGACGGACTACAAGCAGGAGGGAAAGCGCAAGAATCGCTCAAGTGAAGACGATGAACCTGTGAGAAGACCGCGCGCTGTACGTCACCGAGTTGGACTGGAAGAAGCAAGCGCGCCGGACAACTCCTCGCCACATGAAGATGAAGAAGAAAAGTCTGGGGACCACGATGAAGACTCGACGCCTCACGTGTTTTGGCGTGCAAGTGCCAACACTGTTGAAGCTGCAGTAGATCTCTCGGAGCCAAAGACATTCCAAGAAGCAGTGAACGGTCCGGACCAAGTGCACTGGCGCAAGGCGATTCGTGCGGAGCTCAAATCGATGCGACTCCGTGGTGTGTTTCGTGCTGCCGAGCTGCCCAACGGACAACGCGCCATTGGAACCAAGTGGGTGTTCAAGATCAAGCGCAAAGCGGACGGATCCATCGAAAAGTACAAAGCGCGCCTCGTGGCCAAGGGTTTCAAGCAGAAGTACGGCATCGACTACACGGAGACGTTCTCGCCGGTGGTCAAGTACATGACGCTGCGCATGGTCATCACCATTGCCAAATACTTTGGATGGCCCCTCGACCAACTCGACGTGGTGACCGCATTCCTGTATGGGATAATGAAGGAACTAATGTTCTGCGTGGTCCCTGAAGGTGTTGAGCTGGATGGCGACTTCGACGGCCTGGAATTGGTGAAGGCGATCTACGGTCTCAAGCAAGGTTCGCGCGTGTGGAACGAGACCTTCGACGAGTTTGTGTGCTCGATTGGGTTTCAAGTGTCGGCCTTCGATCCGTGCCTCTACATCAAGGTCGTGGACGGTCACTGCGTGCTAGTGTACGTCGATGACGTGCTGATTACCGGGAGTTCGCCCGAGTTGATCTCGCGCACGAAGACGGACCTGAAGACGCGCTTCGAGATGACCGACAGCGGCAAGTGTGTGTTTGTTCTTGGGATCGAGCTGGTGGACGGCCCGGACGGCAGCGTAACCATGTGTCAGCGGCGATATGTGGGCGACATCCTCAAGCGCTTCGCCATGGACGAGTGCAAGGCCGTGGTGAGTCCGGTGGACATGAGCACTCGACTGGTTCCAAGCAACGCGGCGACCAAGGTCAACGCCCCATTTCGCGAAGCTTTTGGTGCCCTGATGCACCTGATGACCGCCACGCGCCCGGACATCGCGTACGCCGTTGGCTATGTGTCGCGCTTCATGGAGAACCCCAAGAGGAACACTGGGTTGCGGTCAAGCGCATCTTTCGCTACCTGTAAGGCACCAAGACGCATGGCATCTGCTTCAAGCCGGGCGACAAGATCGACTTTCTTGGCTACTCGGACGTGGACTGGGCCGGCGACCTGGCGGACCGCAAGTCTACTTCGGGCTACACGTTCATGCTACTCAGTGCACCTGTGAGCTGGGGCAGCAAGAAGCAGTCAAGTGTTTCGCTATCTACGAGCGAGGCGGAATACATCGCGCTGAGTCTGGCGATCCAAGAATGAAAATGGATTCATCGCATGCTGTGCGAGATCCTTGCTGCTGCCAACGAGACTGGCCCCGAACTCAAGATCCGTGAAGATAACCAGTCGTCCATCAAAATGACGAAGAAACCGGTGAACCACGGCCGCGCCAAGCACATCGACATCAAGTACCACCACATCCGCGACGAAGTGAAGCGCGGTGAAGTGAAGCTCGAGTATTGCGAAACTTCTGTGATGCTGGCGGACATCATGACGAAGGCGCTTGCGGGACCTCGCCACATGGATCTGACGACGGCTCCCGGCATTCGTGGGACTTCGCATTGAGGGGGCGTATTGAGGGTTACCGGTTTGGTATCGGTTATTGACCGTGAACCGGTTAGACCGAACCGGTCCAATCCGAACCCACGATGATTACGGTGATTACGGTAAGTCGATTACGCCACCAATGATTGGACGAGTAGAATGATTGGACGCAAAGCTGCGTGTCTATGTGGTTAGTTTGAAGGTACATAAGATGAATACAGTCATCCACGAGCTACCAAAACACTGCTTCACCCAAGTGGAGTTCGTGCCACCAGGCATCACAGGCATTGGTCAGCACATGGCCGTTCAAGGACCACATCGGGTATGATGTTAAAGTTTTAAAGTTGCACGCATATTAACTACTATTTATTGTGTGACATTTTAAGTGCCAGCTACGAGAAATACCACGAATCCAATCCATTTCCAAAAACGCCTGATAAAAGGCGAGCGCTTTTATCGCGTTTCGTAAGTGGAGCCTGGGAAAACGTCTTTGCCAAAACAATCATGAAAGGTTTTATTCGTGGTGGAATCACGCCGTATGGGCCGCGCGTTAACGATAGCAAGTTTCGAGTTGAAGACGTATCAGGTGTTGATACCCCTGTTGTATGTAAGCGAAAATAAAACTTTTTCGGAAGGGTTGTCATCTCTCTGATTGTATGCATTTTGGCCTTTTTACAATATATCCATAGTTTTTACGTGCGTCGCACTCGATCCAATTTATACGGTAACGTTAATACTGGTAAGCGCAATGTAGCGTTAACAGATCTCATAGAATTTAAAGCTGTGACCTCTTTTGTCGACGAGGTCACCCTGTAAATCGGAGGTCCAATTTTCGTACGCTGCTTGCACGAGTCGCCGCTATCTTGAATTTCACAGTAACGTCTGCTAAATTTACTGTTGAAGCAGATAATTTTCACAACGACACCATTTAGGCCTTACACTGTCTGCGATCACAGTTGAATAGAGCTTTCAATTTCACACCTTAAACCGTCATTTCACTCAAAAGTCAGGGGTTATTTGGCAGGGTGGACTCGAAATTCAATATTTTACTTGATTTCCACGGGGCTGTCCTTGAATTATGAAATTTCATCATATAATAATTTCACAATACAAAGTTAATTTTTGCCGTAAAAATCGTTTTACAATATTTAAATATCTGAGTTGCAATTTCATTTTTTTATTTTTCTGCTTTTGAGCTTCCAGCCAAATTTTGTCGACCATTGTGAATCGTCTTCTACCATGTAAATCCAATCTAAAAAAGATGTGCTCAACCGTCGAAAGTCGCACACGACCAATTCAGTTTTTCTCTACGAGTGGCTCTTCAGGCTCCAGTCTCTGCGACGATGGATCTACGCAAGGTGGTGCAGGACAAAGTGCTGCACCAAATGGTGAAGCACGTGACTCAACTTACGCGCGGGTGGGTCGTCATGGTGGTGGACGACGAAGCCACACGGACGCTCACACAGGTGGCACGAATGAGTGAACTGACGGACTGTGGCGTGTCGCTATTGGAGCGACTGGAACTCGAACGCCAGCCCTTCCCGGAGATGAACGTCGTGTACTTCATGGCCCCACAGCTTCCAACGTCCGTCGCCTAGCGAGGGACTTTGAAGACGCTGCAAAACCCAAATACAACGACGTGTACTTGTACTTCCTGCACCACGCAGGAGAAGACGCACTTAGTGAGCTCAAGAACGCTCCTCCAGCGTTACTTCAGAGACTCAAAGCTCTACAAGAAGTCAATGTGGACTTTCTGGCGTTGGAAAAGTGTGCGTTCACTTTTGGAATGCCTACAGCATTTCATACACTGTACTCTCCGGTAGTGAAGAGAGAGAGTACGCAATTGCTGCAGTTAATTAGCTCCAAGTTGGTGTCGGTGTGTGCTACACTGGAGGAGTATCCGTATGTGAGGTACCAGGCAGGTCACTCGCGGATGGAGACTCTGGCGCAGATGTTCCAGAACAAGATGAACGACTATTTGGCGCAGAACAGTGCGTTCGCGTATTCGCCTAAGCGGGGCACGCTGCTGTTCATTGATCGCGGACAGGATATGGTGACGCCCTTGATGCATGAGAGCACGTTCCAGGCCATGACGTACGATTTGCTGGATGTGAAAGACGACCAGATCTCGTATGAGGCCGAGACGAACGCTGGCACGACCACGAAGACTGCCTTCTTGAACGAGAACGATAAACAGTGGGTGGAGTTTCGACACACCCATATCGCCATGGTCAGCACAGAGATTGGCAAACGGATGACGGCGTTGTCGGCTTCGAACGCAGGATCTGCGCTTGGTCGAGGAAAAGCACGGATCTGCATGCTATGGCGGCTGGACTTCGTGAGCTACCGGAGTATCGTGAGATGCTGGGCAAACTGTCGCAGCACTTGTACTTGGCTGGGAAAGCCATGGACATTTTTACCTCGACGGCTCTACTGGACGCCTCCAACATTGAACAGACCTTGGCCACAGGCGTGGAAGCGTCAGGAAAGAAGCTAAAACATTCTACGATTGCTAAACAGCTCGAAGAGATGTTCAAGGACCAAGCTTACCGAGAAGGACCGATTTCGAGTTGCAGCCGTGTTTGCGTTGACGCAAGATACCATGAAGGAAGTCGAGCGCAACAAAGTCATGCAGTCTGCAGCGCTGTCAAAGAAGCACGAGGCCATCCTCAAAAATATGCAGCTAGTGGCTGATGCTGCGCTGTACAAGCAGAATGGCAATTCGTTAATCTCGAGCGAGGAACTAAAACTGGCAACGAAGAAGGCCGAGGCAGTGGAGTATTCCAACTCACGCTACGACCCGAAGATCAAATCGATCGTGACGAATGCACTGAAGCGTACCCTCAGCGAGACTGAATACCCGTACATTATCACACCACCTCCCACGAGTCCTACCGCTGTCGACAAGAAGGCTGGACCTGTGTCCCTGCGGAAGTACGTGCAGCTTTCGAAGCCATGCCGCTTGTTGTATCGCTGACTAACACTGCTTACCATCTTCACAGGAAAATCGTTGGCAAGGGCAAGACCCAGGAAGCTGTACCAGTCAGTAGATTATCTTGTAAAATATCCTCTGCTCGCAGCTTATTCGTAAACGTGACCAGGTTCAGGAGAGTGAAGTTATCTCTGGTGAAAAGATGATCGTGTTTGTGAGCGGTGGGGCCACCTACTCAGAGGTATGTCTACACCTTATCCCTGCCATTGGTTCCGACGACGACACTCATTTGCATTATTTATTGCTGTGATGCAGCTCCGCAGCATCTACGAAGTTCGTGCCGAAGAAAAGCGCGACGTCCTCTTGGGCTCGACTTCTTTGCTGACTCCGGCGACATTCATTGAGCACCTCGCGACACTAAAGGAAGCCCAGCCGACGCTATCCACTCCACCAACAAGGTAAGTCAACCGATAGTTATACTTTGAAAACTTGTTGCCATGTTGACAACTGATCTGAAAACAGTGGAGGAGCCGAGGTGATGCCCCTGACGAGCGGCGAAATCCACCTCCAAGTTGAAGCGCAACAGATGGAAAAACCGCAGTCCACAATGCAGTAAGCGACTGTCTACAAGGCACCAATATTACAACACAGCAAAAGTTTCTAAACACGTTACCGTAACCGCCTCGCCTATGACGTGGCGTCCACTATGTCATTGGTCGAAATGTTCCAATCACAGCGCTCCATTTCCCTCACTTCACATTTGTATCCGATCCACCTCATTCGCCATTATCCCCCAAGACACCTTACATCATGCGCGTAACTCGCTGGACGCTGCTCGCCGCGGCATTAGCCGTCTCCGTCTACGCCAAAGATGCAAAGGCGCCCGCTGCCTCCGAGTGTGCGGCGCCGGCCGTCGTGTCCGCCTTCGAGGCCAAGATCGGGAGTCTACAGGAAGCCAACGCCGCGTTAAAGCTGCAAGTGGACACAGAGACCGCCGCCAAGACGCAGCTATTGGCCGACGCTGCGAAGGAGCATGAAACTATCGTACTTAAGCTGCAGGACGAGATCGCGGCGCTGTCCACTGACCTGGCGGCGCTGGAGAAGGACGTGGAGAGCCAACGTCAGGCTCAAGACAAGGCCCAGAAGCTGCTCAAGGCGGAGGAAGCGCGCGCCTCTCGAGACAGTGACGTCGCTAAACTGGAGAAGACGCTGGCTCAGGAACGCTCTGCAGCTTCTCA
Source organism: Phytophthora hibernalis (assembly GCA_012656075.1). Taxonomy (NCBI): domain Eukaryota; phylum Oomycota; class Peronosporomycetes; order Peronosporales; family Peronosporaceae; genus Phytophthora; species Phytophthora hibernalis. Next base: position 107,428 of record JAAKBF010000095.1, read on the forward strand.
GAATGACGCCGAGTTGAAGGCTGCACTGGCCAAACTGACTGAGCAGACGAAGCGCGTCTCGAAGCTTGAAAAGAGTCACCAGAGTGTGGAGAAGAAGCATCAGGCGCTGGTGAAGGAACTTGGAGAGGCTAAATCAGTGGAACTGACGCTGGCTTCGCTGCTGTCGGCGTACTTTGATGACGCGCTGGTGCTGGCGGAGCAGGCCGTGGAGTTCGCCCAGCTGAAGCTCGACGAGCTGTCGGAGACGCTGGAACAGGTTCAGAGCAGGATCACAGAGGCTAAGAAGACGGCGTGTGACGCCTCAAGTAAGTTCTACCAGGAGAATTTGGCTGACACGCTGGACCCGATCTTTGTCGATGTCCACAAGACGGTGGACCCGATCTTGGCCGACGTGCACAAGGCTGTGAACCCGCATGTGGAGAAGTACGTGCCGCTCGTGCAGGAAGAAGTGCTCAAGGCCAAGGAGCTGGCGGTACAGTACTCGCAGGACGCGCTGCGACGTGCTAAGCTGACGCGCAGCGACGCGATCACTCTGCTGGAGCAGAATGAGCATGTTGCGGGACATGCGCAGAAGGTGATTGATGGAGTGCTGATTGTGCTGGCGGTGCCGCTGGTGCTGCTCCAGACCCGCTTGGCGCTGAGATTGGCGTGGTGGCTGTTCACGACGACGCTGTGCATGCTCACGTGCGGCTTGTGCTGCGGAGCGCGTAAGCGTAGCTCCAAGACGAAACGGAAAGTGGTCAAGAAGACGGCTAGCGTGAACGCAAGCTCGAACGCGACTGTGAACCCGCCTACGAAGAAAACTCCCACTAGCAAGACGATGTCGAACACCCAGAAACGCAGCAAGAAGAGCAAGAATTAAGACTGTTGGCTGATGCTGGATGGACGCTGTGGACCAAACGATGGTGCAGCACGGAAGTACTAGTGTATTCTGTTTATCAAGAGCGTTGAAAGCGATAGTTTCTACCTTTGCGGCATTGTGTTTCGAAATGTGTTTCGAATGTTTTAAGTAGCCATCGTAGCAAGTCGATAGGCTGGACAAGATTATTAATTTTAATAATAGTTCTAAACGTAAAACAGCAGTTCCTTCGTTTCGGTCGGGTGTTTGCAAACGTTAACCGAACGCCCTCTAACGATGTACAGATTTCAGTCATTACCGTGGCAATCGGAAAGGAAGAAGGAGTGAGCGGGAACCCGAGCCGACTGGCGGCGATGGATACTTGTCAGGCGAGTCGATGGGAAACGCTATAACTCCTGTATGTATTACTTCGAAGTATTGGCCAAATTTGCTTATACGCTACATGTACAACTCGTACGGTAGCGAGACCAGAAACCGCCAAATATTTGGCTCCCGGCTTTCATCCATATGGAGGTCCATTTATAATGTTGAGCAGTACTATCGGAGTGACAGTACCGGTAACATCACTAGGATGTACTGGGGGGACACGAAGAGCTGCAGATCACTGCCACGTTTCAAGGACTACGCTGCATAAGCACCAAACACCAAACTATTACATCACCATTCAGTCGCTCAAACTGCGAGTAAGCATTGTCGCTGGATTGCTTCATGTACCGCGGGTGGTCCCGTATGCGGAGCTGCAACAGTGCGTGGCGCCTGGCGTAGTCCGCCGACATAACCGCTTATTTCATTTCGATTAAACATTGTCACCTTGAAATGGTTAATGAGCAACGCATATTGACACCATCTCGAACAGAATCACTTGCAATATGCGTTACTGCGCTATCTCTTCCACAACGCCGACCTGCAATACCGCCAGCTACGTACGGCAAAGCCAGACTAATATATTATATTAGTACCAAAATATTTCGAAGTATCAAAGCGGCCTCCAAGCAAAGGCGAACCTGTCTCGCTAGTGAGCAGTATTATTGAGCTTTATCAGCCCGCTGTAAAGCTGCAGCTGCGCCAAGATAAATCGCATCGTCGTACGCAACACGTTCACCGTGCCATGTTTTGTACAGCACGGCGATCTGGTGTTGTGCTGGGCGATATTTTACTTTTTCAAATATGGTGAAACTTGGGATGGATCGATCTCCTTCGCATACAGCGATTCAAACGTTGGAGTCAGCATCTTCTTCCACATCTTGTTCTCCATCGATACTGGGGGAAGCTTGACACGATCCAACGTCTTTTATCTTTGCAACAGAAATTTTGGTCTTTCCCGATGCGGGTTCGTCTTGACCAACGTCCACGTCACCCTTATTATATTGTCTTTCGCCGGTGTTTGTGAAATATTTGATCTTCTCTGGGGTTTTGTCGGCTGAGGCTGCCTTGCAGCTTGAAACGAAGATAATCGCCACTAGTAGTAGTAGGAAGGTTGTCAACGCACGCATCTTTAATGGTGGGGAGCAAGGAGCAGGAGGTGTTGCTTGGGTGTTTCGGTGCAAGTTGACAAGTGCCACCAATTTAGTGTTGCGTCGAATATTCGGTGTTGTTTACGATCATCGGGAGTAATTGCACAGCACAATGCTTGGAGCGCATCACACCGCCGGAATATCGGATAAGTTTGATGCCAACACGACTGGACATTGGCGAGTCGTGTCAACGAATCGACTATTTTGCATATTTGCTTAACACTGAACACAGTACATGTACCACACTCGTTGCGCTCTGTTAATTCCCAATCCTCTGATACGGGTACGAACACATTTCTGTGGCTGGAAATAAACTGCACCGAAAATGATGATGGTTGTCTTCGAGACAACAGACGGATCCACGTAGCGAGGCAAGACCATAAACACAGTACACTGCATGTCTCGCGTTGGGTATGGATGTATCTTATTAATATTTAATGAGATACATCCAAACCCATTTAATGATTAAAAGGAGTGTGCGTGATGGGAATCGCGTTCTTCCCAAAAGATATGATATTAGTTTGAACAACAATCCCCTCGCATACGACCAACTTTTTCGTCATACCATTGTACATTCCGAAGCGAGTCTGGTGCAGAGTTTACAATTGCGCACAGTCTTATGACCCGTTACATGTGCAGTACCGTTTTTCAAGGGGGATATGCCTTAAAGAAGCTGCTGGATAGCCACTACCGGTATGACAATTGCGCTAGTGGCCAAAGCAATTTCATGGACAGAAACTGCCACATTCCTTTGGGTGACAATATGAATTGAAGACAGTCCGAAGTTGACAACAGCGTATCCGAATAAGGGTCCGGATTTTATGGCACGTATTCCCATGATACATGACCAGAGTCTGATCTGCAAATTTTACATAATTTGAATGGCTCAACTCAACAGTGTTAGCGAAGTACGGAACAGGTTGAAAAAGCTGATTTCTAAATATGCGAATGCTATAGTGATGAATTTTGAAGAACTGTTTGGGGTTAGTATAAATCCGATGACGAAGTGCTTGTCATACTTTAGTAGAATTGGGACGGCACCTTTTACTAGAATGTGAGTGACGCACTCAGCGTGAGCACATTCCCGAATGCTAATACATAGAATGCGTTCGGTGGAACGCAATTTACAATACACGATTTCGCGATGTATTGCATTTTAATGTGAATTTGACTTAGTCTCGTATTCTGTTCTGTTCACCGCCCTGATAAGGAGAGTGACTATTGACGCAAGATGGAATGACTTGGATTTGTATGTGGGTGCTTGATGGGTGATTACTGGCCTTTTCTACTACAACTGTCAGGAGGGGGTGAACGCCAACTCGCTCGGCAACCGAAACAACGCATGTTTAAAATATGGACGAGTCTGCCGCCCGAATCTGAGAGGCCCATTTCGGTGGTCGTTCCCGAGGCTACCCGAATCTAGACCGGACTCATAAAAAATTCCAGATATAGATGCAGCTTGAACACAAATCAACGATGACCATCTATGAGTGTTGGTCCCCAATTTCCGAAATTTCTAAAATTTGATGGATATCTTCCTTTCAGATCTGATCGGGTATGCTGTATCTCGACAGGGAGGCGTTGCGTATGTTCGCACGAGGTGTATCCAGATGAAGAGATTTCCGCCGCCAAGCTTAACCAGACCGTTTGAGCAACATTTTGGATGGTTTTTCTTCGAGCAAAACACTACTATAATACCGAGCACAGTGGTGTGTAGAATAATTCCGTACGTTTGGAATGCACTACATATATCGAAGCGTGTGTCCATTAAATAGAAAAATGATGGCTCCACATCATGTTGGTTATTGTTGAGCATCTGTGCCCCGCTCATGCACGGTTCGCATATTACATTGGGACGGTGGGGAACGATTAAGGCTGAACTGTTCCGGGCTACAATGCCATTGGTTAACACATGTGAGATCGAGGCCAAGGCAGCAAGTAGGAAGGACAAGTAGAGCAGGTTAAGTAAACTAATCAACTCTCTTCGGCATTTGCATTCCAAGCAACGCATCACATCAACAGGTTACCAGAGTCATTCACATGTTATACTCACCGTGAAAGTAGTTCCCACTCCCAATGAGGACATCGGCGCGCTTGGTCGTTATTTCTTGAGCGTTTAGGTGGAGCGTTCCGTTCAGGGAAGTTGTTGCGGCTGTTAACCTGTTGATGTGATGCGTTGCTTGGAATGCAAATGCCGAAGAGAGTTGATTAGTTTACTTAACCTGCTCGGACGTATCATTTTCGTCATCATCATCAAAAGAACCATTCCCAGAGGAAACGTGGTACATCGCTGCCTCGAATGCCGCTTTCAACTGAGCATCCGGGTCATCACCGGGGATTTGCGTCGGTTCGTCACCGCTCGTATGACCAGCGGCAGATCCGTTAGAAGCCTCGGACGTTGCTGAATTGGTGTCCACGTCGGACGAGTCATTACTGGCAGACCCGTCCGAGGTCGGAGCGTCACCGTTATGATGGGTCGGTCACGCCGTTCCGACTCCTCGGTGTTACCACCAACGTATGGCATTTGATTGGAATCATCGGACGGGCGAGACAGTTTGCCGCGAGGGGGCAGATAGTCTCGTCGTTCCACCACGGGAGGCTGTTTCGCTAACCTTCGTCCGTATATCTGCCATTCACGCTTGAAAAAACCCTCATCTTGACACTCTGCATACGACAATGCCCGCCATTCTTCATACTTGGACGAGCTCAGCCGGGTGTACCCCTTCGTCGCGGTAGGTCGCCATGCTGTACCCATAGCAGTACAGGATCGTGCTTCACGCAATAAGCAACCGTCGGTGACACGTTTGTTAACCGAACCACCGACGGCTACTCCCGTCAGAACCTCGTTACGGTCGGCACTAGGCTCCCGACCCGTCGGATCCGTACCTCATGAGTACTCAGAGGTGGTCTTCGTCGGGGTAACTTGAATTCTCTTCACTCGCGCCCATTGATCGTCACATTCTCGGTCGAGCCTCCAATCACTTGCATGATGTATAACTCTTCTTCTTCTGTGCTCTGTGACCTCGGCGACCACTCGGTCGATGCATGCCCGTCGTCTGAGTACTCGTCCGAGCATAGCACAATCGACCGAGTAATACCTGTCGTCCGAGTACACGTCAGAGCTTCGGTCATCATTGTCAGGTCAGAGTAATAACCGTCGTCCGAGTACTCGTCGGAGTATCGGTCATCATCGCCAGAGTAATATTCTGAGCCATAGTTCTCGGTGTCGTCACATCTGATACTCTGTGTCTCTGAGTACCCTCCGCGCAAATCGACCGATCTTTTCACGTTCAGTGCGGCTACCATACAAGTCAACGCGTTCGTAAGCTTAACTCCCGGTCGGTACTGACTTTCATTCCGACAGCGATTCTCGTCTAGGCAACGGTCATCTCGGCGACGATTGTCTTCTCGCTTTTGTCGGTCTCGGCCATAACTATCCCTTGAATTATTGGAGCGCCCAATTTCGCGTCGGTGTCCATCTTCGTGACTCCGAGTATGTCGGACCGAGGTCTCACGTCTCGAATTTCGTTCGCGGCGACGAAGGATGTCATTAATCATGCCCTCCAGGTAGTGACTGTCCTTGACACGGACATGACCCAAGCATTCCTCCAACCCTCGGTCCTCGCACGAATTAAGAAAATGCTCGATATGGGCCTTGACTTCGCGCCTACCGTGTTCAAACTGCACTCCAGCGTCGCGAGGATAACCGTTTTGTCGGTTGAAGTAGTCGCAGACATGCTCGTTTCTTCTCGCTTTGCCAAGAAGTACCGAGTCTTTACTGACATGTTAAAACGGGAGCAGTAGTACTTGACGAACGCCTCGGTCAACAAATTCCACGTACTCATCGTCTTGCACGAGAGCTGTCGGTACCAGTACAGAGCCCCGTCCTGGAGACTCAGCTCAAACACCATGCACCATTCGTTGGGCGGCGTGCGCGTCCCTTTGATCTGATAGATGAAAGCTCGGAGCCACTGCTTGGACTTTTCACCATTATCGCGGAGTCCGAAGTACGGCTTGATATTGCTGAGGGGTAGATGTGTGACAATTTTAGGTCTCGGTGGCATGCTCCCGTTCTCCATAAAGCCAAACTCTCGGATTTGGCGCGCACCCTCTCTCGTTAGGTCACCCCGTGGTCTTCAACGTCGAACGATCCTTCGTCAGACGAGTCGTCTCGAAGATCGTAGTATCGACAAGGCGTCCGATCTACTTCCAGACACTCTATTGGCGCCTGGGGTACCCCCATTAAGCGGAGGTCGGCCCCACTCGACCGAGGATTCGCATCCTCGGATATCACCAATCACATACCGTTGGCTCCATCTTCATTGTCCTCGTGAGCTACTTCAATACCATCCCCTTCGACCAATTCCTCGGTGAGGTTTGCGCGAGCGACCTCACCCCTCCGCTGCGTCCTGCGAATACCGCAGCGGCTTCCAAAGCTCGGTCATCGCTGCAGTCTCTTCGAAGTTATCTTCTTCATCTTCTTCATTGGCATCAGAGTAGTACATCTGGTCGACCAATTTGTCCGAACGCTCACTGATCTACTTGGGGTCGCGAGTGTTGGACCGGACCACACCGAACCTTCGGGGCGGTCTCCGCTCGACTTCATCGGCGTTTCTGGTACCGCTGACTTCACTCCTCTCGCCATCTTATCTCTTCTTCTTCTCTTGTCTTCTCTCAAATGCTCGTTAGGGTAAGAATCTATATACAACCAAGACACACAGAAAGTCACTCCCAATCCCGGGTCGCGGCACCAGTTGTCGTGTAGGATCACGCAGAAATCCTCACTACCAAATGGTATGAGTCCCACCAACAATACTCGCTTCCCTTGTCAGATCAACGAGCGTTGGATTAAACCTGAAGGCCAGGAAATATCCCTTACGCCGGGTTGGATGTGAACCCTCTGTACACCTAGGTTGTATTAGGTCAACCCAATAACCAGCACCACTAGCCACGAGCGAGGTGGGCTAGTATGCAATATTGCGCTTTCGCGCGAACCCACGCAGTCCCTCAGAAGGAAGGGTACCGGCTGCCAAGCCTAATACGGATTTGCCGAGGTAAAACCTCGGCGGGTAGTAAAATATGTATGGAACACTATGGTTCCACTATGATATATGGCGAACGACGCTTCTTGTCGCTCCCACTCAAATCTCTTGGACTGACAAGCAACAAACCCTCGGTTCAATGTACCTTGGGCTCGCTGACCAGCATCCCACAAGCCGAGCGTATCCAGACCATAAGATAAGCTAGCTAGACTTACCGAAGACGGACTTGACCCTTGTTGACTTGGGGGAAGACTGCTGATTTATTTCTGTTGATCTATGGCTCTGAGATCCTCTGTAGTCAAGCCTATAGCTAGTCCTTTACGTAAATACAAATATCCAGTGTGAACAGATCCCAGTATGTGATCCCGTACCTGGCTCTATAAGACCGAGGGTACGAAAGTGAAATGGGTACAAACGAGGGTTCGTTTCATCAGCCGGGAGTTTATTATACCCGGCCGAGACCTCAGTCACTATCGCTCATTTGTTTGTCACTACCGCGCGGGTAATGAGATAAGCCAATCGGGTGGCGTTATGGCCTTTCACCGAAAGGCACAACGTCGGTAATCGGGTGACCGAGCTGTGACCGCTTGGGCCCATAACCCAACACGACAGGAGGCAGGAGCAACCGACGGTTTGGATAACGCCGCCATTGAGTTTTTGACGGAGCTAAGTATGCTAGACAGTAGTGTAGGTGATCCCTGGTCTGATGATGATTTACTGTGTAGTGACGAAAAAAGTGACGAATGGTAATGGTCTAATGCAATTTTTGCTCTATCACAATTTCATAATGACAACAAATCAGTGAAGCTGGTTTTCAAATATCTCAACGATAAATCGTGTAGAGTATGTCAGCAAGCACATAAAAACCGATATCATGTACCAGTCCTTCGTATGCCGAAATATCAAAGAATTCAGTTAATTACGATACGATGGTGTGGATTGATATACCCCAAGGCGGCGTAGTCGTATATACCAATTGAAGATTATGCACCCGTCCCCATTGAAGAAAGTGGGAATTCACAATCATGAAAACAACAGTCCTGGTTTGCGGACAAGAATGTTTTGGAATTGTTTTTCGAATCTCACATCTCCTGGGGGCCTAGAGTACAGTCGCAGGAACATCCTTCTCTTTGTGATTTTGAATAGAAGGGGCATTTTTCGTCACGTGATTATGCCTCTCTAAAAATATTACGAGCACGCACATCTATATCCAGTTGTCTAGCGTGTTCTTATACAAGTGTGGCAGCTAAATCGCAAAGTTTTTGCAGCAAAAGGCAGCTACAATAGTTGTTAGACATTTCACCGACACATAGCTAGACGCCCTCTCGCGTACCTCGACCTGATGTTTTCGCATGTCCATTTTCACCTTAGCTAACCCGCACACTATCGTTTGCCTTGTGCGCGTCTCCAGGCCGTCTGGGAAATGACGGGTAGAATGAATGAAACCTGAAGGGAGGAAATAGTCCTGTCAAGCGAGGGTACACCAGGCTAACTTTTTGATAGATCTACCGGTAGAAGCATTATGTTGACGTTTTGTTCTTCGACGTTGTTGGGGAGACTCGAAAGAACGTAGTACGCGCAATACCTTGTAAGCAATCGTACTAAAAACATTGACATGTGTAATAACGTGTATTTAACTCGACTGTCGTTGCTTACAACTCGTTCCTTGGCGTCGCACTAAGCAGCCGCAGCGTGCCCGACTACACGATAGAGCTGCGCCACAAGTTGTTTTGTAGGACGCTCACAGTAGAAATGTAGCTGACAGGAACCGTGGTAGAAGATCCAGTGTACCCAAGTCACACGTCAGTGTTGAAAACAAGATCCGAGGTTGTGAAAATTACATCGTTGCGATCTAAAAAAAGATGCGCGTTCCATAGGGTACCGCTGGTGGTACTGAGCCCCGCGGTTTAATTGTAGCTCGGCCGTCTCTCGTACTTGGGAAGTGTGCATGCCGAAGTGATTTCAGATATGAATTCGGCGCAGCAGCATTACTCGCCACCCGACATGGCGTCCATGCTAGTGCTCTCCGATTATGACCGATAGCCTTCATGGAAAATCACGCCAATCCAGCTCGTGCCATTTTCAAGGTCATATCTTTCTGCAAGCCATTGGCAACTCTTGCCAAGCGTCACTTCCATGGGTGGTTGCAACCACAGAGAACCAGTGGTTCAACCACAGGATGTGGTCCTCCGCTCCCTTCCCGATCTTCCATAGATGTCAGACGAAAAAGGGTTCGATAACATAGTACTCATGAGAACTTCTCAGCAAGAAAATGATACAAATATAATATTCCCAGCAAAATAGTACATCCATATATAATATCAATGTACTATTTTGCTGGGAATATTATGGGTTTATATTATAAACCCATTACCAGTGGTACTGTACGTTGGTGTGGCCGTCTTTGCTAAGCATATCTATCCACAGTGGGTTGGTTTACATGTTAGAATATATTTTTCAAGATTAAATGGCGTCATGCTGTAGTATGTAAGCTTGAAGTTGTCATGTGCTGTCATAATTTGTTTGCCATCGACAAATTTCAGAAAATGTATATTTGGAGGTTTCGGTCATAAAAATATCAATGCTATTCAGGTCACACGCAAGAAGCGATGTTGATGGTTGGGACATTTGAAAACGTATCAGTTGGTGGAGCTCGAGTTGGTGACGTCCGCAAGAACCTCTGCTGTGTGTTATGCGTGGGTGGGCGGACACCTGAAAATTCGGTAACGAAGACCTGTTGCCGGCTCTGGGGTCCATCCTAGTGGAAGCCCCTCCTGATACCCGGAAGAGCTCCAGCTTCACCACCACCAACAACGACGAGTACGAGGACTTGTCGTCGGTGGCTGATATGGACGTCCACACTGGTCAGCTGTGCTCCGAACACCCGGCGACGCGTAATCGAGCACATGATATGCTTGGTCGCCTGGATGGGGACCTGTAAGTTCTTCCTCGTCTTCAAACCGAAAGCTCGTGAAGTCTCTGGCAGCAGCCGTACGCGAAACCAAAGTAGTAACACAAAGTAGAGCAAAAGGAAACGCAGTCGCAGCACGAAGTGGTCAAGTCGCGACTCAAATACAATGTGAACGACCTCACAAGATACGAGCTCGATAAGACTAACGCGTGTATGCACGGACACATATAAAATCAAATTCAGATCAACATTTCCTTAGACGCCTCGTGCGCGCATTCTGTTTCGGTTGCAGTGACGCTGCTCACGATGTTGTCGTTGAAATGCAGCTACATCTTCTGGATCCAAGTTGGTCGCAAGCTCGATGGTGTCTCCCCACCGGACCCGTGCGTGCAGCAGTACAGCTTCACCGTACATCCACCGCCGGATCGACCGATACCGGTGGTTCGTCATGCGCTACTAGCTGTACGGCATTTTGTTCTTCGTCTGGAATTATTACCGGTGGGCTTGGAGTATCCGGTACAATTGTCGCTGGGTCCGATAGCTCGTGTTCTTCTAATTCTCGAATCTAAGGTGCGTTAAATGATGGTGCGTGTGTCAGTTACTCCAGTGATGCATCCACAATGCTTACCAGTTGTTGATCTGGTAGCTCCTCAACTAGAGGGCATCCGACATCTTACGCTGGCGCCTATCTGGAACTGACGTCTCGTCATTAGACAGTTGGGGCGAGAGAAACATATCGGACGTCCTGACGATTTATCTGTTCCGGCGAACCGCGTAAAAACTCTCTTGCCGAATCATATCATCTCGATCAAAATTGCGCTCAAGAAAAGCCATACGCAGCTCATCCACCATGGCACTTACTTCAATTGTGACCCCTGGTGTCCGCCGACGGAGACATTCGTCTCGAAACAACTTGAGTGACATTACCAAAATTCTCAAATGATGCTTTACGACATTTGGAGAAGGGGTGAAGAATATTTTTAGATATCAGACTCAGACATCTCAAGGCATCTTTTGAAAAACATTTGTTTTTGAATTTTCGTTTACTCCTTTCTCAGACTTCTCAAAGAACCCCCCAATAGCTTGTCGTACATAATCCCCGTTACTCAATCTTCTTTTCTCAATGCATCTCTCTCTGTGCTGTGTCTTCACGATGCTCGTCGTTCTGTTGGCGCTGCGTTTGATCGCCAAGCTATTGGCGCTGCGTTTGCTCGCCGTTCTGTAGGCGCTGCGGTTGCTCGCCCATCCATTCGCTGCGTTTGCTTGTCAGGCTAAGGGGTGTTAATGGGTACGAACAATTAGATTGGCGCGCTTCATGTAGAGCTATATTGACGCCAAAAACTATGGTTTCTACGCCTGCAACTTCACCGGCACCGTGGACGAGATCTTGAAATCGCAAATGGAGCACACCTGTTAGACGATATGTGCTGGCACAAGCGGAGAAGTTTGTTTGACGTTCTGGGCTACTATTCGCTTGCAAGGCAGCGGTCCTATATGACGAATCACTCAGGGTTTCACGCGTCGAGATAACACCGATAGTGATAATGTACCGGTACCATCACCTAAGCAACCAAGTTACTTTAGTAGTAGTAAAATAAAAAGCGAGCTTAGCTGCAAAAGCCTTCAACTGCCAGTGTACTACAATTTGTAGTACTACTTCTGAAATAGTAGCTATTAAAAAACACTTTCAGTTACTCGAAGTTGACCTACCGGTAATCCCGAGTGCGGACTAAGTGACGGAAGTCGTAGCTTCCCGTATCGTGCCTATAATGAAGATGATGATTACCCCATGACTTCAGGCGTACTATGTTTGGCCCAAGTTGCGACCATGGAGATGGATGATCCCATTACAAGCGCTTCGGCAGCGTGAAGGAACATGGTGTACATCATCCGGCAGCCTGGTGGTACCCATCAGCATGAAACCCAGCCCAGTCACAGCACGGTGATCCATAGAACGGTGACCAGAGCCACACCTGCTTGGAACTGATCGACCCCAATCACATCAACTAGTCGCACAGCAACGGTATCGCGGCGGGGGGTCACGGAGATCACACCTCGAAGATTAGGATATCACCGAGCCGGCGTAGGACACCCAGCAAGAAATGGAGCACGTAGAATGGTAGTTTTTGCATACGACGAACCGTGAACATAGAGAATCTGTGGAAGAGTGGGGTGACCGTGTCTCCGATCTGTGCGAAGCTCTGGACTACCCGGATCCACGGATGCGATATCAAATGTTCCGTCGGGGCTTAAGAAGCTAGCGTCTACTGGCCGCGCTCAACTCGAGTCCGGCCTGCGATATTCCTGCAGCGTGTGAATGGTTGATGTTCAAGGACATGCACCGTCCTATTGAGGAAGAGGACCAATTTGAACACAGAGTTCCGAAGCGTGGCAAGAAGGACAAACGCCAATCGACTGTCGAGGAACTGTCCCAGAAGATGCAGTCGCTCATGACGAGGCAGGAACAGTGGCGGGAACAGATGGAGCAGGGGCGTTGGCAACCACCACGATCTTCTCGCAACTGGACTCCTACCATTGCGTCCGTGCAGGACTAGCCACCTTCACCGTCTAGTGAAAATCAAGGGAACGGACAACGGTTCCGTGGTAGCAGCATGGTTGCGAACGACCAAACTCGAGAAGGAATAAGCGTGTGTGGACGTTGTGACCGGAAAGGATGCTGTCGTTTGAATTGCCCTCGACAGAAGATGACTTGCCGGCGCTGAGGACGGCTCTGACACATCATGTCTGAGTGCGAGGAACCGTACCGTGGCAACGGGATGCAGAACGGTGTCCAAGGAGGACGGTCACGTACTCGGAACTGTTTCCTCTGTAAAAAAACATGGTCACATCGCTGCGAACTGTCCTAACGTTGAGACTCTGCGGACTATGGCACGGTCTAGGGAGAATATCGTGGCCACCGTCTCCTCGTCAATAACAGAGGCAGGAGGAAGGGCAGGAGAGTCACTCCTTCCTCTGGTCTAGGGAATGAATCGAGCGGTGACCGTACCGTGAAGACTGGATGGACGATCATCAGGTATGAGGGAAAGAAGGGAGTTTCTGCAAGGCGAATCGGATGAAAGCGTCGACTTGGAGGTGAACCGTGATGGAATAATGGGAATCGCGGAAGATGATGAAGATGACTCGGATGACTGTCTCGCCGTGCTGGAAGACGCGGAGTTTACGGATTTGAACGGTGAGATGGAGTATGGTAATAACGAGGCCCTGGTTGAAGAGCCCATCGTTTGGGAGGACCAAGAAGTGGTGGCTGAATTGAACGTTCTGGAGATCGAAGAAAACAGTTTTGAAGCCTCTGAAAACGGTTTCGATGCTGAAAACGACGATCTCAAAGAAGAACTGCATGAAGCAGAGTAAGTGCACGACCCGGTGGTTGTTTACGGCACGGTGGTCGACCCCAACCAGGAGGTAGTATCTGCAGAGCCGGAAGCTCAGAAGAAGGCCGCGGTGATCGCATGTATCCTACGTACGGCTGAGAGAGTCGTCGAACCGGTCTGGGTAGACGACGATGGTCTAGACAATCTGGACCTCGGTGAAACCGTCGTCCTAGGTTGGGCGAAACCCACGGAGGATCCACCCGAACCTTCGAGTGGAGAATTGGTGAACTTGGCATCGGAAGTGGACAAGTCGGAGGACGTTGGAAAATGCAAGGACGGTACGTAGGCTGTGGACAAAGCCGAAAAGGAAAACTCGTCGTCTCACGCTCGATTGTTCACGGATGGTGAACTGGACGTGTTGGAAAATTGTGTTCCGGGTCAAGAAGCAAGTGTGATTGCTAAGGAAGAAGTCGCTGTCGAAAAGGAGGAATACGACAAGGAACTCGAAGAACGGTTGTACCCGTTAGACGAAGTGGAATTGAAGCGACGTGTGAAGCAGAACGCTGAAAAGGAAAAGGAACCCACTCTGGAGATTAGACGGTTCCTCGGACTGGATACGGATGTATTAGCTCGAACAAGGGAAGCATCACTGGAGGGTACGAACACGCCCGAATATTGGCAGAATTGGTTCCGTGCCACGTTGGATAATTCGGCTGAGGCTAAAACGGCGAACCGTGACTTCTCGACTACTGTGTCTGAACACGTGGCTAGTACGGTTAGAAATAAAACTGAGACCGTGACTAAGTGTTGAGGTGAGCGTGATTCCCGACAATATGAAACCTGACGGATCGCATACTTCGAGCAGCGACTCTAGTGGGGGAACGCGAGAGCGACTCCGAGGCGGAAGCCGCCAACTTAGTGGTCGAAGACGCTGAAGCGATAGTTAAGGAAAACAGGAGATCGAGGATGAGGTTGTGTCCGTGGAAATAGTTGGCATTGCGGAAGTATTCGCTCAGAAGACGGTTCGGCCTAAGGAAGTACGGACCATCTCTCGACTAGCCGTGTATCGTATGCTGAAGAAAGCCAAAAAGAAAATCGGCACTGATGAAAAGCTGAAGGAACTCGCACACGGTGATGATGAAGCAATTAAGGTCCCTCCGTTGCATGTGAAAAGTTCTGTGATGGACAGGGAACGGCTACGCTATTATGTCGATGAGGTAGTGCGTGAACGAGGACTGCTTGGCCCGTGCTGGGACCGAGTATTGTCCTGGGTGGAGAACTACTTCTCTGATGATGTGGTTCGAATCTGAAGAAACCTGTGTGACCAAACTAGACGATCGACCACGCCTGCTGCTAAGCGTCACCTCCGGAGTCAGCAAAAGAAGACGGTGTGTTTTGACTGTTCGGCTTTATATCGAGACCGTGCCGAAGCGTTGGGCAAACTAGAATCCCGGTTCGAGTGTGATGAAGACACCTACCACTATGTGAATGTGCTGAGACCAGAGCGTCCTAAGGCTGAACCTCCTCCGAAAACCGGTTTGGTAGAAGTTGTCACGGTCAATCTGCCTAACGGGTTTGGAGTTCGGGATGACGACGGTGTGGAAGGCTTTGATGTACCCCGTATTGTGGAGGGAGGACGGTGTGTCGTGTGCTCTGTAGGAAGCTTTGAGGCTCTCTCTAGTGGCTACATCGACTGCCTACCTTCACAGATGCTGGCCGATACTGGTGCCGGTCGACCGGCAAGTGATGAAACGATTAGACCGTGCGGATGAAGCACTAGAACCGTACAACGGTCGTGTTCGAAGATCGTCCGGCCATCGTCGGCGTATCCGTGGTTGGGTGCGGCTACCTATCCGTCTGGGATCATTTGAAGTAGCTCTACACGTACTAGTAGCGGGTCATCTGCATGTGGACGCTATACTAGGAGTGGACGCTTTGAACGCCTTTAAGGCCGTGATTGACGTGGAAGAACGGACCTTACTGTTGAAGGAACCGTGGAAGTGCTGTCTCTCGGAATTACGATTGTGCAGGAGACGTTCATGGCGGCAATGGCATACTCGATCCGTGTGGGCAGGCCCTGGTAATGACAAGCGTGATCGGTGACATTGAAAAAGAATCTACGGTGATGGTAGAAGGGTATCTAGGCCTACTGCCTACTCTGTGCGTCGCGCGATCGCTTGGAACAGTTGAAGATGACAAGGTCATAGTGGAAATGTGCAATGCGTCCACTGACGAGTACGGGGTCAGAAAAGGAACGATCGTGGCTGCTACTTAAGTAATTCCCGAGCAAGCTTTTGGTTTTGAATAGTCGCCTACTCCTGGAGTGACTGTGAGACCCTCTAGTGTTCCGAAGGAAACGGGTCAAACGGATGAAGATGCTGCGGCACTGTCCGAAGTGCGGGAAGAGACGGAGGACGAGAAGGTTAAGGCTACTAAGCCCGATGGCCCGCCTGACAAGCACGGTGAAATGGCTGCAGACTTCGTTGAGTCTAAATTGTCGAAGGAGCAAAAAGAACTGTTCCAGGCCGAGCTGAACCGTTTTTAGGACATATTTGTGG
This sequence comes from Phytophthora hibernalis, assembly GCA_012656075.1. Lineage (NCBI taxonomy): Eukaryota > Oomycota > Peronosporomycetes > Peronosporales > Peronosporaceae > Phytophthora > Phytophthora hibernalis. The sequence continues at coordinate 123,644 of JAAKBF010000095.1, forward strand.
AGTCCCGGACGGACGGAGTTGTTGCACTTTCAGATTGATAAGTTCTCCGATAAAGCAACAACCGTATCGTGTCTCGCTGGCCGAAGGTGAGGTCGTGAAAGCCGAGATTCAGCAGTATGAAGAACTGGGTCTGATCCGACCGTCTAACAGTCCTTGGGCGAGCCCGGTACTGATGATCCGTAAACCTGACGGTGGGATCCGTTTCGGTATCGATTACAGACGGTTGAATGCAGTCAAAGTTAAGGACTGTTACCCGATGCCTTTGATTGATGACATTTTGGATGTACTGGGTGACGCTCAACTGTACTCTACGATGGATATTGCGTCAGTCTATTGGAATGTGCCAATGCACAAGGACAGCGTGTCTAGGACAGCTTTCACGTGCAAGTACGGTCTATATGAGTGGTTAGTTATGCCCTTTGGTCTGTGCAATGCGGTACCGGCGTTCGAGCGTCTTATGGAAACTGTGTTTGTGGACCTGAAATGGAGGATCTGTCTAGTCTACCTGGATGACTGTGTGATATTCAGCAAGGATTTGCCTTCTCATCTGGTACTGTTGCGCCAAGTGTTGACACGGTTCCAGCAGGCTGGCTTTAAAGTCAAGATGAAGAAGTGTCTCTGGGGGCGGAACCAAGTGGCTTTCTTGGGACACATTGTGACTCCTTCCGGAATATTGCCTTATCCCGAGAAAGTGAAGGCTGTGATGAACGTACAGAGGCCTCAAGACTTGCACTGAATACGGTCACTTTTGGGTCTTACTAGCTACTTCCGACGGTATGTTCGGGGTATGCTCTGATTTCTGCTCCGCTTGAACGGTTGAAGTTGAAGGATACACCGTTCCTCTGGAATGAGGACTGTGAATCGGCCTTCCGACAGCTCAAGCGTGCTCTGGTGAAGCCTTCTATTCTGATATATCCTGACGCTAAGCGCCGCTTCAAGCTATTCGTTGATTCTTCACGGTATGCTGTGGGAACGTGTCTTATGCAGGAAGTAGATGTTGTTGCTTATGCTAGCAAATTGCTGACTGGCTCACAGAACAACTGGATCACGAAACAGGACGGTATCTCGGAGATTGAGTGTTGGGGCGTGGTTTGGGCCACTAGGAAATTCAAATGCTACTTGAACAAGCGTGAGTTCGATTTGTACACGAATCACCAGGTTTTGACTTGGGTCTTCAGCCCGGGTAACCGTACGACTAACTCGAAATTGGCACGCTGGGCTATGGGGCTTTCGAATCTGCAGTTCAAGGTGTTCCACAAACCTGGAACCATCATGAATCATGTGGACGGATTGTCGCGCTTACCTGCGGACGGTGCTGACCCCATAACACTAGCTGACTTGCTCAACCCGGTTCTGGAAAGGAGGGCCCTTCCGATAGAAGACCTACTGAATCCGGAACCGTCTGATGAAGGACGGGTTCCAAATTCGGTTGGGGAGCAGTCTGATCAAGCCGAAGACGGGGCTGATTTCGGATATGGTGAGGACGAGGAGACCAAGGATGGCGAGGAACCGGGACAGGAGACTGACCCCAGTCAACTACAAAATTCGGAGCGGAAGGGGATTATCCCGGAACGGAGGAGGAACATCCTCCGCCGAACTGTCTTCGTTCTCCCATGGGCGTGTTCCGACTGGACAGAGAACAGTTCTTGCAAGAACAGTGGTCCTTGTCCTGGGTATGACGTTCCTTCAAGGCCGTGCTCTACCTGTGGACCCGTTCTTCAGGGCAAAGATCGTCAAGATGGCTCCCAAGTATGAAGTCTTGAACGAAGTGTTGATGAGAACGGTACACTTGCCTGCGACGGTGGTACCAGCACGGACGATAACCGTTCCAGTGGTACCGGCCGGTTACCAGGAAGTCGTTCTGCATTACTGTCATTCGGACATTCTGTCGTCTCACATGGGGTTGGCAAAGACCCGAGATCGAGTGAGACGACACGGATATTGACCTGGATGGCGCAAGGACGTTGCTGAGTACGTACGAGGATGCAGTGAGTGTGGAGGTGGAAAAGGTCATCGTCCGTGGAACCAGGGACCAATACAACGGATGCCGATAGCAGACTTGACTGGTCCGTTCTCTGTACGCGTAGTGGATAATATAGGACCGCTGGTGATCACGGCGACTGGCAACAACGGTCTTGTGTTTCCGACGGGCTTGGGCCTTATCAGTGGGAGCGTAGAGAGTGCAGTCAAAGAAGGTGCGGCGGTGCTTCATCCAGAAACGGTAGTGGGTGAGGTGGAGATCCTTGTACTCGGTAGGGTCATACCAGACACGCTGTCCACGACACGGATACGCCACTCCGAACGGTACCTTACCGAGCTGTGCTGCGGTCTTGACGAGACCGGCCAGGTCCTTCTTGACTGTGGACGGTGCTCCGATCGGCAACTCAAACGTGAACAGAGGCGTCTTCAACCTGGACTTGCCCGACGTTTTCTGTTTCTTGGTCGACTTGGGCTTGCCGGAACTGCGGGTCATGGGACGCTTGGATGGCCGTGACGTAGGAGCGGGAAGTGCCTGAAAGAGACTATGGACTGGCGGTTCTCGGGGTCCTGATCTAGGCTTCTTCGACCGCGGCACGGATACGGTCGGCCGCGACTGCCCTGGGGTTGGGTGACAAAGAATTTGTCTTAGACATGGCGTCGGTGGTGAGGCTGGGAGTGGAGTGAGCGGTGTACGGCAGATTGGCGAATGGCCAGTGCTATCCGCTGTTGCGCGGTGATTGATGGCTACTGAACCTAGTCGGTTCACTTCAATCAACTATGGAGGCCGGAGGCACGGTTCAAATCATTAAGAATGGCACGAGTGGAGCGAAAGGGGACAGGAAACTTCAACTGTGATTAACAGTTATGGACTTACGGCTTTCGATACGGAAGACTGAGCAACCGTGCGGAGAATGACGCTAATTGACCTCCGTCATCACTATGGTTTAGTTGACCGGGTCGTTCGTCATTTTTGATCTACTAGAAACATGGGGTTTGCTTGGAACGTGGTGCAGTGGAGCTTGACTACGGTAGGCGTGCTAGGGGATGGCTTCAGCAACTTCGGAGGCACTTACTGGCGCGAGATCATCTGTGCTCTGGGGTGTGTGCTAGTGTGGGTAATCACCCAACCGCTCCGTGAAGTGGCTGTTCGACTGTGCCTGGAGGTTAGTTTCTTCGTCTATAAGTGGGCCAAGATCGTGAAACGGTGCCTGCGTCGCTATCGACACTTCGTGCGTGGGCCATCGGTTCAAGACCGCGATCGGGGCGCTCGATGGTGGAAAACCTACGAAGCCCTGTGGCTGACGCCAATGATCATTTACAAGCGGGGCACGAGCACGAGGAAGGGCTGGGACGGCTAATGTACAAGTGGATCGATGCGTTCCACGCTTACTGGCGTGTGTTCCTGCCGGACACGACAGAGTACGGTTGGCACACGACCGTGAAATAGGCAAAAGGGATTCGAGTTGACGCATGGAGAACGGTAGAGCGTGCTCGTTGCGCTGTGAAGGTCGCTTGGATGATGGTTTCGCTGTTGCTATACTTGGTATTCTATGGGGTGCTGTACGCCTACGAAGGGATGGAATGGTTGTGTGGCAGATGGTTCCGGTGTGATTGCGCTACTACTAGTGGTGAACTATAGCCTCTCGGGAGCAGGCAATGTGGTCATGTACGACAACCTGACCGTGCATGCGGAAGCAGTGGAGGTGACCTGTTTCGTTTGCTCCGTGAGCGTATTTAGCCACGTGTGGGGATGATTTGAAGCGTCTTCGTTGGGAAGATCACCGTGGAAGAAGGTCGGTGCAGCGTACCAAGAATGGAAGGATGACATGCACGACATCGAGCACGCTCAGAGAGTCAGCGGGCTGTACTGGGACCTAGACGATCTCCGTGGACCACAACCGGAGGTGGTGTTGGCCGGTACTCGTGAGGTCGCCGTGCCATGACGGAGCAGCTTCGCCACGTTCGACAGGAAGCGGCTCGACGAGGGCGTCTAGGTTCGGTTGGGGAGGATGTCCAGAGTCAGAACGGTGGCAATCGTCTTGGCTCAGAATCAATCCGGCTTGACGGGGTTTCTGATCAACTTCGTGCCGAGCAGCAACGGGAGGATGAGCTGGCGGCCCTGTCGCAGTTATGCTGGGATGGTCGCTCAGTGACGCAACCATACATTTTGGCTCTATTTGGTGGGACCCTGGGATTGGTGGAACCGGGGCCCCCATTTTTGAATTGAAGTTCCGGCCAAGGTATGCGGGCGGCGACGGCGTCGCGGCGTTGCCAGGACGGGTGACACGAACATGAAGAGGACAAGGACAAGGACAAGAGTGTGCCGAGGCGACGGAAGGGGTGTCGACTCAGGCACGGTGCGATTGCAGAAGACGGTACGCGTAGGAATAGGAATAGGAGGACGGAAGGATGGTCGCCTCCAAGAGCAGAAAAGTTCAGTCATGAAAAATCTTGGAACCAGCAAGTTGAGATCTTTTATATTAGACACCTTTCGAGACCCGTGTTGTTTATCACTTGTGGGGTAGAAGCACATAAACAAACCATTTCTGCGGCGGCTAACCAATATCCAACAAACCCTGTCGGACAAAGCGGTGAAATCGCCACTCTATCCAACACCTTCGTTGGATGTGAGGGGCTAGGCGATAACTCTAAGTCCTGATTTTTTATTTCTTTGTAGAGCTATTACGCATTGCAGGTCTTGTCATCGCGCTCCCTCCCTCATTCAAAGATTTCTGCTCCAAAGCTGCTGGACGATCGGACTTCTCAACTTCGCCAGATGCAAGATGTTCTAGACCTTCGCGTCGGCCGCCAAGCTCGCTCAAGGAGCACCAGCAGTAGTTCGGACGACATTGTGTCGGAGAGAGAGACTGCCATCAGTGGTAGCGCTCCATTGCACGAGGAAGAGGAGCTGGCTCCGTACTGGGGAGAAGCTATAGCAGTAACAGAGGAGAAGATGAGAACGATCCCAACATCTCAAACGCGGAAAACAACTCGACAGTCGAGCTGCCAGTGCAGGACGCGCATGGTGCGAGGGACAACTCAGCTGCTGATCGCAACATGCGTCAACGTTTCGGCCCAGAGGAGGATTACCTTCTCGCTGTGCAAGTAAACGTCGACGCGCTATTTATGGCCGAGCACGGCGAAGTTAACAAGAAATGGCAGCGGCTTGCAGACAAGTTCAACCCCAGCCCAAACTTCAACATGAAGGTTATCAAGGGAACAACTGCAAAGGCACGCTTCAAGGCCTTACTAGCGAAGCACCGTGCATGGGAGTCGGAGTCCGCAAAGAAGTCGGGCACGGACGAGAGCGAGACACCATTCATCCGCGTCATGACCGAACTGGTATCAAGTGTCGACGACTATGAAGCCAAAGTCGCGAACAAAACGGCCACCAAGAAAGGGGTGCAGCTGGCAACAGATCACTCGGGTGAGGTTGTCCGTCAAGCCGCCGTAGCCCGGATTCAACTCGTCTCTCTCGTGGTGACATTCCTGACACTGAACCAAATGAAGGGGAGGGGCCTGCTGGAAAATAGAACCGGCCTAAACGCGGCAAAGGTCAACCCGAGTTGATGGAGTTGCTAGAGGAGTCTAAGATGCAGAGGGCGTCGATGTTTCAAGATTTTATGAAGCAGCAGCACGACGAGCAGAAGCATCGACTAGATTTTGAGAGGGAGGAACGAGCAAAGGACCGAGTGGAGCGCGCAGAAGAGCGAAAAGAGCGTCAACAAGAGCGAAATGTTCAAACAAAGCTAATTGCTAGTCTTCTCGAGAGAATATCAAAGGGCTAAAACAGTTGGCGTGTTGGTCGTAGTAAGCTGATTTGCTACGGCTTTCGAAAGTAGTCTTCTAGTGGCGGAGGCGTACAGTTAAAGTATTTGCTAATCTGATTGCCATTGTGCACGCACGTCGAAGCATTCGTGAGCAGTACCGCCACGCGAACCATTCTCGCAACAGGAGTCAGCAGGATCTTATGCTTCTTATTCCAGTCAAGAAATTCCCACTTCTTCTTGATGATACCGAATAACCATTCGATCGATACTCGTGACTTGCTCATGATGACGTTGAAGCGCTTTTCCGCACTATTCACGTAGGCATTACGAAATGGACTGCACAGCAGGTCATTAATCCCGTACGCGGGATCCCCATATATCACCACGCCTAAGTCTTTGATCAAGCGGCTGCGCGAGATATACGGAAGAAGCCTACTCTCGCGGAGCATGGTAGAGTCATGAAGCCGGCCTTCGATAGCTCCATAGAAGGAAATGCATAGTCCTGCCAGCGCCACAGCACAAATATTAGTGATAACGAAACTGTATGTTGATCTTGCATTCTCAGCTTACCATCCGGAGTGCACACCCTGGTAATTCAAGCAGAGTCGTCTTTTATGACCGCTGTAGCTGACCTTCTGCAGGTTTTCCTTGTCGTCTACTGGGATGCAGTTGACTGCTTCCTGAAGAGCTTGGAGTCGTTTTTGCGTTTCCCGGACGGCAATTAAATCCCTTCGTCCCTTCGATGAACATGGAGATTTTGGTGACAACGCCCCCGTTTTGTCAGTGACAGCTTGCACATACAGAGCGTGCCGCTCAGCATACACATGATGATGAAAGAAGGTATGTCTTTCCATTCATTGTCGAGGAAGCAATCTAAACGAGCAAAAATACAAATCGTTAGCCGCATTAGTTGGTCCATGTGTGACTCCCTACTAAATAAGTACTCACAGATATCCGTAATGATGCGGCTGCACGCCGGATCTGAGCGCCCAAATTGCTTCCGAATTCGAGGGAGCTTCCCAGGGTACGAAAGACGATAACACAGCATAGCCAGTGCTTCAACGCCTAAGAGGCGGTCCCCGCACCGCTGACGAACACGTGCGGCATGTTAGTTGCACCGGTCAGTTGCTGTAGCTCTGAGCAAGTGAAGCGAAAGTCCTCGTGTGCATTGGCATCAGGATAGGTGCCAAAGTTGAAGCGCACATCTGGAATAAGCGGCCGTTCGACGTCGGCTGCACTCTGCCTCAACAGAAGAGCTTCCACAGTATCGTCGAGCAGCAGGAGAGCCGTGGCAGCAGCAACACTGGATCTTTCCATCACCTCGAGGCGCTAACTCGAACACTGAGCCCTTCCGGAGCTGTTGCGAACAGTCACTTGCATGATCCAACAAATATCGTCCATCGAAAGAAAATTTTGCTGGTTGTAGTTTGTGGGATATGGGCTAGAAGCTATCCATAACCAGTATTCAACAATCGCCCCGAAAGGTGTCCATTGATTTGTTAGTTCTGAACTACTCTCCGGTACGCACCTTCCTGCTATACGCCTCGAGGACCGTCCTAAATCAAGGCGGCTCGCGACAGCTTGGTGGGGCGCAGCAGATGGAAAAATCGCAGGCCACAATGCAGTAAGCGAGGTACCGGTACCAATATTACAACATTGCAAAAGTTTCTGATCTATCACCTCGCCCATGAGTCATGACGTGGCGTTCACTATTTCATTGGTCGAAACGTTCCAATCACATCTCTCCATTCCCCCTCACTCAAACATGTGGATGATCTAAGGAGGCCGCTAAAGACAAATGAGGTGGCAGATTGGACACAAACATGATGTAGGAGACCGCTAAAGACAAATGAGGTGGCAGATTGGACACAAACATGATTTGTGTCCAATCTTCCACCTCATTTGTCTTGCTGTCTCTTTAGATCATCCACGTAACCCGCTGGACGCTGCTCACCGCGGCTGTCGCTGTCTCTGTCCACCAAAAAGACGCAAAGGCGCCCGCTGCCTCCGAGTGTGCGGCGCCGGCCGTCGTGTCCGCCTTCGAGGCCAAGATCGGGAGTCTACAGGAAGCCAACGCCGCGTTAAAGCTGCAAGTGGACACAGAGACCGCCGCCAAGACGCAGCTATTGGCCGACGCTGCGAAGGAGCATGAAACTATCGTACTTAAGCTGCAGGACGAGATCGCGGCGCTGTCCACTGACCTGGCGGCGCTGGAGAAGGACGTGGAGAGCCAACGTCAGGCTCAAGACAAGGCCCAGAAGCTGCTCAAGGCGGAGGAAGCGCGCGCGGCCTCTCGAGACAGTGACGTCGCTAAACTGGAGAAGACGCTGGCTCAGGAACGCTCTGCAGCTTCTCAGAATGACGCCGAGTTGAAGGCTGCACTGGCCAAACTGACTGAGCAGACGAAGCGCGTCTCGAAGCTTGAAAAGAGTCACCAGAGTGTGGAGAAGAAGCATCAGGCGCTGTTGAAGGAACTTGGAGAGGCTAAATCAGTGGAACTGACGCTGGCTTCGCTGCTGTCGGCGTACTTCGATGACGCGCTGGTGCTGGCGGAGCAGGCCGTGGAGTTCGCCCAGCTGAAGCTCGACGAGCTGTCGGAGACGCTGGAACAGGTGCAGAGCAGGATCACATAGCCCAAGAAGACGGCGTGTGACGCCTCAAGTAGATTCTACCAGGATAATGTGGCCGAGACACTGGACCCGATCTTTTGGACGTCCACAAGACAGTGGACCCAATCTTGGCTGACGTGCACAAGGCTGTGAACCCCCATATTGAGAAGTAAGTGCCGCTCGTGCAGGAAGAAGTGTTCAAGGCCAAGGAGCTGGCGGTGCAATACTCGCAGGACGCGCTGCGACGTGCCAAGCTGGCGCGCAGCGATGTGATCACGTTTCTGGAGCAGAATGAGCATGTCGCGGGACATGTGTAATGAATAGCAAAAGAAAAGTGAATTGACTTTAGTCCGCGACGCCTGCCTTGCCGTATCCCGCACTACTGGTCGTCGTGGTTTCTAGACTCGTAATTGTAAACCTGCTCTTCAACTGTGATGCCTCGTAACCACTATGACTCGTAAACGTGTTCCCCACTGCAATGACGAAATAACGGATATGCTGTTATATCCGTTAGACGACCCCGTTTTAATAGTTAGCATACTCTTATTTGTGAGGGCAGTCTGGCGCAATGTGCTCCACTTCCTTGCAGCGGTGACACGTGGCAGACTTGGTCCAGTTGCGGTCGACCTCTTCAGTCGATGCGCTTGAGAAAAGCGCATTCTCGAACTGGGAACCCCAGTCGATGGCGTCCTCGAGAGTGCCCGGACTCTTTTCGTTGATGAATCGACAGGTGTCCTCCGCGTAGACCTTGCTGGAAGTAGAACCTCTACTCGAGCGGTTCAGTGCACTGAATCAGAATATTCTGAAATTCAGACACGTAATCATGGTAGGACCCATGTTGACGCAACTTGCACAGGCGTTGACGTAGATCGACTCGAAATCACGTGCGCGGAAGCGCTTACGTATTTCGGTCTTGAACAGGCTCCACGTCCTTCGTAGTCCGTGTGCCTGGTAGTGCTGGCAGAAAGCATGGTACCAGCTCATTGCCAACGGGCCCAAATTTCCAGCCACGATTGGGACGAAAGTGGCGTCCTGAGGGTCCATGGGCTGGCCGTAGTATTCCGCGGTAGCGAAGAGCCAGAGATCGAGGTCTTCGTTGAACTTGCCTTGCGTCACGACGCTTGGCTGGCAGCGTCTTCATTGTTTGCTGCATGTTCCTCGTTTCCTCCGCCATTTGGGTGGCAAAGCTCTCTTGCTGGGCTTGCATGAGCTGCATGAGGTGCTCGATGGTCACCGTGGTGTTCGACGACATGGATGCTCGACGGCAGGACAGAGCTCGACGGCGAGTAGGATGCTCGAAGGCTTGGCGCGTGAGGAAGTTTGGGCTTGGACGCAAGTGCTACTATGTAATGAATAGCAAAAAGAAAAGTGAATTGACTTTAGTCCGCGACGCCTGCCTTGCCGTATCCCGCACTACTAGACTCGTAATCGTAAACCTGCTCTTCAACTGTGATGCCTCGTAATCACTATGACTCGTAAACGTGTTCCCCAAGTGCAATGACGAAATGACGGATATGCTGTTATATCCGCTACAACATGCGTTTTTGATGGAGTGCCGGTGCCGCTGGTGCTGCTCCAGACCCGCTTGGCGCTGAGATTGGCGTGGTGGCTGTTCACGACGACGCTGTGCATGCTCACGTGCGGCTTGTGCTGCGGCGCGCGTAAGCGTAGTTGTTGATCGACACAGTCGAGGTCGTCGCAGGAATGGGTCCGGATGAAACTGAAGGGTGAAAGCGCAATGGGGGTATGGAGGCAAGGAGCTGGGGAAATCCTGAAGTGCAGCGGGGCATATGGCGTGAAACGAAAAACAGACTATCGCTTTCTCAACGCTCTTGATAAACAGAATACACAAGTACTTCCGTGTTGAACCTTCGTTTGGTCCGCAACGTGCATCCAGTATCAGCCAACAGTCTTAATTCTTGCTCTTCTTGCTGCGTTTCTGGGTGTTCGACGTCGTCTTGCTAGTGGTAGTTTTCTTCGTAGGCGGGTTCACAGTCGCGTCCGAGCTTGCGTTCACGCTAGCCGTCGTCTTGACCACTTTCCGCTTCGTCTTGGAGCTGGATTTGCTTCTTCTCACAGCCCGCTTGGCAATCAAAACCAAAGAAATCGGCTCGCTTCTCCGACGTCGTTAGATCCAACAGCAGCACATCACTGATGTGCTTACAATCAGTCGGTGGTGCCATTGTACCATCCTCCTTGAAATTGACTCTCAGTTCGTCAGAGCAGTTAACAAGACACAAAACCAAGACGTTAGTCATCACACCAAAAGAGATCTTCGTCTCGTAGTCGAACTTATTGAACATCTCGTCAAACTGCTTGCACTCATCATTCAATGCAGACATATCGAATGGCTCTGATCTGGCATTTTCAATGACAAGCCCCACTGCTATTGTTCGAGTGGCCCAGAGAGTATTTCTCAGGTGCTTCGTCGCCCCATCAGGAGAATACCAATTGGCCCTGCTCCGAGCCACCAAGAACACATTCAGCGACGCCGAATGCGGACGGAACTTGAAGCAAAAAGACTCGTCATCCTTGCGATCGAGTATGCCACTGATCTCTCGCATGAGCTGTGGCCAGTGCTTCGCATACGCTACCTCGGCATCGTCAATAAGTGACGAATACACTAAAGTGCCACAACGGTTGCCAGGTCGAATTTTCGGTAGCACTGCAATATCCTCCGAGAAGCGTACAGAATTGTACTCACCGAAGACAGTGCTTTCCTTTAAAACGATGGCAACTTGTCCTTGGGAACACTAGACTCCGAAAACAGTTCCCTCCAGCGTTTGAGGCAGATCCACTTGAAAACTTCGTTGGGATCGGGCGACAGAAGTCCTAGGATTTCCGCAATGTAGGCCACGTACTCACGCAAAGGATATACCACATTAGCAATTTCGTGTTTGATCTCTGGTGGTGCAAATATGTTTGCCTTTTCTTGTGTGCCTTCCCACCCGAGCCGACAGGACCACATAATTCGGCCAGGTGTTACACGCTCGTTTTCGATATCATCAATAGTTTCCGTAAGATCGACGAACTTGCCTCTGATGAGCCATTCGCGAAGCTGGGCTCTGTGGTACCTGCGCAGCTCATAGTGAAGTCCTTTGCACTTCGAGAATGTCAGTTCAAGGTATTTGTCTTTCTTCAACGAGTCGTATGCCGTATTTGACATCAACAGGTTGATCACGGCTCGCGGGTTTCCCGAAGTTCTTTTCAGCAGATATTGAGCTGCTTCTGTTACATCTTCGTCGGTTGCTAGCCGCCATCGGTGCAGCATGGTTTTACTACTGCCCGTTCGTACCTGGGTCTTCCGCAGAATTTCCTTAATCTCGTTCAGCCGAAGCAAATGCAAACTCAATCGTCTGAAGACAATCAGTCGGTCCGAAACTTTGTTAGTTGGTGCTGAGGTCCCATCTTTGGCAAACTGCAATAACCCGGAGTAGCCCAATAAAACAAAATACACGCCCTGAATCTCCAATAATTCACGTAAAAAGTCATCACAAAACGCGAAGAACCTAGCACGGGCGGTCCGAGCATCTCGATCTCTGAACCAGTTGCTAAAATCATCGAACACGATAAACAGAGGACCCACTGTCTTTACCATATCCGTGATTAACGGCTTTTGCTCCGTCGTTAGGGCAGATGCCATGTCAAGCTTTGTTTCAGGCTCGAGCTCCTGATTAACAGCTCTCACAAGCTCCTTCACGGCGAGAATACGGGTAACTCCGTCTCCATGTAAATCTTCTGATGGCTCCTTAGGATACATGGTATGGCACGCGCACAGCTCTCGCTGGAACTCATCTCGGGTTGATTCATTGGGCCACATCTCGCGGCACCAGCGGATGTAGTTGCTTGCCAGTGTCGTTACCCCCATTCCAGAGGTGTTGTCCGCGAACGGAATGATATGTTGCTGGGATTCACTGGCATCGCGAAAACTATCGTGGCTTGTACGATGAGCTTCCTGTAGCTGTTGGATAGCACCAACACGTGGAATGCAGAACATCATCCCACTTAGTAAAGTGCGCGGCGGCGAAGAATAATTTTTCCACGTCGGTTCCGCGACAAGATTGCCCGGTTTCCGAACCAGAATTTGAAACTCGTTGGGTGCCATTTGCTCTCCACTCAGAAATTCGTATCCCGACAGGTCAAGTATTGGGTAAATGACTTGACCTGTAGTCATGACTTGGAAAATCTCTAAAGGAACTTTGCCTAGTTTAATTTTTGGCGCTGAGCTTCGCTAACTCTAAGCCACGAGTTGTCTGCCGTCTTGGCAACGCGAATATCCAGCTGGTGATCGCTACACTTGGGGCCTGCTGCTTGATGATAACCTGCAACTCCCGCCCGTAATTATTCTCGCTGACCGATAAGGAGAGAAAGGCGCCGTTATTGACCACGAAGCATTTGAGATGGAGGACTCGCGACTGTGACTGGCCCATCTTTCGACTTAGCCAGAACGAAGACTGAAATCAATATCAAAACTTGTCGGGCTCCTCGATTAAGTGCGTTTCCTGCCCAGATCGACGACAAAATGTCAAGCTTCCTAGTTACATAGCGGATTCCATCTCACCTACCCTATGATTGTTTTCCCTCCTTTTTGTCAATGAAGTAAGCCGCACGCGTAACGCACAACGATCACAAGAAGTGGGTCGAGAAATATATGCTCAACCAACCTTACCGGCTGCTGCAATGTGGGTTTGTCATTATTCGCGGCGACCAAAAGCTTCAGATCGGCCGTCTCGGAAAATGTCCATGTCACCGCGAGAACTGCATCGATGGGGGATTTTTTCGCAAGCCACTCGAACAGGAGCACTCTTTGTTGCGACGGGATCTTGAATCGAAGCTCTCTCCGCCCGATCGAAGGAGGTATTTGGTCACTTTAGTAGCTCGATCTAGGGACGTCACAAGGAAGCATTATGGCAAAGTGTACTCTTTGGATGAAGTTTAGACTATATTATCAAATTATTGAACTTTATGAACTTTATTAGCCCGCTGTAAATATGCAGCTGCGCCACTGTAAATCGCATCCTCGTTCGCAACGCGTTCACGGTGCCACGTTTTGTACAGTGCGGTGATCTGGTGTCGCGCTGGGCGATACTTTACTTTTCCCAAATACGGTAAAACTTGGGATGGATCGACATCCCTCGCATAGAACGATTCGAACATTGGCGTCAGCATCTTGTTCCACATATTGTTTTCCATTGATACAGGAGGAAGTTTGACGCGATCCAGTGTCTTTTTGATCTTTGCACCAGAAATTCTCTTCTTGCCTGACGCGAGTTCGCCTTGACCAGCGTCACGGTCGCCTCGAAGATATCGTTTTTCGCCGGTGTTCGTGAAATGCGTGAGCTGGTCGGGAGTTTTGTCGGCTGAGGCTGCATTGCTGCTTGAAACGAGGATGGTCACCAGACATAGTAGAAAATACTTGTATGCCAACCCACGCATCTTTAGTGGTGAAGAGCGAGGAGCAGGGACGTTAGCTTGGGTGCTTCGGCGCAAGTTGACAAGTGCCACTAACGTTAATATGGCGTTGCGTCAAAGACCCCAGCGTGGTTTACGCGCATCGGGCGTAATTGCACCGCGCAATGCTTGGAGCGCATCACACCGTCGAAATACCGTTACCGGTAAGCTTGATGGCAACTCGCCAACACGACTGGGGTGTAGCACAGTTATATGTACATATACGTCTCAATTTCCAATCCTTTGATTCACCTTTGTGTGGTTGGAAATAAACCTCACTGAACATGATGATGGTCGAATTCAAGACAACAGACGGATGAGCAACAAACAATTGTCAACTCGTGCGGCCAAACCATAAACACTCAGAGTACTGTACACTTGCTGTGCGAGTGAACGTATGCATACCGGTATCTTAGGAGGGCAGACTATTTATACAAACTGAGGAACGGATGTCATCAAGTTACAAATCATAGAAGTCTGAGATGCCGGCAGGGAAACTACACCCGAGCCTCACCTTTGAAAACCCTGAGAGCGGTGACACAACCCTAAGCCGAGCAAGGTGTGAACCTGCTTGGTCCTGGGTTTAAGCCCGCGTGCTGCGCACACGGATCTTTAAACCACAGGCGTTGTTTTGGCTTGCCGAGCGAGTTGAGATTCACCTTCTCCTCAATTTTGTAGTAGAAAAGGGCCAACAAATAGCCCACATACAAAACTAAGTGAATCCAGTTTGTAATAATAGTCATTTTCATCTTTGGAGTGTGTGATGGGAATCACGCACTTCCCATTGTCGTCCAAAACAGATCAGTCTAGGAAAACGGGCCAGCTCATTTTAGACCAAGTGTTCGTGGTAGATTGTAACACCGGTAGTGCTTATAGAAGCCTGGTATGTAGTGAGACGTGACTTCATGGCTTTGTGTGATGTATGCCTTGTGCCTGCTGCAAAGAAGCTGTAATGCTGTTTTTGATATGATTGCTAGGGTTTGTCGCTCCTCCTGTGCACTGAGCGTGGATTATTTTGTCGTTCTTGATTATTTACCGATCGCCACGAGTCGCAAGAATTTTTAACCGCTGATGTTCAAACTCTGTTGTTTTTTGCTGCTAGGCGATAAATTATTTACCTAGTATCCATGCTTCAACATTATACTCAAGAAATCACAAGATCATCGCATATTATAATACGCACGTGCGTTGCTTCACCCTTTTAGAATGCGCACTTGACTGAACACTTGCTCAGCCAAGCAGGTTAAGATGCGAAGAGGTAAGACGAACGCGAGGCACCCGCAAGACACTTAGACGGAAAAATGGAAAGTAAGATTGATAGTTCTCTACAGCCCCTGCGCTTAACTACCGTTTAAGCGGGCTGTAGTTTCTTCAACATGCAGAGACCCATTTCACTTAGTTTCACTATACCTCGAAGCTTCGCCAGCCTTCTCTGTAATGCCGGGTCTCAGTTGCCGTCAGAATTCACGGTTGCCACCGTTAAGTCTGACCTCCGATACAAATTCCAACACGCCTCCATCGAAGCACCAGCTTTGACTAATTGAAATTTCCAATCCCAGTTTGCTCAAGCAAATTTGCGAGACGCGTTTTGTCGAGTCGCTTCGTGAAGGTGTCTGTCGGATTTTCAACTCCGTTCACCTTGTGTAGTTCGATCACACTTTTTCCACTTGTTCACGCACATAGTGCCATCGTAGTTCAATGTGCCGGGTGCGACGACTGTAGGTCGGGTTCGTAGCCAACACATAGGCAGCTTGATTGTCAATACCAATCCGAACCTTAAATTCATGCTGTGGAAGTATCTCTTGCAAGATGTTACTCTCCGCAGCAGCTTCCATGGCGGCCTCGGACGCAGCCACGTACTCAGCTTCTGCTGTTGACAGGGCAACGATAGACTGACGTCTCGACATCCACGACGCGGCACCACCAGCCACCGTGAACACGAACCCCGTCGTGCTCTTTCGAGTCTCGGTATCGTTGGCCCAGTCACTGTCGCAGTAACCTTCGAGTGTTATCAAGTCCGGCGCATTTGACTGCTTTGTGTAGAGAATTCCGTGGTTGATAGTCCCTGCAAGGTATCGCAAAACCCTTATCACCGCGCCAACATGTTTCCCAGACGGTTTCGCTACAAAGCGACTCAGCTGTCCAAGTGCGAAAGCTAGGTCAGGACGAGTGCTTGTTGCCAGGTACATTAACATTCCGTTAGCCTCGCGATAAGGAAAACTAGACTCACACTCTTCTCCGTCACCGAGCGGTACGAAGCGTGCGTTGACTTCCATGGGATTACTCACCGAGTGAGCATTTTCGTACCCAAACTTCTTCAAAGTTTCACGTGCATACTTGCTTTGTCGAACGCTGATGTGGTCAGCAGTCTGCTCAACTTCAATGCCAAAGTACTGCGTGAGAAGCCCTTGGTCTTTGAATCCATACGCCTTATCCAATTCCTCGAACAACTTCGTCTTCTGGTTCTCATCGTTGGTTGCCACGAGAATGTCGTCCACGTAGACAAGGACGAGCATGATAGAGCCACCTTCAAAGTGATAGTACAAGCACGGTTCAGTCAACGATCTCTGGTATCCTCGATCAAGTAGCCATCGATTCAACTCAGAGTTCCATTCACGTCCTGGCTGCCTCAAACCGTACAAGGCCTTCAACACCACGTACATGTGTCCGTCAACCTCGCATGGAAAGCCTTCAATTGACTTCACATACTGTGGATTCCCAGTTCTGCGTTAAGATACGCCGTGTAAATATCTCCTCCGTAGAGCTTCAGATTGAGTGCTGCTGTTAATGCAACCACAAGGCGGAACGATGACATGCGTGCTACAGGCGAGAAGGTCTCACGGAAATCAATACCAGGTCGCTGAAAGTTTCCAAATGCTACTAGTCTGGCCTTAAAACGAATAGCGTAACCTTGATGGTCTGACTTCTGCGCATAGACCCACTGGGTCTTGATCGGCTTGGCATCTTCTGATACGTCTTCACTGGCAATCTCTTCCAGCACGTTCAGTCTCTTCAATGCAGCCATCTCTTCCAGTTCTGCCTCACGCCACAGGTCCCGATACTTGATCGCATTGCTTCGCGGTGATTCCGCGGAAGATTCACATCACTTGCTCGAATGGGTTTGCCGTTCTTGTCCAGAATGCGAGATGTCTTCTGCACGGCATTCACCACATAATCATCCAGAAAACTAGGCCGGCGGCGTTCATGACGTTCACGTAGTCCTGTTCGAACGCGTTTAAGTTCCTGCTTTTCCGCATTGCGCTCAAACCGTTGTTCTTCTGACTGAGTCTCGTCACGATGTGTCCTCTTACCACCTAGCTGAGGGAACATTGGTCTGACATCAACAACTTCATGTCCAACTTGCAATGATTCAGAGTCATCTTGCTGTTCTTCAAACGTGACACACGTATGAACATCGGTCGGCGCTACAGTGCTAGCCACCGTAATTTCATCATCGTCTGCACTAGCGCCATCCGAGACTTCAGCTTCGTTCAAATCAAGCTCGCAAGTATCCGTGACTGCTTCCACCTCAAATGTTTCAGTTCGGGCCGTTGACCCACATACACTAACAACCGATTCACTCCCGTCACACAATACTTCCTTTGGATCAGAAGCTGCACATTCAGCATTCGATCACTGCTGTTCTTCACTCCGAGATTCACTGTGCATCATACTTGGTTCACTTGGCACAGAAGCGGTAACTCCACCAACATCAACAAAGCTCGTTTTACTTGGAGCTGCCTCCGACGCCTCCCCGAGCCCTTGAGTTACATCGCCAGCTACATCACGTTGAGCTACATCGCCTTCGCCTCCCACGAGATCCAAAGTTTTAGCCATGGTCTCGTTTACCATAAAAGTAGCGAGAATAGTCTGCTCATTACTTGGACCCATGCTCATCTGGAGCATGATAGAGTCATCTTCTTCGGTGCTCTCCTGAGCTTCTTGCAACTGATCAAAGTGCAAAGACTCTAAATCCGAATCATCGACAGTGATCTCATGCCGATCTTGATACATCACTTCTTCAGCAACTCGTAAGTCAGCGACAAACTTGGTAGTCCGTTGCTCAGGAAAGTAGACTTTACATCCCACAACATCTTCCGCATATCCGAGGACAAATCCGAGTTTAGCATTGTCGTGGTGTTTGCGACGTCCCGGCGTCACGGGTACATGCACGTATGCCAGCGCACCGAACTTCCGAATGTGGTGTATGTCGGGCTTCACGCCAAACATCATCTCGAAAGGAATTCCCTGTGTGCCCTTGTTGTACACCCGGTTCTTAATGTACACAGCATTTCTGAGAGCCTCCGGCCATAAACTTCTAGGAAAGCCGGCTTGGTGCATTGACGCTTTCGTCATTTCAACAAGTGACTGGTGGGTTCGCTCAAATAAATTCAACTGAGAACTCTTTGGGCCGACGAGTACGTGTTCAATCCCATGTGTCTTGTACCACGCCTCTATCTCTCCATTCACGAATTCACCACCCTTGTCGGTTAAAATCTGACGCACTTTGTACTTGACATACTGAGCTCCGTTCTTCTGTCTGCCAGCTTGGCGTTCGGCCCACAACACATACTCCTTAATGTGCTGATTCACCACGCTGCTTGTCTTGCTCGTCAACATGTGCACTGTCACGAACCGAGAGTAGCCATCCATAATGACTAACACTGCTTCATATCGTGATCCATTCTCTTTGCTAGGAATCAGCAGATCAGCGTATACCACTTGGTTGGGTACCTTGGTCTCGGGATCCAGCAATTTCCGATGAGCCTTTATCTTCTGCTTGCCAACGTGACATGCGTCACATGTATCCATCGTTCGCTGCCTCAGCATCATTCCACGTACCAGTCCTTTATCCGCCATCGTCTTCAAGTACTGAGGGCACGTGTGTCCCACACGCTCGTGCCAGAGTGTTAGCGATGCGACACCTTCAGCTGCCGTGAAGTTGCAAATTGGACGTTTGCTCGGGCCAGTCGTGTAGTTGCACAACGGACTGGAGCGTGAACGTGGTATATGTGCACTTTCTGGATGCCCTACCCAGAATCCCCAAGTCGCTTCCACCGGAGTCACAACGATCACAGTTCTTCCTTCTTGTGAAATACGAAAGTTTGTTGTTTCACGTTCAAAATCAAAATCAAAACCTTGATCCGCTGCTAGCCCTGGTGAAACAAACTGAATTCCGCTCCGGGTACGTAGAACACGTCGTGCACGTTCACAGTTCTTTGCTCACCATCCACATTGGTCACTATCTCCACAGTACCAACTCCAGCTATACGGGACGCTAGAGCTGGCGTAACACCGTGAACTGAATGCGATTGACTTGAGTCTTCAGTGAACGACACGTAGTACCAGGGGTTCCCAGTCACATGCGTGTCTGCTGCAGTGTCGAAAAACCACCACCCCTCACTGGTATCGATCTCGTCTTGATTTCGCGCAATGCCAACTCGCAACCAACCGATACGTGCACTCTGGTCGGTGTCTTGAGCCTCATCGTCATTGAATTGCTCAGTTTCGACATCTGCTTGACTTCTTTCGTCACCAAGATGCTCTTGATCACCATTACTAAACTCTGTGTCAGCCCCAGCATCCATCAGCACTGCGTCCAGTGTCACGGTTTCCCTTCACGGTCTCCACTAAACTCGGTGAAGTGCTGGTATGCTGGTGCTGAGTTACATTACCGCGTGGTTTCCGCTTCTGCTCGGATGCATTAGCTCCACCCTCGCTCTGGTGTCTTCCGCGCTGAGGACAATCAGCCTTGAGATGATCCAGACTGTCACAAATGAAGCATTTTCTCGATTTCTGCTTCTTTTTATTTGTGTCCTTAGGCTTGTCATGCTGATTTCCTTCGCCAGTCTCGGTCTTCGACCTGTTGCCTCCTCCATTGCCGTTGTTCTTCGACCCGCCACGTTGTCCACCTCCATTTCTGGCTTGGTAAGACTTTTTGCGCGAATCAGCAACACGACTCAGCTCTCGAGTTCGCTCAGGAGTCACAAAATTGTCAGCCGAGTTGTAGCGAATTTCACTTTTCAAACTGTCGAACTCATACTGATGTGGTAAGCTTTTCAGCATCAACTCCACCATTGTGATGTCATCAAACGGGTAATTCAACGATATCAACTCAGTCCGTAAATGAGCCATGGTCGTTCTGTTCTCCCTGCTCTCATAGATTACACACAGTGCTCTCCACATGTCTGTACCCGTTGTCTTGTCGCGAATCTGATGGAAGATGTCCGCTGGAAGTGACATTCCGATAAGCTGCATGATTGTCAACTGGTCGTCGTCAAAAGCCTCCTCGTTCTCCGCTGAAGTTAGCTCGTCCCTCTGAACCTTGCCCTCCACGATGTCTGCGAGTTTCTTCTTCTTGAAAACGATGCTCATCGCCCATTTATACTGCTGCCAGTCCCGTTCGCCCCAGTTCTTCGGAACTCCCTCGCTCGTGTACTTAAGTGGCTCTGCCATCTTGGGTCCCCGTTTGCAGTCGGAACTCCGTATGTCCTTGGGCTCGGAACCCTTTTAGAATGCGCACTTGATCCGTATGGCCTGAACACTTGCTCAGCCAAGCAGGTTAAGATGCGAAGAGGTAAGACGAACGCGAGGCACCCGCAAGACACTTAGACGGAAAAATGGAAAGTAAGATTGATAGTTCTCTACAGCCCCTGCGCTTAACTACCGTTTAAGCGGGCTGTAGTTTCTTCAACATGCAAAGACCCATTTCACTTAGTTTCACTATACCTCGAAGCTTCGCCAGCCTTCTCTGTAATGCCGGGTCTCAGTTGCCGTCAGAATTCACGGTTGCCACCGTCAAGTCTGACCTCCGATACAAATTCCAACACACCCTGAAGAAATCAAGCTGGTACTTTTGAAGACTGAGATCCCTCCTATCGGTAGTGACAATCAAACACTGAGTAAACGTTGGCAACTATCGAGGGATGTAGATCTGGAGTCACAGTTGAGCTTTTGCTCAAAATATCCCCTGGATATCCTCAGACGATGGTGGACATGCTGAAAGAACCCTCCGACATTCATTGAATTTCAGGAATGTGTACGTGAAGGACAGGATTTCATAACAAGTTATGATGGTAGGAAATGATGACGGAAAGGAATTTTCTACATGTAGTGCTCGAACAGTGTCACCTTAGCTGGGACGGTACGCTAGAAAGAGCTCAGGTATATACCGATCTGTCGTCCTGGAATGTGATCATGACTTGTTTTTGGTAGAACGAAAGCATTTGATGGTTTTGAAAAAAATCATTCCCTAGAGTTTCTTTCACGAGAGATTTATTTGGACTTCTGGATCCGAGCGGGTAGGACGGAGTACGCCGGGGAATTCGAGACTCCTTCTCCTTTCGTTTTAAAGGAGCGGAATCTTACAAAATGTGAAAATGGGACGCCACTGAAGCCTCGTCGCCTTCGTAATAGCTGCAAGCACACGCCAGGTTTGATAAATTGGTCTATTCGCTGTCGTATCTTGTACTTAAATAAAACTTCGAAGTATGTTGGATGTCAGCGCGGAGCAGATTCATTTTGTTCACGAAGTTGTTCACCTTTGATCCAAGGCCGTTTGTTGGCATCGTTCTGGTTTGTGGGAGAAAATTCTCAGTTGGCTGCACAACATCAGAAAAACAAATCAGTTAATAGCACGATAACGCCAGCTACTGCACTCGTTTATATTACTCGTAACACGCAAGCACCGACAACGCCAGCTCTTCTGTAGGTAAGGTGCTTTCCAATGAGCCATTGAGAATTGAAAATGTCGAAGCTGCTGTAAACTCTGTGCTAAGTCGCACGGCCGCATTTGCATGTGTCTCCGAGACTTTCACTCAACAGCTCAGTCACCGCCTTGTTGGCGTAGTCACTGTAGCCTGCAAAAGGTCCATCCAACTTGGGAAATAATTAAAGAAGTAAATTACAGCCTTGAAAGATTAACACAAACAGTTCAAAGCCTCTTTCGGCGTGATGACCAACGTGCTGGTTATGTGTCTTGTCGACGAGCTGAGAGCCAATTTCAAGGACCACCGACTGATTGAAGCACATCAGTGAGGTGCTGCTGTTAGATCTGAGCAGATTTCTTTGATTTCAATTGGTAAGCGGGATTTTGAGAAGTAGGCCATCTTTTTTATGGACGCAGGCGCGAAGTTCGTCGTGGGAATGGGTTCTAAGGTAAAATAGGTGCCTAAAGCAATGAAAGCACTTTGGGGGTACCAACTCAAGGAGCATGGGGTGATGTGAGCCATCAAACGAGATATCACGTTCAGCGCTCTTGATAAACAGAATATACTCGTACTTCAGTGTTGAACGTTCGTTTGATGCGCATCGTGCATCCAGCATGAGCAAATACGTTTAATTCTTGCCCTTCTTGCCGCGCTTCTGGGATGTTAACGTCGTCTTCTTAGTGGTTGTCGTCTTCGAGGGCCGCCTTCAAGGTTACGTTCACGCTAGCCGTCTTCTTGATAACTTAACGCTTCGTCTTGGAGCTGTACTTACCTGCACTACGCACATCGTTGTGGAGAGAAATCACAAGTTGTGGCAAGCGTGTTTTCGAGAAATATTTGCTCAACCAACCTTAGCTGCAATGTGGGTGTGTCACTATTCGCGACGATGAAGAACTTCAGCTCGATCGTCTCAGAAAAAAATCGATATCCCGCTGGGGCTGCAAAGAATTTTTCGGCAAACCACTTAAGTAGGAGCACTCATTGTTACCATAAGTGCTCTCCGCCCGATCGAGTGAGAAGCACGAAACATCTAGGCATATATCGGCAGCAAGCCAACTAGGACGTCATCAAGAAAGGCCAAGTGTACTCTTTGGATGGAGTTTAGACTGTATTATTAAATTATTTATCTTTATTAGCCCGATGTAAAGCTGCAGCTACACCGTTGAAAATCATATTTTCGTCCGCAGCGCGTTCACCGTGCCATGTTTTGTACAGTGCGGCGATCTGGTGGCGCGCTGGGCGATGCTTTACTTTTCCCAAATATGGTGAAACTTGGGATGGATGGACATCCGTCGCATAGAACGATTCGAACATTGGCGTCAGCATCTTGTTCCACATCCTGTTTTCCATTGATACAGGAGGAACTTTGACGCGATCCAGTGTCTTTTTGATCTTTGCATCAGAAAATTTCTTCTTTTTGTTCTTGCCCGACGCGAGTTCGCCTTGACCAGCATCACGGTCGCCTCGAAGATATCGTCTTTCGCCGGTGTGCGTAAGTTGGTCTGAAGTTGTGTCGGCTGGGGCTGCATTGGCGCTTGAAACGAAGATAATCGTAAGTAGTACTAGTAGAAAATATGCCAACCCACGCATCTTTAATGGTGAAGAGCGAGGAGCAGGGGTGTTTGCTTGGGTGCTTCGTCGCAAGTTGACAAATGCCACCAATTTGGCGTGCGTACATGTATGCCGGAGACGAAGATCCGGTGTTGTTTACGATCATCGTGAGTACACATATAAATGTACGTCAAAATGCTTGGACCACATCGCACTGTCTGAATGGATATTGGCGACTCGTGTGAACGAACCGATTGTTCAACATGCGTGTGTAACAGAGTATACAATCCCTGGAAGAACAACGGCTCTAATCAGACTTATCAGATTGGCAAGTAGAAGTCGGTAGACGGTAAAGCCAGTCCACGACAACCACCACTCGATGCAGCGCTTGTGAACCAACCAACAGTATGTTATGGTATTTATTGAATAAATTTTATTCCGTACTGCCAACAATACGATGGGTGAAAGCGTCCTCGGCGGTTATCTTTTTCCTCTTTAAACAACTGGAATCGAACCAGATATGTATCTCTTAGACCCGATGGAAGTAAACAAGATTATGCCCAGAGTCCGATGTATATCGATCCGCATAATACTTCCCGGGGCAGTTGTGGTGTAGGGAAATCCAGATTTGGGGTGACCCTACACTAGGGACGCCTAAACTAGACCAGTGGGTACATGACAATTGGACAATGGGAATCACGCACGTCTTAGATACGGCAAGTACGTGGTGCATGTAAACTGAGACATACCCAGAGTGATTATGGTTTGGACAGACGGTATGTTGTTTGTACGCCAGTCGTCGTGAACACAACCATCATCAGCTTTTATTCGGGGCGGGCCACTGAAAAGTGTATCAAAGGATTCGAAATTGTCACCGCGCAGTGAGCTGACAGGCTGGACGCTCGTAATCCATGTTTTCTCTTCTTGCCGCCCGCTACTGGCAGTACTGCAGCTTTCAAAGGACGTTCAACAATTTCGACACTTTCAATCGCGCTGTTTGTGGAGACAGGCCTCCGTTTAACACCGGTAATACACGTATCTCGGTGAAAAAGAGCAGACCTTCGCCTCAATTTCGGTAAATTTTTCGTCTGGGTTGCACACAAAGTCGCGATATACTACTTCTTTGATCCGACAACATCTTATATCCGACAACGCCTAGCAGCCAATTAAATCACAGCTAATTGCATTAGTGAAAACTACTTCTTTTATCCGACTGTACCACTACTGTACCAATACTGCGGCTGTCACCGCCATTCACTGCACTCTTGCAAGTGCAAAGGTGAGCACAACTTGCTTCACGACCAGGCAGGCTGTCACCGTCCCAATTCGACGCTGCCGCTTCTTGGCAACACGCTCGATGCGATGTTCTACCAAAAGGAGCGGTTGTGGGGCTGGATCGCGGAGCAGAGCAACCTTAGTGACGGTAAACCCTGGGTTCTCATCATAATTGGCCGCCCCTGGAAAAGGGCACTTGTAAGGCAGCTCAAGCTCCGCACCGAACCTTACCGGACAATGCTATTAATAGCAATTATTAATATTAACGATTTCAAAGCCAAGAACAACATGTCAGCAATGTTAGCTAGCGAAGTTCTACATGGGCTCGCTTTGGGATGGTTCCGGGGTATACCGTACATGTACCCCCTTCCCTCCAGAACGCGATTATGCCAACCAATTTTCATTTTGACGAGTTTTTCATCAAAACAGATGTTCGACAATCATATCGTACGAAGATTGCAATCTTGCCAACGTTCACTTGCCCTACACCTATTCGAAGATTTGGTGTCGGATCAAAGGCGGCAAACGACTGCCACGCACGAACCCAGTCAGACTTTTTACGCGGCTCGCTGATTGGTTCGTAAAAGTCTACTTCACTTTACGGTATCGGCTGTCACATGTGTCGAAATCGATGCGTGTCAATGCTCGCAACTTGAGTCGCAACCTCGGGCGCGATACGAGCCAGGCTGGTGAGTGTCTCGACCATCACTCCGCTCTCCAACTTTCCTTCGGTTGGAAATCTCGTCGAGTCAAGTGCTGTCATCTTCAGGAAGCCCGTAAACACGCCGGGCAAAAGATAAACAATAGAAGCTCCGGGAAGTATATCCTTAGTGTTGCGTGACAGATTGAAAGCGATAAGAGCTTTTCAACTTAGAATTTGGTTTACAGTTGGCATGTTTGGTTTTTGAAGCCGAGTTTACAACGGCGCACAGTCTTAACGAGGGTCACTTGCACTATGTTCAACGAAGAAATCCCTCGCAGGATATCCACTATATTAATTTCGTTGGTGTCCAAAACAACTACATGACCAGAAACTGTCACATTCCTTTGGTTGACAATGTGAAGGGGATGGGGAAGACGCAATTTGCTCTTCACTATAATACTGTAGGATAAGAGTATTTGGTTCGGATGCCCTATCCCTACCAATTTGACTTTAGCCTCAGGAGCCAATCAGCGATTTATTTCTTAAGATTCTTCATTCAACGACAGATTGTTTACCAATCACACGCAGTTAGGGTTAGGTGAAAGGTTTACCGACTTATTTTCCGGAATGGTCCGGAATCAATGGGTCTTACACTGTAATGGTCCATACAAAAGAATAACGATGAGAGCAATTACAGGATAAGGTAAAGTTAGTCCAAACAATATGTAACCACTGAGTTGTGGCTCTGCAACGTAGATGCTCGAGCGCATTGCCGCTGGTGCAGGTTCAGGCACAGAGATGGATGTTGCTGAACACCTTTTGAAAAGCGTTGATGAACAAGGGTCCCCGTTAGTTCGCATCAAACATCACCACCCAACACTGGGAGCAGCCCACTCAAGCAGTACGTGGCAACACGCACACAACGCACTCTTGCAAAATCAAACTGTATTGAATAAATATCTAACACTGCACTAAATGGTGCTGAACGCGACAAGTGTTGGCTGCCGCAGCACTTGCATTTCGTCGCGAGCATCGGAATGGTGGCGAGCGAGTCGAACCGCACATACAGCCAATAGTCTGCACTGCACAGACCGGAGTCTGCGTTCACACATCATACGCGCCGCAGTAGATTGATTCTTGCAACGTTAAAAGCGGTTTGGTCAGAACTTGACTCGCGGCTTCCAGGTTCGGCTGAGGTGGGGAACATGAGGTGCTGCCGCTTGGCGTACTGGTTCCGCAACGGCTGCGCCATGAACGCCTTCTTGCCTGAACGTGCGGGAACTGCTCCAGAAACTGCTGACTAGCAAATACTCGTCGCCCGTCAGGCAGACTACGTACGCCTACTGCACGGAATACACAAACCATGTTAGCCACACTCAATCGTTGACAGCTTAACGCTTGGCCACGCACCTAGCATTGAAGTCGGTCAGGAAAATTGGCGCCCACGTCTCGGCCTTGGTCAGCGATGGCATGTGGAACACGAAGTTGATTTGCAGCAACATGTCTGCGATCCACACAAACGTCTCACGTCAGCAGCAAGACTCGGTAATCGCCTTCACCAAGATCCCTCCCACCATCCACGAGCATATTGATATGCTTCTTGATCGGCTGAGCGATAGCCACCACCTGATCCTTGGCCGACCTCTGTCCGCATATCGCTGCAGACGTAATTGCCTTCTCCTTGTACTTCTCGATCTCGAGCGCTCGCGTGACTTGGCGTCGTGCTCCAAGCACTCAGCTGTTTTCCTAGCTGTCGACGCTGATCCGGATACGCGCCCAGCCACATAACTTGCAGGAGCACTACGTGGTGCCCATCGATGAATCGCACATTAGCGCGGGCAGTTGGTACCTGTGCATGTGCTGCACCGCCGAGAGAACGCAGCGGGCCACGTGAACGGCCTCGCACTCCGTGACCAGGATCAGGTAGCCGTCGTCCACGAAGGCCTTCTCGAGCTTGTCGATGTGCGGGTGGCCCACGGGCCGCAGCACGTCCACCTCGCGTCGTAACTGGGCGGACACCTCCATGCGCTTACTGACGGGGACAGGAGCAGCTTCTCGATGATCTTGCAGGCGAAGCGGCGGTTGTCCGTCTGGCACACGCATTTGTTGCATGTGGTCGTCATGCCTTTGCTGGGCACGCACTCCAGCACGTACACTTCCGGCATCAGCGCTCGGAAGCCCGCGACCGAGGGGCTAACTTGATCTAGCACTTGCGGCGGTGAGTCGGCCACGAGTCGGCCACGAACGAGCTCTCGGACTTGGTGACGGCCTCGGACGGGCCGGACTCCTCTCGTCCTAGCCGAGATTCTGCAGACACACGACCGACTGCGACAGTTCCGCGCGCGGCTACTCGCTGCTTTATGGACAGGAGCTGCTTGGGCTGCTTGGACCGCGGCGGGCGAAGTGGCTTCGGCACTTGGTGCAAAAGGGTTTAACAATTTGCTTTGGGTCTTGCTGGTTTAATACATGTAATACGGGGTGGTCAAGAAGAAGATATTATATTACGATTTTAGCCCTTACCACGTCCGGAATGAATAATCCCGCGCTGATTGGCGGATTATTTTCCGGCGTGGCACTGTTGACTCTAATGCAGCTTTCCGGACTGGCGTCCGGAATCTGCCAATTGCTGTACATCGATGAATGCCGAAAAATACTTCGGGAATTTTGACGATCAGCCAAAGCACCACGCTTTCTTGGAGGAGTAAATGTCGTACAGTGTTAATCAATGGGAAACCTGGACATTTAACCGGGAGTACCCTGAACCGTTCTCTCATGGATGCAATCAATCAGATAGCCGGACAAGGAGACATCTCGGCAATTTCCCTTGATTATCAAGTTGATATGCCGACGAAGAGTTTTGCAACAGAGTTGGTGCGTACTCTGGGGCCTCTTTTTATCGTTCTTGATGACATAGGTGAGGCATTTACTGATCCTCGCGGGGAAAAGCCTTTTACAATTCTCGTGAGTCCTTTTCAAAAGGACTCACGAGAATTGTTCGTGGAGTTTTTGGAGCACGTGCTGATTCAATGGGCGGAGGTTCCAAAGCTTTTTTCTTGCTGGTGGGCGATATACCCTTCCCTGAGTATTATCGAGACAGATCATGGGAAATTGTGCGAGTACCGTTGTGCTTGCTTCACCCAGAAGAGATCAAATTGGTGAACTGTGATCTCCCCTACGGACAAGCAAACACTGAGTGAACGTTGGGGGTTATCGATGGCGGTAGATCTGGAGTCAGCAGCTGAGCTTATGTTCAAAATATCCTCTGGTCATCCTCAAACGCTGGTGGCCAAGCTGAAAGAACACACAACATTCGTTGGATTTCAGGAATTTATACGGGAAGGACAAGATTTCGAACTCAGTGTGACCGATCGAGAAGAGCTTAGCCGCCACGTGCTTGTGTGGCAAAAGACCTCAAGAAGTGGCTCGACATCAGGGCCTACACACGTCATGTCCTCATTCTTACCGAAATGGTAGGAAAATGATGGCGGAAAGGAATTTTCTGCACGACTAATGCTCGAGCAGTGTCACCTTAGTTGGGAGGGTACCCTAGAAAGAGCTCAGATATATACGCGATCTGTCGACCTGGAACCTGGTCATGACTATCGTGAGCGAGCTACGTGGCTATGTTGGATGTCTTGCTTTTTCGGTGAGTTTATCACGGTGATTCCTCTAGATGAACCTTCGAATAACGGAGTAGACTTCTCTAAATCTTCAGCGGTATATGAGGTACTGGCGAGACTGTCAATTGCTAGAATATGGCCTCGTCAAGGATCCTTTTTGGGTGGTACACTTGTGACTTTGTCTGGTGTGTTCGGTAATTCCGAAGGAATCGAGTGTCTGTTTGGAGAAAGAAGTGTGTCAGCCCGGCTCGTCAACGCGTCGCTTATTGAATGCACCGCACCACCTGGAATGATGAATGAGACGCTATTGGTCAGCGCTCGGATCTACAACACGTTTGCTCATGTCGACGATGACGTCGACGTGAATTATACGTATGGAATAGGACCCGTCGTGTCCGCCATTGTGCCCTCAACTTTATCACAGAGACAGAGACTAACGAACGTGTCTGCGGTCGGATCCGGATTAAATGCGGCAGACTTGGTGGGCTGCAAGTTTTCTGGCCAACCTGTCTCTCATTTATACCGTGATCACGAATTAATTTGGTGTACCTTTGATGCAAGTCTGACTGGTAGTTTCGAGCTGATACTTATCTTTGTGACAAACGTCTTTGTACAAATTCCAACGCATCAAACTATTCGCGTCATTTCAGCGATACAGCCTATGAGCATTTCCCCGTGGAATTTGATGAGCGCGGTGGTATCGCGGCCGTTATATCATCTTTGAATATTGCAAGTACGGCGACGTCACTTCGGTGTTTGTTTGGTAGCACAGTAGTGAGGGGGCTAGCACTTTCAGCCTCTAAAATTCGTTGCGTTACACCGCCAATGCGTCCTGGGAATATGTCTCCAGCTGAGCCAAGATGGCTACTCATGGTCGGAAAAGAGTCTACATGTTGTAGCGTATGCAACGCCGATACTGTTTTCAGCTATCCCTAATCGAACTGTTGCACTCGGGGACTTCCGATCACCGTACACGGAACAAACTTGAAACCTTTTTCTGATATGAAGTGTAGTTTTGGTGACACGAAGACCCCCGCTGTCAGCGTTAACGCGTCTGTGGTAAAGTGCATTACTTCAAGTATTACGAAAGTATTTGATGGCTTTGAAAGCGTTTCATTCCCGAGAGGAGAGATCACAACAGCGAAGACTAATTGAAGTTGTCAGGTGTCACAAAATGTGAATCAGTCTTCCTTGCGTGATGTTTTCTGACAAATTGAAGTGTCCATTTGTCAGAACCGTCACAATTAAAAACAATGAAGGCCCCCGAGTGAACCCGTCGTTTACCAAAAGAGAGGTCGTCAAGTTCCTGCGCTTTCGAGGTTTCTTTGATGCCCACCACCCGGGCCCTGCCGACTTCGAAGTCGCTGGAAAGGCAATCGGGTGCAGTGTGGACGCTGCGCGCATCTGCTGCAAGATGCGATTCAAAAACGACGGACCGCCTCACTCGAAGCACGACGAGCCAAGCATGGTAACGAAGAGATTACTGGGCCAAGAGTTGGTGGATTTGGTTGACGCAGCAGAGTGGGCTGTCGATATGAGGACATTTCTCCCAACCGCTGAGGTCGCTGCCGCACTCAACAGAGCGTCCGAGAGGGGTCTCGCTGTTCGTGTCGTCAGAAATATCCTGCGTGACAACTTCTTGGCCGTTGATGAGGCCACTTTCAACGACTTGGCGCTCCACGATGTCGAAGTCTGCATCGCGGGAGATAATAGCGAAGCGTTCGCACTGATTGATTCACGGGTGGTGGTACTGGGTTTTGACTAATGTCACTAACGTGTTGCGGAAGGTGTCATGCTTCGCCTTGATCTTGACGAGTTGCTGGATAATACTTCGAAGTAACCAGTTTTGGCACATTGATTTTATCTTCCCCGCTCAAGAAGATGACCAGCCAACACGTCACAAGCCATATGTACATGTACGTTCAACACAGCGAAGAGGGGCAGGACACTAATCAGATAAATGATAGAAGAAAATCGTGAGAATGTTTTTACGAAATACAGGTGAGACAATGGGCGATGAAGTGCGTACGATTTTTCCGACGAGTAGCATTTCAGACCGCACGGCCTCACTGTACCACTGGACTTCTTTCCAAACCTACCGGTGATGCCACTCAAGCAAGATGGCTAATACCGACGTGTCGGGCGTGAAGTCGTGGGGTGCAGAATAAAGGTAGAGCCCCAAGCCAAGTCGGTTTAGCATGAATAAATATTTATCCCGTACAGGCTTATTTGCACACCTGGATCCGAACGGGTAGGACGGCGTGCTCCGGGAGTTCGTAACTCCTTCTCCTTTCGACTTAAAGGAGCGACTAGCCTCAAAATCTTGCAAAACGTGGAAGTGGGATGCAACTGAAGTCTCGTCCCCTTCGTAATAGCTGCAACCAAGTCACCGTACACGTTCGGTTAGACAAAAGTTGGCGAATCGCTTGCCACATTTTGCACGTACATAATGAGTTGGACGTCTGCGCCGAGTAGATTCATCTTGTTCACAAAGTTGTTCACCTCAGTCTTGATCCATGGCCGTTTGCTAGCATCATACTGGTATGGCGTCACGTGTACGAATAGCCTCAGTTGGCTGCACAACATCAGAAAAACAAAAAATCAGTTAAAAGAACGATAGCGCCAGCCACTGCAGTCGAATAGATTACTCGTAGCGCGCAAGCACCGACAACGCCAGCTCTTCTGTAGGTAAGGCGCCTTCCAATGAGCCGTTGCCAGAGTCCAACCAGTGGATAGAGTTGATCTACCACACATTAATATAAACAATTTGCGCGTCATTAGCACCAGCAACCTACAATAACCAACCAAACCACCTACAGCTGAAAAAAATTGCCGCGTGCTAGCAAACGCAGATCCTTGTCTCACTTGGCCGGTGTTTGACCGTTTCTTGTTGAACGAGTATCGCACCAGCTCCGTCACGAGCTGGTTCAGCACGATGCCTCCTTTGCTAAAGCCCAGAAGATGCATCGAGAGTGCCGTCGATACATTCACTGTCAACCCGAAACACCACAATGTTCACTTAATATAAAAACCTCCCACTAAAAACCATACAACCGCGTCGTACCTCCTTGACGCCTCAGAGTCGATTGTGTGTTTTGCATCAACGAAGCCAAGTGCTTCGTAGCGTACGCTGTCGGGTCATCTAAAAGGCACCAAACCTTTAAGAATCTGTCCCACTGCATCACTGCAGTCACTATACCGTACACTCCGTTGCAGCTCCATAGTCATTGGTTGTCACGAAATTGTCGAAGCTGCTGTAAGCTCCGTGTTTAAAACGACTGGGTCGCACGACCCACACATTGCACGTGTCTCCGAATTTTTCACTCAGCAACTGAGCCACCGCCTCGTAGGCGTAGTCACTGTAGTCTGCAAAAGGTCCGTCCAGCCTGAGAAAAATAAAAATACATGTACACATATTTTAGTAAAAAAATGCAAAAAGGTAATAAATTCCCGTACATGGCTGCCTTGAAGTCCTGTACGTCTCCAGGAAGAAAATGACGTTACTGTGTGCAGTGCCACTCTTGGGCACCGAAAGGAAGAGTTCATTTTCTCTACAAATATCAGGTCATAATGTGAATTTTCCGTTGTAGTGGCCAATTCGCAGGACTCTACCGCAATATTTACCTGTCCAGCCAGCCACGACTGCGCAGACGGAAGGACACGCGCTCCACGTCATTGTCCTGGTTACAAGGAGATGGTACGGGCGACGGGGTGTCACGCGAAGGCTCACTGGCGCCCAGGACGCCCAGCATGTAACTCCACATTTCGAAGAATGTCAGGAAGAGAAAATGATGTGGACACCTCCAAGAAGACATACAAATCGTGGTTGGAACTGCAACTTCTTATATTTTTGAAACCCCTAATTATCAGAATCAGAATATCAATTTCAAATAGTTGCAAACTTTACAGCACACGAAACTGCAACATGGTCATGGTGGGATGTGCATATATTTCAGGTATAAAGAGGGAAGGTGTCGTGTGGGGAAACTTGACGGGAGGTGTTCACTTCTGGAGCGCAGTGATGGAGATGAAGGTGTGTGTGTCGCTGACGAAGCGGCCTTTGACGCGTTGGCGCTTAGCTGCACTGGCACGTCGAGTATCGGAGATCGACATGTCCGACTGCTGTGTGGCCGAGAACGACGGTGTCTTCCGCTTGGGCTTCCGGCGGCTTACGTCTTCGCCAGTCGGTGGTGGTGGACCAGCAAGCAGAACACCAGGCGGACCCACGAGCAAATTGCTGTGGGGACCTACTGCCGGACGTTTCGACCGCTGCCCGTCGATTCGCACTGAGAACGTTGGCACGAAGATCCGCGAGTCCACCTTGACGGGAGCTGCTGGTGCCACCGTCTGCGTCTTCGTCTGCATCTCTTCTGTCTGCTCCAGGTCTACGAACAACGAGGCTACGTTGTCCACCTCCAGCGCGCCGATCCAGTCGCGCGTTGCCGATCGGTCTGCTTCATCTTGGCCAGCATTGCTGCTCGCCTCTAACGAGGTGAACAGATCTGCCACCAAATCTACGTTCTTGGCGTCCTCACGATCGGCAGCGGAAGCCGCTGGCTCCAGTGCGTCCTTGTCCTCCAGCGTGGCTGAGAAAATCTCCGTCAGCACGTCCACGTTCTCAACATCAGTCACTTCATCCACTTCTTGGCTAACTCCGAGATCATCGAATGAGCCAAAGAGATCCAGCGACTGCTCCTCCAGCTCCTTCGTGTCGACCACATCCACCGGGGACGACGTCATCTCTTCCTGACACGCGAACATCTGCCTGATCTCCTCCACATTTACAGCGTCTTCATCCTCAACGAACACACTAAAGTCCACGTCGGACTCCTGCTCCACACACGAGAAGAACTCGCTGAGTTTGTCCACATTGAGCGAGTCTTCCCCCTCTCTCCTTCCTCCACATGATCCCTCTCTCTGAGCTTGTCCAGGACGGCGTCCCGACAAGCGACAGCCGCCTCCAGCTCGTTCTCCGGCAGCTGCGACAGACCAACACTCTCGTCGATCTGTCGCAGCTCCAGAGACGCGGCTGAAGGCGGCTTCTCCGCGCCTAGGCGCCGAGAAGCAGACGCCGCTTGGGGTGACCCATATACGGCGAGTTCTGGTGCCGCATGCCCGGCCAGGCAGTGCGGCGAGTAATAGAGACGGCTGAGGCGGCGCTCATCTTGATGGCGCTCGCGAACGGAAGAGAGTCGGGCGAGCGAAGGGCGCAGAGTCTAACTCGGTCGGGAGGCGACGCGAGCGGAAGGAGAAGGCGGCGGGGCGGTCAGAGCGAGCAAAGACAGCCACACGTAGGCTTCTTCTGCTTGCGGTGGCTCGGGGACTTGACTGGTAGGGGTCAAATTGGGAAATGACGGTCTCGAGGGAACGTCGCATTCTTTCCCTTGCAGAATGGATACATGGTGTGGTGAACATCGAACGCATGACTGAAATGTATTGAACGCACTTGTGAAAGTTGATACGCATTACTAATACCGGTGAGTGATGGTCGTGTCGGTGATTGGCTGGAAAACGCACGGGTCTGACGTCACTGCAACGTCGAAGGGTATCAGTAA
The DNA here is from genome assembly GCA_012656075.1 of Phytophthora hibernalis. Taxonomy (NCBI): domain Eukaryota; phylum Oomycota; class Peronosporomycetes; order Peronosporales; family Peronosporaceae; genus Phytophthora; species Phytophthora hibernalis. Next base: position 157,807 of record JAAKBF010000095.1, read on the forward strand.
CTTCAATCAGGAGTGTTGGGCCTTGCGGTGTCGGATGCAGAGGCCTCCTTTGCGCGCGGCTTGGAAGCACTCGGGTGCAGCACATCGTTTGCCTCCTCCGTGGCTGTAGCAGAAGCCGCCGGCCTGCGCGCTCTTGTGGCAGATTTTGGCGGCGCAGCGTTTGCCGCCTCCGTGGGAGATGCAGAAGCCTCCGCCGTGTGCACATTTGCAGCAGCCGTCGATTTTGCACTGCTGACGGCCTCCGTGGGTCATGCAAAAGCCTTTGCGGCGTGCAACACTGCCACAGCCATTGATTTTGCACTTGCTGCCGCCGCCGTGAGCTTTGCAGCGTCCGCCGCTCTGCGCCACTGTCTGGCAGCCCTCGAAGTTGCAGCGTTTGCCACCCCGTGGCGAATGCAGAAGCCACCAGTAAGCGCGTATTTGTGGCAGTCGGAGATGCCACATTGGCGCCGGTGGTGCGCGTTGTTGCTGCGTTGACACGGTGCCGACGGCGTGTCGGCGGACAGCAAGTCGTGCAGAGACAGCGGACGACGCGTCTTCGGACTGATGGACGGTGCAGTGTCGACTTGGCTTGGACTGATAGGTGTCATCCCTGGACTGGTGGGAGAACCAATTGCAGCTTTGGTGGAGGAACCCACAGGAGACTGCGTGGTGGATGGCGTGCCAAGGTTCACGAGACCCATGGCACACTGCAGTGGCGGCAGCGTGGTGACAATGGAGTTTGCACTGTCGAAGGTGAACAGCGATCGGATACCGGGCAGTCGTGTGGGTTTCACATTGCATCGGCCAGGGATGGTCGGCGTGTGGGTGGCCAAGTGGGTGAGGATGGTAGCCGTGAGCTTGAGGCTGTGCAGCTGGTGGTGGGGCTGGTACTGCGCGTGCATGCCCATTGTAGTAGTGGAGTTGGGTATTGCCGGGGAAGCAAATGGAGGAATGAGACTACGAGCCTTGGGTCCCCGCAGCAGAGATGCTGTCCCTGTAGACGGGAGCAAGCATCCTGAGGAGGAGGAGCAAGATCCAAAGCGACGATCTTTGGCTCGAAGCGAAGCGTTTGTACCGTATCTGCGGAAGAGGATCAGCGTATCAAGGCGCGAACACCTCGTACGCCTGACCGTCGAGCATTGTGGACACCAAAGCTATAAAGTCGGTTTATTGCGCTCGATGGCTTCGATGGCGCCACGATTTCCTGTGCAATGCAGAAGCCACACGCGTTTTGAGCGGGATGTATGGCGGCGTGCAGATAGGATGAGTAGACGTAGATGCGCTGACAAACAGTGCTTGGTTCACAACGCCATACAATTGTATTGACTCAATACAGCCGAAGGAAATGTCTGGCCGTGGTGAGCCTCGCCTTAGTTTTTAACCTGCATGAATATATAACGGTTGAAGTTGAAGTGGATAGGTCCACAACAACACTGTTTACCTACCTCGTAAACATAATACCGGGAAATATTCGCTTCATGCGAGACTCGTGTCGTCGAAAGTCCGCCCGCTTTTGTGGCGGCCAGTCATCATTGCCGGTTGAGCCACCGAAATGGCAATCGCATTTGCTTCAGCTCGAACGGAGTTTGGGCGTTAAAGTTCGTTAATCGGCTTTATTCGTCGACAGTGCTCGATGTCTTCCTAGCTGCTATTCCGACGTCGATGGTGGCGCTGATACTTGAGTGCAAGTGCAAATCTGCTTTTGCCTCTGCGTGTGTGAATGCATCGACGCTCTGTTTAACTTGTGCATCTTTGCGAACGCCGCGAGAACGTGACGAAAGACTGAAGCGTCGCCTGATACTGGCGTGTCAAGACCGATCATCCTGAGTTGCTTGTCGAGTGCGATATACGGAGATCCGAGCTGCAACGAACTGAGCCTTGCTCAGGGTGAGACCATGGCATTGCACGCAGCAGCAATCAGCTCGTGTAACTCAGATTACCGCTGAAAAGCCGCGAATCGGATGCTCCTTTGACGACTTCACCTCGCCGCGACAAGTGAGCAACGTGCTGAGAACTAGGCGAACCGCTGAATGACATCCCGCTCAGCTGCGCTCGCACTACAATGTAGGAAGGACTTCGCTTGAAGTGCCCAAGTGATACAAGGGGCTCTTGTATTACAGAGGGGTGCTTGAAGGCAAATCCACCTGCAATAATAAATAGGAGATGTGCAAGTTGAAGTGGTTTATACCTCTGAAATATTATATGTGCTGTCACGACGTGATCATCTCTAGATATTGGCCTGACCGAGTTGGTGCTAACTCTAAGCCAACAATGCACTAAAAGCCGAGTTTTGTTCGCTTCAGCCTCTGGAGGCAACACTGTGCAATTTGCGGACTGCAAAGCCTCCAACCACGCGTCCAGCGCTACTCACGTGAGACCGGTTGGGGCTGCGCGGCGCTGAGACCGCGTTGACTGCTTGGTCAGGCGGTGAAAGCCGGATGCCTTTCAACTGGTGTCGCCTTTGCGTTCGCGCCGTCACTACCAAGCGATCGACGCTCCCAAAAATGCCTGACCCGATGAAGTTGTCGATAGTAGCACTGAACCGGACGTCGAATATTTGCTCGCTGTCTGACAAGCGCGCCAAGGTGTCGACGAAGCGCTTCACGCGTGACGGATTGGGCTCCGCTGCAGAAAAGCTGGCGCAGTGTTGATTTTGCGTCCACACGACAGACGTCAAAAGATACACGCCGATGTTAGTGCCGATTCGAATTCGATCGGATCGCGTTTGTGCGATTCCTAGGCTCCTGTACCATGGCCCATGTGGAAGTCGCACTCGATGTGAGCCATTCGCGGGAGTCTATCACCAAAATCCACTTTCGTTGATCGTAGACTAAAGCGTGGTACAGCTCCGACCGCATTTCACGGATAACACAGCTTCGGCCAAGAGTTTCGACCATGAGTTGTATATGCTGCTTGGGTGCTCGCAAAGTGGACCGCAGTCGTAGGACACAGCGCCGTCGACCGTCCGAATATCGTGAGCGTGGCCGTGCTTCGTAAAGTTCTTTTTGCGTAGAACGATTGTGCTGTTTCGAGGGAGTTTACACGCTCAAGCTTTTGGTGTTAAATGCCTATCTGAGATTGCGGCGCCACCGTACGTGTAGTCGTGACGGGATATCCACTGTGGGGCAAGTGAGAGTCCGCGCGTACCAACGCTGGCGACTAAACCATCTGCAAACCGTTATTCTCGTTGTAGGCGAGCGTGAATGCACTTTCAATTCATTTATTCCAGCACTATTATAGAAGACCGGCGTTTGAATGCATAAGGAAGAGGACGAATATGGTTTACGGTAAGGATAGTCTTTTTATTGTTTTGCGTACAAATGGTAAAGAGTCTTCCTATGGCGCTCTTATAAATGGTATAGCGACAGTCGAACAACTCGGTAGGTGTGGAGGTTCCTTTAGGCCAGCAGAATGGTCTGCAGGAACTCGATGTCGTCGTCGCTCCACGTCTCCTTGTCGCCCGAGCAGGACACAATGGGCATGTAGCCAAAGTTGTCGCCCATGTTGCTGATCTCCGCGATCTCATCATCCCTCAGCGCAGGCATGCTGAGCGTGCCCGCCATAGGGATATTCAGGAAGGATTCCGGCGTAAAATCATCGATGCCCGTCGGGGTCGACTCGTCCTTAGCACCCGCTGAGCCAATCTTGGTAGCTTCAACGTGGACGCTCTGGGGCTGGAACGACAGCACCAAAGGCGACGCAATGCCGTTCTGGCCGTCCATCATGTAGGAAGGTTGCGGGACCTGAATGGGGGAGCGAGACCCGAAGTTGGGGTTGCGGCTCCGTTGGCGTTGGCAGTGAGCAAGTGCAGCGGGTGGTGCTGCGGTAGCGGAATGCCGAGAGTCTTCTGCTGCTGGTGCTCGTAGAAAAGTTGTTGAGCCACCGCCATCGAAACCTGCTTCTTGAGCACTGCGCGACGCTGAGAGCGCTCACGACGACGGACAGCGTGCACCGTCTGATACTTGCGGTCGCTGCGGCGCTGGATCAAGTTTTGCTTGATGCGGTGCTCCTCGCACAGAGAGTGTGCATCGCCATTGCGCTTGAGGGTGCGTTCGTTGAAGCACTTGCCGGTCTTGTATTGGCACTTGCCGTAGTACGCGCGCTTGGCCGGCGGTTCACCGTTGGTGGTCATGGGCTCAGCCTCGCGCTTCAAGCCACGAGGAACCTGGTTGTAGGAAGTCGAGTTGGTGTTTGCCGTCATTTTCGGAAGTGAGTCGAAGGAGAGGATGTAGAACTGAGCTCTGGTGAATAGGAGCTGAAGGTACAGGACTCGGTACGGCGGGCGGACTGAGGTGTGGTGGGTGGGTGGGTGAGTCGGCTTTTCGCTCGCAGATGGTCGGCGGGGAGAATTGCAAACTGACGTGCAGCTGGTCGCATGATTGCCGCACGCAATTGCAGCGAGGGTGAGCCACCTGGCGTTGGCAGAGACCAGCAGCGCCAAGCGGGACTCTCGATGGAGAAGCAGCGAGGCTATTGTGGTCATGTTTAATAATACCAGTTAGCCTCTCTACAGTGCATTTGAGAGGCATCAACGGTGACTACAAAAATATCGTGGGAATGTCGGGGTTTGAGTGCAGCGGCCCCGCCTCCATTTTACCGGTGCGCTGCCCCAAAGCCCCCATTTTCAAGTTGGAGATCGCGTGGATACCAGGGTTATCTGGAATTCCTTAAAAATAAGCTGTGAGCACCACTTAAGATAGTGTTTGGCGAGCATGGACCGCAGCCCTCGCTGGCAATATACACGTTAATACGTTGGGGCAGCGCAACGTTTTTCAGGAAGACGCTGTAGAAAGTTCCCGTGCATCCAACTGCATTTTGATTTGAATGGTGCCATTTGTCAGTGGAACCAAGTTATTATGGGCACTCGTCCTCGAGTTGAATCGAGGACGGGAACACCTGGCTCAAACTCTAAACACACATCTGGTGCCAGCAATTGCGGGGCAGCGGCGAGATCGCGCAACGGATTGAACCGCTGAAGAACATACACCTTTCGGTGATTGAAGTCGTTAAAAATATAAATACGTGGGCGCTAGTGAAATGGTTGTGCCCGCTCTTCTCCTTCCGTGGGCAGGATAGAGCAGACCCGAGGACGGTCATTCACGCGCATCTCGCCGCCACCATCTCGATGGGATCTTGGAGCCATTGACTCACTAGTTGAAGCGAGTCAACGAGTCAACGACTGAAGTCGATCAGATTGCGGCCAAAAGCTTGGTTGCGGGGCCAGCCCAAATCGGGACGTGCCGATCCGGCAGTCGACTATCCATTGACGCCGCGTCGATCCTTTACAAGTTGCGCATAGCATTCTCGACGACACGTGGTGCCGGGGCTCGTCTCGTTTCCAGTCGTTGCCCAGCTGTCATCGAGAGGATCCTTTGACTCCACAAAGTCGCGTTACATTGGCGCCGGCTGCGATAACACCAAGCAAAGACCACACGCGCTCCTTCGAACGAGATCCGCGTCTCCGGCTGCGCTAGGGAGCAGCTTGTAACGAGTGAAATCCAGGAGGCATTTCGACAGTCACGCCACGACTTAACCGACTTAACCTCTGAGGTCTAAGCAATCGTCTGTGCCCTACGAGACTGTCGATTGTAGCCTTCAAACGCCACAGCATTAGTGCAACGCTCTCTAGTATTTTCGGTGTCGACAACTTGTAGCACATCCTTCGTCTCGGTGTGCGCAAGTGCTAGAGAGGAGGAAACAACAGTCCATCTCTGCTGTATCAGGGTCCTGCATCTCGGAAGTCGTCAACTCGGAAAGTCGTCTGGGGGATCTTTAGATCAGCAACGGTGTAAGGTCTGACGATGTACTGTATACACTATCGCTTCTTGTCCTTTTACCAGACGAGGTGAAAAATCGCGTCTATCGGGCACGAACCTTGGACTTGGGCCCTGGCGCCACTTGACCTCGGCGACATCAGAGAGAACTCGAGTCGTTCCATTCCTGCCGGTCACGAAAGTCTCTGACGTGAGTGGAAAAGCATTGGAAAGGCTACGTAAGGTTGACTCAGTATCACTTCAAGCAAAATGCTCAACAATAATCACACAACAACAAATGGCTTCAGCTCCATTCCGCTACCCTACAGAAACTAAACTTCCATTCTATCAATCCAATTCCACAGGTTTATTTCATTTCCACCATTATTGTATGCAGCATATAAGCGATCTATACCATTTATTGGAGGATACAATGTTATTTGTAGAACCATCAAAACATTTGTACGTGTCCTTCGTGGTAAAAGACCCCTTCGCCTTCATAATGTCTTCAGGTCTGCTGCGTCCGCGAGAGATTTTCTTGGCGCCTCGCTTCGCCATGTGGCTGCTGGAACCTCCCTCTCTCAGCTCCAGCCACAAAGTCTCCGATCTACTGGCCGAGGATCGTCGGCTGTACTGTAGTCAACTTGGTGTTTCGTTCCGACCAGCAGGACGCCTCCTTCTGCCATTGGCAACTGCGCCCAGCCCTGACCAGCTCAACACGTTGCGTCTCTGGGTCGATGACAATGCCGACGTCAACGTTGCAGAGTGTTGGTCGAGTATCCTGGAGCAACAACCGCTTGGCGGTTTTGTGGCTCTCACGGTCTTCAAGCAGCCGTACGCGTCTGCCCCGCGTGTGAGCAACGTGCCCGGGTGCATTGGTTCGCGTCTGTTGTTTTCGAACCAGCACGTGAAACTCTGGGACTTCTGCGTCCCTCCGCGCCAAAGTTGTGAACTTCACGAACATTTGCACCCGTACGTGTTCTTCAACCGTACGGCGTGTGAGACTCGAGGGCTGAACGCAACGTTGCAACCATCAGGACCCGTTACGTCATTTAATGCGTGCGAGTTTCGGTGCGTTGAAATGACCGAGGAACGTCAGATTCACGCCTTTCAAAACCCAGGCGAGGTTGATGTGCAGCAGTATATCATTGAGTTTCTAGCGTGAATAAGAAGATGAGGTTGTGTAGGTTCATAAGAAATGATAACTGAATATTGGTTGTTAATGGTTTCATCGGCGTCGACGAACGTTTGGTGGTGGGGTTTTGAGGCGTTGACGGCGTGACTTTGATGCGGACTCAATAGTTTGATTGAGCATGTCCAATTCGCCTCGGAGCTGCTGCGTTCTTGCTTCCACTTCTGTTTGTTGATTATCCTGCTGGAGCTTGACGCCACTTCGTATTCCTTCTTCTTCCCAAATTTCACGTGCGCGAGACCAAAAGTGGTTTTCGAGTCGCTGTAAGTCCTCGCGCAGTTGAGCTTTCTGTCGGTCACAGTTTGCCAGGACGGAATCAGGTGAAGGTTCCTGCTGATCGTCGGGTTTCTTGGATGAAACATCCTCATGTTGCTGTTGTGAAGCTGGAGAGGTCGGATTTGAGCTGGCTGGGGCCCATTTGGTGTGAAGAAACTGCGTTGTCGATCAGAGGGTAGCGCTAGTGGAAATGCTGAAATTGCTGAGGTGCTGTCGAACGCCGCGCTATAGATGACATCCTGGAAGGCGTTGGACGCAAGATTTGGCACCGTACAAGCTAGTGACATGGGGATAATGTTGTCTTTCGCGTCAACTGAGAGTGGGGTAGGTGGAGTGACAACGCGGAATTGGATGATGAACTCGGGCACGACCGCATCCGGGTATCGAACCAAATATTCTTCCTGTTCGTGAGCACGAAAAGTGAGCTCTGACGAATCAAGAGTATGCGAGACGGCCACCTTACCTCATCAGCGAAAAGAAGCGCGCCGACACTCGAATCTTCGGGAAACACCACACTGGTGTTATCCTTTGCACGAAGTGTTTTTCCCATGGCGACTCGGCAAAGCCCTAGGTACTGCACCGGTGGTGATTCGTCTTCCAATGCCGTAATGGGGGCTGCTATCGATGTACGCATTTCCTCCAGTGTGCTGTACCGGCTGAATCGTCGTGGGAAACTTAGCGGAGTACCGTACGTCACTTTTGATCGCGCTCGAAATGCCATGTTGGTCCCGGGTGCATCTTCATGACCTTGCAGTAGCCTGCGCATATTGTAGACAGTAGAGTGAGTAAGACCGACAAACCTGAGTAAAAACATTGTGACGTACATGGAGCGATTGAAGATCTTCACTTCTCCACCTTGCAGATCCAAGAAACGGGTCTCTCCACTCTCATCGTTGGGTACATGGTGCATCCCGTACACAACGCAGCGTTCGACGCTTTCGGCTGGGACGCTACAAAACAGGCCTTTGATCTTGATGTCTGCAGTGGTCTGAGCCAGTGAGCTGGTAAATTTTTGGAAGTTATTCAATAGTATGCGGTTCTCAACCTTGTAGACTTCAAGAACCTCCAGTGAGCTCGATGAAGACGAGAAGAATTTCCTCTTGGTGTTCTCCGTGGCCGCCTTGACGCAGCGCATACGTTGTGCATCAGTGGGTGGCAGTCTCCACATCCGCACTTGCCCTGAAGTCTCGCTCTCAAGCTGGAGACCAAAGGAACTATCAACAAACAGCTCTTAGCCCCCCACAACCTCACCATTAGACGACAGTATCCGTTACGTACTTGAACTGGTGCAGCAGCTTGGTGAGAGCACGCTGGTCTCGGCACTTGGCTTCCTCACGTTTGCTCCACGCCGTGATATACTGACTTTCAGCTTCAAGCAGCGCATAGAGATGCAGAATGTTACTTGTCACGTGCTGCTTGTAAGTCTTCTCCAGCCTCTGGATCTGCTGCAAGTATCGTTCTAGCGCCCGCGCAGCGGGGTTCTCCGATGAGAAATGATTCGCAGTTAAACTCTCCGAGTCGTATCCCTCCACAGTCTGCCGAGCAGCATCCCATCGCTTTTGCACTGAGCGTCTTCGCTGTCGAATCTGCCGGCGTAAGTTGCGACTGAAGGTTAGTTTGGCTTCACTCGGTTGCACAAGTTGTTGCACAGCTGCAGCATCGTCGTCCTGTAGATGCAATAACTTCTTCAAAAAGGTTTAGCTCCGTGAAGAGTCCCGTGAGGCTCACAAAGCTCGGGTCCATTGAGACGAACGAACACCTCGCCACTCTGAATGCCTCGAGTTCGCTCAGTCTTCGTATTATTTGCTTGTTGCTGCGTGTGAACGGCATCTTCGTTCACCTGCATCGTCCCCGATTGCCCGCGAAGGGACACAGTCTAACACCGAAAGATCGTAATCATGTTGGATTACCGGTAGATGGCTACAGTGAATGTTCGTCACCTGTGATGCTTCGGCTAGATCCTGCCTTCGAGGTTCCTGGTCTCGATGGCAGTAAAGGTAAAGAACTTGAAAGACTAGAGCGAATCCGTTCTTCTTCTTCGTGCGCGCGGTTTCGAGCTTGATGTATCCATCGAAGCATGTTGGAACGGATGAAAAGACCACTGAGGTAGTGCTGCGTGAGTTTGGCGCGATGCAGCATCTTGACACAGGTGCGTACTTCGTGCCACACGTGATCCAGCTTCTCCTGCAACGCTGCAGTGTGCACCGAGCTTGTAGCTTGGCGCTTGGCATACGTTTGCTGGACTTGGAGCTGTTGGTGCAGTAGAGGGGTACTAGCCACCAGCTTTTCAATCAGCGCGCTCTGCTTCTTGAGCAGCGACTTGGTTGTCTTCTTCTGGTGAGCGGCTTCTAGTTGATGCACCACGTCGGAGCGCACACTACGCCAGTAGCGCGCTAGGTCTTCTACCTCTCGCTGGGTGGACGCGACGTTCGCTCTTCCTACTGAAAGTCGCAGGTCCTGCAGATCGCGCTCGTCCAGGTAAACTTCAGGTAGATGCGTGTCGAAGGAGCGGAGCTGATACGCACGGGTCACCCGTAAAAACATCCCCAGATCCATGAACTCCTGGCCAGCATCAGCAAACACCAGGCGGCACTCACGCGACGAAATACGTCCTGCAGTGACCCCAGTCACAATTTTGGTGAACTCGTCCATTCCTATCCGGTCGCCACCCAAATCGTTCGCTGCAAAGGCCTGTCGATAGCGCTATGAACAACAATTAAAGAGAAAGGTTAGTAGGACGACTAAATCAAAGTCACGGGAGATTTGCTTCGCTCACCTCCTCTGTCTGGTGTGTCTTTTGCGTCCACTGCTTCAAAATATGTTCATGACGTCATCAAGCTCGATGAAATGAGTGCTTTCAGCGTTCTCGTCGATGAAGACGATCGCGTTTTCTTCGCTCTCCTCACCAGCAGTATCCGCGACGGGAAACTCAGGCATTCCTACTGTACCTGGCGTTTTAATGCGTGGCAAACATTCAATCTCAGCTCGCAACGCTCGAATTGCAGATTCCGTCAGCGAAAAGGTAAACAGCGCGTTAGCGACCGCCACCGCATGATGGATATCGATGGGGCAACTTCCGCTCGGTGTTTCATCCAAACGCTTGCCTGACTGGAAGATCTTCATCTGCCCGTAGAATAGATGTGCGAGTGCATGCAGGTAGTACAGGAACACGTCGTAACTTGGAGGACCAGATTCATACGCGTCTGAAGTCTTCACGTCTCCCAAGCCGCAAACCGAGGCAAAGAAAGCCACACGCGAGTCGTCTTGAAATGTGACTAACCCATTCAGTAGATTCTCGAGCCGAGCGCCTACTGCTGCAGATGCGTTGTAGCGCGCAACCAGGTAGTCGCATACGAACGGTGCAACGGACCAGAGACTCGTAGTCTCCAATTGCAGGTGGTCTACCTTGAGGAACTCGAGCCAGATATCTAGGATCAGTGCTTTCACTCGTCCCTTGGACAGAGGTGGCAGTGCTTCCTTAATTCTATCGGGGTCTTCTCTAAAGAAGAGCAGCGTGAGCGCGCAGATACATCTGCCACATCGTAGGCACTTCACCACCTCTGGCGAGCAGAATCTTCTCACTTGTGCTGCTATCTCCAACAGAAGTTGTTAAAACCGGATAGCCACCAGTATCTCCACTTCGAGGTTGGCGCTTCCGGCCCGTTGTTAGTGCCGACAGAGGAGCTTTCTTCGCCACCCGCGGACGCAGCAGTGTTCGACCTCCTTTGTTGTCTTTGGTGGCTCCGTCTTTAGCAGAATTAGCAGCCGCCATACTGCTGACGATGCTAGTCACAGCCAACGCTGCCTGACTCGGCAAGACACGCCGTGGATTGTATCCCACGACAGCGATCTGTGGTGACACCACAGCCCGAAACACGGTGGAGCGACCTCGGAGGTAGACACATTGATGCTCTTTTCGGCGTGCACTGGCCTCACGTTGTTTGTTCTGCTCCACCTCCGAGACGCAAAGTGCGCTATCCAAAGCTGTAAGGTCCAACACCGCAGTAGTGCCATCAATAACTGCTGTCAGCAGTCGCAACAGCGTGTCGCCACCTTCAGCATGATCAGTCTGAAAAAATGCAAAACAAAGGAAGCTGTTAGCTACCGACCCATCCACGAAGAGCTATCGTCCGTACCCGCTGCAGGATACTCTGACGAAGTAGTGTGTCGTTGGAAGCCACCATGTCCACGAAGAAAGGTGCCCACATATCGATGTTTCCCAAAAGACCTCCTGCAGCACATTCGGGTCCATAGCACTTAGACATGCCACGAGATGTGGTGACGCTTGCAACTCGTGAAGTAAGTCACGGTTAGGCTGAGTACTATCTTCACTATTCTCGTTGCGGTTCTCACGATGCTGGAAAATCTCTCGGAGAACTGCCAAGACGGCAGCCTGGTCTTCTAGAGCGAGTCGCTCGAGAGTGGCCACGGATGCACGCGAAATGAAATTCTGCACTCCTGCAGTCTGCTGAAGGAGCAGCATTAACTGATAGAAAGCGGATACATCGCCACGCTGGTGCATCTTTCCAAATAACATTTGCAGTGGCTTCGGGTGCTCAAGTAAGAGATCAGTCAAATCGTTCAGGTGCGACGTAAACCACTCAAGCAACAGCAAGGCTTCCCGGTCCATGGAATCTCCGGAGGGAAGTGCTAACGCCAACTCCTCTGCAGCTAGCGATATCCTTCTCGCCTTTCCGATCGGCAAGAAGCTATCGTGGGCGAGAGTACCAGCACCAAGAGTCTTCCACAGAAGCTGTACGCCCTTGTGCTTTTGTACAAGCGCATCCAAGTGATCGCAAGCTTTAGGATCCAGCGAGAGGAACCGTTTCACAGTATCAGGAAATTTCGTGATGGAAAAGAGCAGCATGCCAGGATTAAGAGCGATTGCACTCAGCAGTGTTTCAGGACTACGGTTCACCGCATTCACGAGAAGTTCCGGGTTACGCCTCTGGCCAGCGATAATGGTACGCATCAATTCTGTGAGCTTTCGGTCGTCGTCTGAGCGACTACCTTCAAGTTCCAGCCGCCTCTCGCGGGCATTTTCACTCCGATTAAATTGCTCTTGGATTGGCTCGGATGGCTCCACGTATGTACACAAGAGGTCTCGAAGTTTGGTGCGGGCTTGTATCAGTATACTTTCTTCAATCTCTTCGGAACGATTGCCGTTCTCGCCATTGTGACGTTCAAGCTCATCTACTTGCTGTTGCTCCACTTCACAGAGCAGATCAAAGACATCCTCGCAGGTCCGTAGAACGTCACTATGCGAAGCATGCAACTGCTCTGGTAAAATGCCGGAACTCACCGGTCTCGAGCGTCCTTGATTCGGAGAAAGCTGGATATGACTTAGACGCCCATACCCTGGACTTGAGGAGACCAGCGTACCGAGCAGAACCTGAGGAATGGATGCATTGGACTCCATGGATGCGTGGTGTGAGTCTGCAGCATCACCAGTTAATAACAAGGTGTGCGGTCGGCCTCGCGCGCCGCGCAACTTCCTAACGCGCGTGGAGCAGTGCGTGCCAATGCCACGTGCTTTCCTGGGGTTGATGTCTTACTCGAAGTAGACTCACTGATGATGCCGAGTTGCGAAGCCAGATTCAAGTTTCGTCGAGAAAGCTGGCGCTGGTGGTGTATCAGCTCGGAGACGTAGGTCTCCTCCAGCGCATGTAGCACACTCTTTAATGTTGCAGCCGCCTGGACGGCGGATATGGATGGGTCAAGCGCCTTGTATGCTAGTCGCTTTTCTTCTGTGCTCAGCCGCTGCCACACAAGAATCACGAGGCGGACTCGCTCCTGGAGCACAAGACTTGCAAGAGCTGCTCCTCGCTTTCGCGTCTCATCCCATGACATCATCCCCTGGGCTGGGTCATCGCTGTCCGACGACTCGGCTCGTAGAAGCTGGTTGGTCGATGCTTGTGTCGTTGCAGTAGCATTCCACAGCACAAGTAGCAGCTCATCATCAAGCACAGGCGCCAACATCTCTGTCACAGCACTAACACGACGCGACAGGTCCATTTGCTGAAGGAGTTGGCCGACACCAGCCGCACTCAACTGATCGAACACGTGTTGCTCCGCTAGCTCGCGAAGTTTTACCAGTTTCGCGATCTCTTCTTCTTGTGCAGCGATTTGTTTGCTGTGGCGCCCAACGATGTCTGCATATTGTTGCTGTTGTTCAAACGCTTGCTCGGGGTCATACTTGGTGTACACGGAATTTGCAAGACCACCCACGAGGACATTCCGCAGCAGCGTCGATACACCACAAGTCTCTAGGATCCGGTCTGTGGCCTCAAGACAAAGCGCAGTACAAATGGGATTTACGCTTCCTGCTTCCCGGTTTCCAAAGCGGCCTCTTTCGGAGTGTCGGAGCAGGGCTTGCCAGACCCGGGCCATCTTGGTTTCCAGAGTCATCCCCGGGTCCTCAAATTGCTCTGCTCGTCGCGAAACTACGGCGTAAAGCACTTCATCTAGATTGGTTGTTGCTGGCTGCTTCTGCTCTAGCCCACCGAGAGCTGGAAATTCTGTAACGGAGCGTGGGCCATCGCGACGATGTCGAGGAGGACGAGCCTCGACGAAGTTGAAACTTGGTAGACTGATGCTGATGTTCGTGGCGCGGTCGAGCGTGGGGTCCTTCCGCGGTAGAAATCGACGTGGTGGGGTCATCACTTCGCGATCAACATTTGAATTTGATGGCACTCCGGCGAGATGAAGCCGGTAAAATTAGCTCGACGACACAAATACGAAAATACCAGCATCACCTCCTGGGCGACGACAATACTTGTCATGTGTCCGCAACAGGCTTCGTCGAGAAACGCTTGAAATAAAAAGCAGGAGTAGACTCTTTAGGAGACAGTACACGCTATAGCTGTTGGCACTCGAAACTGGGTTGGCCGGGTCAGCACTATAGCATGGCTTGTCGTGGCTTGATGCGCTTCTTGAGTTTCGCCAACTCGGACACCATGATCTCCTGCGACCACGTCCGTAGCGACTCGATCATTTTCTTCTTCAAGAACTCCTCGGCCACCACGCCCTCATCTTCGCGTGGCATCACTTCATCCATGTCCGTATATGACGCCCCAGCGAGAACGGCGGCGGCATCTCGTGCACTGCCATTGCTGCTGCTGCTCGTGTTGCCGCTCAAGTCCGCGAAGGCCCCCATGCCGCCTCCATCTTTCTCCAGATACACGGACAGGTCCTTGAAGAAGCCTGCCATGTCCTTGACGCCGTTCGGAAAGACGCTCCGCATGCGCTCGATGGCTTCGTCATCCTTCTTCCTCTGTTCTGCCTCGTGGTCCTCCACGGACACGCTGCTGCGTACCGTGTGCTCCTTTCGGTTGCGCAGGCTGCGCACCCAGCCGTTGGATCCGCGGAAGTCCTCGATGCCGAGCTCCTCTGCGTACTTCTTGCCCACATCTCGAATCAATGTATCAGTAACAGCACCGTTCTTCTCTCGACTCAAGTCGAACCAGTTCTCCACGAGGCGGTTGAGACGGTCGAACTTGGATTTCTTGTTGATGTGCTTGGAGCAGCCCGAGATGTTGTCCTTGTAGTAGGCCTTCTTGAACTCCTCTTTGCGTTTCAATATTCGACTCACCGTGCTCTTATTAAGCCCAAACTGCTCTGCCAGACGGATCCCATTGACGATCTCCTTGCCGTGTCCTGGAACAATTCCGTCCGGTTTACCGCGACTGGAGCTCTTGGGGTCGTACTGGTACTGTTCAGCCACTTCAATGATGCGGATCTTGGTCTGCAGGTCGATACTCACATTGGTGCCTTGTTTCCTCTTCTTACCTTTGTTAATACGCCTTGGGGGTGACGATGTAGACATCTCAATCACCTGAGACGAGGCGGTAAGTCGGTTTGTACCGGTACCCGAGCCGGTAACCGACCCGGAGACGTTAAGGTTAATTGCATCCGTTAAGCGTCGATATTCGTCGTTAGACTTCTGCATCTCGGCGTTAAAGTCCCCAGCACCGCCGTTTTCACTCTGAAAGTATTGTTGTACACTCAGCTGCTGTTGGCGGTGGTGTGAAGACGGCGAAGAGCTTAACGGCAGTAGCGTGGGTGACGTAGGCAGCGTCAGAGGCATCCCCAACGACTCACTGGGCTCAGAGCTCTCGTGGGGGAAGGAATCGAATGCTGCGGCGTCGGCTGTTCGCTGCTTGGGTACTGGACGTCGCTCATCGATGTCTGGAAGCGTCAGTGCCAGCATCTCGTCGTCGTGGGTGGCAGTAGAGCTCTCCATTAAAGCGACGCCTTGGCGGATGCGATAATGTTAGTAACGTTGGTTTGTTAAATTCAAATGGTTGGAAGTTAAATGTTGGTAAGTTAACCCGTTGCTAGTAAGTTAAGGGGTTTTAAAAATGTTAAAACCTCAGGTGTTGACTTGCAGTCGTCGAGCTACCTCTGCCGGCGCACATTGTAATAGACCGAGGTATTGAGTCAATAGTTTCTGGAACGCGGCGTCGCGTTCTTGTTGGGTCATGCCGACGATTTCCGGCTCAGTAACTTGCTCTTCGTCGTCCTCTTCGTCTTCGTCGCTGAGCGCCTCAACCGGATCGACGATAGCGTCTCGAGTCTTGATGCGCAGCAGACGGCGTCGGAACTTTGCGACGTCCGAGTCCACGTCACTGGATCTGTGGGTCATTGCAATTTGCGTTTCCACTTCGTTCGAATTCGTTGCGTCACTCGTTTCGCCTCCTTTGACCGCTTTACTGCGCCGTCGCCATGATTGCTTGCGACTCTGAGGACTTCCGTCCTTTGATTGTCTGCGGACGTCGTTCACCGCCGTGTCGTCTTCGTTTTGCAGGTGAGACAGCAATAATCGCCGATGGGTGAGTCTTCGCTCGAGACTCGACAGATGCAGTCGGTGTAACTCGTCGCTCATCTCATCGCTCTTCTCACTGTTGTGTCGCTGCAGATCATTGGCGTCGTTACTGTCGTTTTGATGATCCACATTCGCATCAACTTCGGGGTTATCTTCGTTGTTGTGAGTTTTGTCATCGCTTTCATCCTCACTCGTTGCGTTCTCTTCGTCGTCTTCGCCAAGCTCCTCCTCGTCAACGGGGAAAATCGTCTCTGGTTGATGGTCGAACCGACCGGGGTGCATGGCGTGTTTTCTTCACTCTGACCACCAACAGTAGGTGGAGCACGGCCGGCGATGATCGACATGCGCTTTTGAGTTGCTGATCTCTGCCGGTAGCCTACACGATCGCGTATCTGCGCCAGCGCCAAGTCTGGGAGATCCCCGCCTCGCTTCCACATCTGCTTGTTTGCGTCTGGAGCAGAAATATCGAGCTGATCTCCTGTATCGTCGTCTGGCAGGACGTCAAACCTTTCTGCCTCTCGGCGAAGAGCTGCTGCCCGTGATCGGCGCAGCAACAATGGGAGTTCATTGTTTTTCTCCACTCGTTTGGATGATTTGCTCGTCGGGGTCTCGATTGGCATCATTTGATCCGTGATTTCCGTGCTAGTGGATTTGCGCTGAGGGCCATTTTGGCGTCTTTTGTGGCGCGGGTGGAAGCGGTCGGTGGGCGGATGTGGCGCTGCGATTGCTTGTGGTATCACTGCGATTGTCGATCGGTGCCAAGCTTTGATCTCCTTGACACCTAGCGCTGGTGAATTTGATGGTTCTTCTTCAGGTGGTCCAGTTAGCGGCGAATAAACCATCGTTCCTTTGCGCAGGACAACCTCGCGTTGAATTTTCACACCTGATCAAGTTCACACATCGTCAAGCAACCGAACCTGTGTTGAGATGTTCACTGGAGCGAGTCTTACCTTGGGGTCTGTACGTGAAGTATCCTGTGCTTGTGTTGTTGTCTCCGCGAGGAGCGGGGTGTCCTGCTGATCCTTGACATCTCGATTTTCAGAGTCGACCAGCTCACGTATCCTTGCAAATTGTTCGTGCTCGTCAGTGATACTCCGAAGTCTCGCTACAGTTGTGCGCCTCGAGCTCACGCGTGGAGTATCAACTGCAGATCTGGGAGTCACTACAAGTTTTTCGGGTCGTGGTGCCAGTACCTGAGGCTCAGTTAGTCCAGTTAAAGCAGTGGCGATATGAACTAACGCGGCATCGTTTCTCTGAGCACCAGTGAAGTCTAACTCATACAGGTGCTTTCGCTCAGGAACAACTGCCGGTTGCGCTTTCTTGGACCTGTCGGTATCAACAAAGGGGGCCATCAGACTCAACTGACCAGCTCCAGTGTAGGGGCCTGCATGATTCTGCAGTGTGGCATCAAACGGAAGTGAAGATGGTGGCCGTATTGCCGAAGTTCTTGGAGCTGTTGGCGCCCGATTTTGATGGCGCCTTGCGGTCGAAGGCTCTCTGCGTGAAGCACGAGCAACAGGATCGGACAAATCGCTCTTGTTGGCAGATACCACAACCTTCATTCGAGGCGTTGGCGCAGTAGACACCAACGGAGTCCGTGGTTTGTCAGCGGTAACTGGACGGTCAGCGTCGTTCTCCTGCTTTTCGTTGTTTTCGCGATCAATTTCGTCATCCGACCACGATTCCCAAGTGTCTTCCATCGGTGGCAGAATGAATGGAGGCATATGAGAGCTAGGGAGTCTTTCTTCTGGTGTTGCATTCACTTCAGTCTCACCTGGAACTTCTTGCAGTGCCATGTCGGTCGCCACCGTGTCCATAAACGACTTCCACGCTGCTTCGACGTCCGTAGTATCGTCGTCGTTGTCATTATTGTTTGTTCCAGGAACTCGGGACGCTCTGTGTCTGCTCCGTGGTGTTGACATCGGAGATTTCGATCTATCATCCAGGCTGAAGATGTCCCCGCGGGTACGATTTGATACATCAATTGGTGGCACCGGACGGGAAAGTGCCTTTTGTTTCTCGTTGGTGTCTCCGCGATTTTCAGGCGGAGTTAATTCCTTTACTGGTTCTTTCGACCCCTCATCAGTTGTGGAAAGGAGCCTTGGGACCGCTGAAGCAATCACCGATGATCGAGTTGAGCTAGACCGTTTGAACGCTTTGGAAACTTTGCGTTTTCCGGCCTCGGATGCTTTTCGCTTTTTCGCTTCCTTGGCAGCCTCACGTTTTGCTTGAGCTTCTTGCTCCCGTTGTAAACGTAGCTCTTCCATCGCCCGACGCAGGCGACGAGCTCGCACAGTCTCGCGGACTTGACGCCACACAGCTTGGATTTTCATCGCACAGCGTGCGTCAAAGAGATATCGTCGCCGGGTCACATCTTCGACTGTGCGCAATGCCTGATCCACGGGGAAAAGCGCCATGTGCTTCGAGAACTGGAGCAAGTCTTTGAAAGCAATGGTACCGCTGTATCTCGACTTGGGGTCGCAGCGTCCAGTTGCTAGTGCGAAGATGTCGGTGCTTCCATTTACAATGGGCCCAGCTGGACCAGCGGACGTCAAACTCAGCTCCTTCAGCAGCGCCTCGGTTGTTCGACCGAAGATCTCAATTTCCGCAACCCGTTGACAGAATGAAGCTTTCGATCGCACCCAGGTGAGTACGTTGCGCTTGATGACGCTCGCAGCAGCACGCTGTCGAATATTCTGATAGGCATACGATTTCTCAAGATGCCTGATGTTGTCTTTGGCGGTGTTTAGAGCGAGAAAGCCAACGTTATCGGCAAGAAACCCGTCATTTTCGTCGTCTTCACTGGACGATTCCGAGTCAAAAATCCCAGAACGATCCCAGCGTTCAAGTAAAGCGCGTGCATCCATTGCTACCTCTGCGAGACACACATGACCATCTTGCAGAAACTGAACGTGTTCGAGCATTCCTAACAACGGGTCGTTCGCGTGGTTCTCGCTCGGTTCAAACTCAAACAGCATTTTTCAACATCTACAGCCCAAGCCATGAATCGATCACGTTCCAAAGGACTCGGTCCATTGCGTTGTGAAGACTTACTGCCTTCTTCACTAGCGAGTTCGCGCACATTGTCAATGATGGCTACAAGTGCCGCCTTATTATCGGAACGCAACAGAAATGCATGGCGTCGAGATTGAGCAAGTTTCTCCTTCAATCGGGACTTGTGGCCGGACACGTGGAATTGGGAAGGCAGCGACGGCCTCCGTTTTAGACTCGCTTGGTTCCGTCGTCGAGCACATTCGAGCTGGATGAACTCTTCCTACAGCGGATAATGACAGTATAGCGACGTAAGTTAATTTTCTCTTAAAATGAAGCATTGATGAAGAATATCTCGCACCACAGTCTCCGCGAGCATGGAAAACGCGCCTGCCTTCCCCATGGCCATTTCGACACAGGTGAAATGACTTGGATAGCGTTCACTATCGTGACAATGTTATTTTTGGCAACATTCTAATCAGGAAATTCGAGATGAGCCTATTTATCCGTCCGAATGCGTTTCTGACGTAATATATGTCTCTCTTCATACATTTCCTAGGTCACTGCGATTATCAATGGCCGACACTGCCACTTCCCCAAGCCTGTGCTCTCTGCAGCGGAGAAGCGTGCCGCACGTCGCGCCCGTGTACTACAAGACAGTGAAGGACGTCTAAAGCTGCTCAAGGGCCAAATTTCGTCACTCAAAGAGCCTCCAATCGAGCAACAGCTGGACGAAGGCGTGGATGAGTTACTGACGGAGTCTTCTGGGGCCCCTGAAGCCTCCGTAGAGCCGTCTACGGAGCTCAAGATCCCATCACGTGTGGACCCGGCTCAGAGACGCAGAGACGCAGCTGTCAGACGTCGCAGGAAGGAGAAAATGGTGCAGGAAATGCTGGGCAATAAGATGGAGGACACGACAGTGTATAAGGCCCATGACGACACTACCGTACCTGCTGTTGCAACTGCAAATGGGCCTTCGTTTAGTCGCCACTCAACGGCGTTGAAGTTGCACTTTATGGAGGAGAAGCTGGTGATGTTGCTGATTGTGGCGGCGGCGGTGTATGCTGCTTTTTGTATGGATTTGACGTCCATTTCGGCGAGTTTGGCAGCGGACGACCAACTTTTGTGAGTTATCAGGACCTGATTGCCAAAGGTGTGCCCATGGATTCCATCCGGAACCAGTTTGAACGTGAGCAAGTGGGGTCCGAGATGAGGGAGAAACTGGAGCTTTTACTGACGCAGCAGTTGAAGATGGAGGCGATGGCGCAGACGACTGTGAGTGGCTCGGGCTGGTTCCCGGATGTGGCGGATCTGGGCTTCTTCTTCTCATCGCTGTTAGCCCACCCGCCTATTGTGCTGTGCGTCTTTCTCGTTCGGCTGTTGGTGTCAACGGGTGCCAAGACGCTGCATAAGGCACTGGACCTGCCGGATGTGAAGAGCCCGCAGGAAGGAGATTTGGGCTTTCTGGCGAACCTCGCGTTGTCGAGTCGACCGGTGCTGAAGGGTGAGTTTGGCTTGGTTGGTTGATTTTTATGTAGAGCTGATGGTGAATGTTGTTTGGTGCAGAGTTCTTGCTGAAGGGACGCAAGTCGCTGGACGACGTCTTCATCTTCATCTTCGCACTCGTGGTGTTTGTCGCCATCCGCGCCATTTGGCTCAGCTAGCAAGGTCAGATAACTACATGTCTGCGGTTAAACTTCTGCTAGGCGACAGTTTAGGTCAATCGAGTATCTTCTCGTTCGGCGAATGTGTTGTTCTCATGTCTGCTGCACTACAATGCTTTGGTAATTCCAGGCGTCGCTTCATTTAGCTTCGCGAAAAATGGCCAAGCCCGAGAAGTTCACGGTGTTCGTTGCCACCTGTCAAGTCTTACCAGAAGAAAGCAACAACAATGCTGTGAGCACGTCAGTGTTCAAGCAAGAAAAGTTTCCTGCTATTGTTTCCTCCTCCGCCAAGATGGACGATCTTCAGCGCTTCATAGCAAGCCAGTGGATCATCTCGAAGAGTCCATTTGCCAAACTCCCTCTCGACGAGCACTTCTATACGTTTAAGGGTCGTATCCTTCGTCTTGATGGGACGTTGGATGGATACTGTGAGTTGGTTGATGCCAGTCCGCTGAGACTTCCGACGACTAACTCTTGTTTTTATGCTAGACATCCTCAACAACGACACCATTTACTTGCGTTTTGCCTCGCTGGGCAAGATTTGTGACCCATGGGCCATGTCGACGAGCGAACTACGCGTTGAGCTCAAGGCACGAAACGCTTATGAGATCAACTTGCAGCCAGAGCAGTTGGTGAGCTGGCCATCATCGCAACTCTGATGGTGAAGCGAAAACTAATCTACTTTACTCGTGTAGATGCAACGATTACAGAACTTGGTGACGAAAGAGAGTCGCATGCGGCGGCTACAACAAGCTACAAGAAAGGAAGAAGTCGAACAAGTGCAGCTGATCACGAAGGAGCTCACGGTGCTGCACCATCAACGCACGAAGAAACGAAATTATTTGACGCCAACCGAGCAACCAGTTGAGCGTCCACCGTCGCTGCTAAATGGCCGTTTGCTCCGTGCCCGAACCGCACGCTGTTCTTGTCTATTGCCGAGTTGGAGCGCACGTATCAGCTCGTTCCTCGAGATGTCCTGGAGCCAGCGCTTTTGATCTTTGACATCGAGCGGAAATGGTGCGGATCGTCATCTGAAATCGACTTGCGTGTAAAATCTCAGCTAATGAACTTCGATTGCAACGATAGGGTATTCAACAAGCACAGCGCTCTGCAGAAACAGCACTTCGACTACAGGTACATGTGCTTCGAACAAGACTTCCTTGAAATGTTGACGCTGAAAGAAGAGGCCGGTATGGTCTTCTGGTTCCGGGTGCGTGTCTTAATAGTTGAGCAGCATCAATACGGATACTTAGCGTGTGGTTTGCGTGTTATGTCTTCAGCCTCAAAAGAGCTACGAGAAGATGTCCAGCTTTCTGGCATCCATCGAAGACCCCGCTGCTGGAGGCAAAGTCTACCAACCATTGATACTCAAAGAGTCGAAGTGGCTCGCGTTATGTGGAGAAAATGGTTGGGAAGGCAAGGTTCGAAACGATGGACGAAGACCCGATGCTGACCGAGTGCCCAAGTTTACGAAGAGCGTCGTTCGCGTGCTATCAAATCTTCAGTCTGGCAGCTTCGACTACATTGCCGTCAAGGAGCTCCTCTTCCAGTCCAACCCTACGCTGATGTTTGCACCCCTGTAAACTATCATCACGTTGATAAACACGTTTCCATTCGTTTATGTTTTGTTCTAGCGAAGCTACCATGACAATCCCTGTCAGCAGCCCCAATGCAGCGGGTTTCCATACTGGTGCACTCATGTTTTACAGCCTACGCCGCCTGCACAGCGCCGAACCCGAGCGACGCTCTCAATTGGCGTCGGTCGCAGGTAAACTACCGCACTAGGCAGTGAAGAAGCCGTGAAGGGGGCGCGGAGTTGAAGCGCCAGACGCAAAGCCACCGCTTTGCAGCCAGCTTGCTGGCTACAACGAGGAGCTAACCAGTCTTGATTTACTCGTAGTCCGAGAGAGGCGGGCAGCTGCACGCGAGGTGCCGGTCGCCGTGCACGTTGTCAACGCGACCCACTGACGGCCAATACGTCTTGTTCTTGCCGCCCTGGTGCCACGGGGCAGGGAACGCACCCTGCTCACGCGAGTACTTGCGGTCCCACGCAGCGGCCGTGACCTGGTCCACCGTGTGCGGTGCGTGCTTGAGCGGCGAGTCCTCCGCAGCGATAACACCAGTAGCGACATCCTCGATCTCACCGCGGATAATTCCCAAAGCTTGGCAGAAGCGGTCCATCTCGGACTTGCTCTCGCTCTCCGTAGGCTCGATCATGAGCGTACCGGGCACAGGCCACGACATGGTAGGACTGTGGAAACCGAAGTCCTGCAGACGCTTGGCCACATCCTCCTCCACGATGCCAAAGTCCTTGAACGGGCGCATGTCAATGATGAACTCGTGCGCACAAGTACCGTTGGCACTGCGGAAGACAACCTCGTAGTACTTCTCCAGCTTCTTGGCCATGTAGTTGGCGTTCAGAATGGCGGTGGACGTGGCCTGCTTGAGACCGTCCTCGCCTAGCATGTTAATGTACATCCATGGAATCGGAAGAATACCGGCGCTGCCGAAGGGCGACCCGCTGACAGCCGAATCCGTCTTCTTCACCGTGTGATCACCCTCGCCGCCCGTAGGCAGCACCGAGTGTCCCGGCAGGAATGGGGCCAGGTGGGAAGCCACACCGATGGAACCCACACCTGGGCCGCCGCCGCCGTGCGGGATGCAGAACGTCTTGTGCAGGTTCAAGTGGCACACGTCGGCACCAATGCCGCCAGGGTTGCACAGAGCCACCTGGGCGTTCATGTTAGCGCCATCCATGTAGACCTGAGCGCCGTGCGAGTGAATGAGCTCCACCATGTCCTTGATACCCGGCTCGAACATACCGAAGGTCGATGGGTACGTGATCATGAAAGCACTCAGGTTGTCCGCGTGTTCCGCGGCCTTGGCAGCCAGGTCCTCGCGGTCCACGTGGCCATGCTCGTCCGACTTCACAACCACGACCTTCATGCCGGCCATCACGGCACTGGCGGGGTTGGTACCGTGCGCCGACACCGGAATGAGACACGTTGCGGTGGCCCTGACCGATAGAGCGTTGGTAGTTGCGGATCGTCAGAAGTCCAGCGTACTCGCCCTGTGCGCCACTCTGCGGCTGCGTGGACACGGCGCTGAATCCCGTAATGACCGCAAGCGAGTGGTTCAGCGACTCGATAAGCTCGCGGTAACCAGCACTTTGGTCCTCGGGCACAAACGGGTGCACGTTGGTGAACTCAGGCCACGAGATAGGAGCCAGCTCCGAGACGGCGTTAAGCTTCATGGTGCAGCTACCCAGCGAGATCATGGAGCGGTTGAGCGCCAGATCCTTGTCCTCCAGCTGCTTCAAGTAGCGGGTGAGCTCCGTCTCCGAGCGGTACTTGTGGAAGATGCTGTGCTCCATGTACGGCGTCGTACGACGGAGACCCTCCGGAATGCTCTTGTGCTGAATCTCCTGTGCGCGAGTCTCAAGGGCATCGCCCAGGTCCTTGGGTAGATCACCTTCAGCAGCTCCGAACGCCAGCAACAGCTTCTTCAGGTCCTCCAGGTCGACGCTCTCGCCCATGGACACACCGACGCGCTTGTCATCAATGATGCGGACGTTCACGCCACGTTCCGTGGCTCCGGTCGCCACATCCGCCGCCGACTTGCCCGACTGCGACACATCAATCTCCAGCGTGTCGAAGAAGGCCTCGTTCACGAGCTTGCACTTAGGCGCGAACTTCTCAAGTCCCCAGCCAACGTCGCGGCGTATAGGTTGGCGCGCGCGGCAATGGCGTGCAGTCCCTCGGGGCCGTGATAGATGGCGTAGGCGGCGGCCATGTTGGCCAGCAACGCCTGGGCCGTGCAAATGTTGCTCGTGGCCTTGTCGCGGCGGATGTGCTGTTCGCGAGTCTGCATAGCCATCCGCACCGCGGGCTCTCCACGGGCGTCGAGCGACACGCCGATGATGCGGCCGGGCATCTTGCGGTGGAACTTCTTGGTGGTGGCCAGGAAGGCGGCGTGCGGGCCGCCGAACATCATGGGCACGCCGAAGCGCTGCGCCGAGCCGAGCGCAATGTCGGCGCCCCACTCGCCGGGCGGCGTGAGCTGCGTGAGACTGAGCGGGTCGGCGGCCACGGCCACCACGAGCTTGTTCTTGTGCGCCTCGTCCACGAACGTGCGGTAGTCATTGACGGCGCCGAACGTGGTCGGGTACTGCAGCAGCACGCCGCTGTAGCTCTGGTCCTGTAGGTCCAAGTCGGTGCTGGGGTCACCCACCACGAGCTCAATGTCCGCGTTGTCGGCGCGCGTCTGCATCATGCCGATAGTCTGTGGGTGGGCGTCGTGAGCCACGAAGAACTTGGGTCTCTTGCCGTTGAAGGTGCCGTGGGCCAGCGCCATGGCTTCAGCCGCAGCTGTGGCTTCATCTAGCAGCGACGCGTTGGCGAACTCGAGGCCTGTGAGGTCCAGGATCATGGTCTGGAAGTTGAGCAGCATCTCGAGGCGGCCCTGCGACACCTCGGCCTGGTACGGCGTGTACGACGTGTACCAGCCCGGGTTCTCCAGCAGGTTGCGCGTGATGGGCGCGGGCGTGAGCGTGTCGTTGAAGCCCATGCCGATGAACGACTTGAGCGTGCGGTTCTTACGCGCTACCGTCTGCAGCTTGGCCAGCGCTTCGCTCTCGCTGAGCGGCGGCGGGAGGTTCAGTGGCTTGCTCAGGCGGATCTCTTCCGGGACTGTGGCGGCCACGAGCGCTTCGACGCTCTCAAAGCCCACGACGGATAACATGGCCTCGCGGTCCTTGACGGAAGACACGCCCAGGTGGCGGTGCAGGAAGGCGTCGGCCGGCGCGTAGGCGGCGCTGGACATGGCGCGCGCCAGCGTCAGGCGGCGCGCGAGCAGAGCGCGCGGAAGCAACATCAGAGGAAACTGTGCGGGTCGGGCGCAAATACGCGAGTGCGGAGTGCTTTGCGCCAGCCAAACGGCCAAGGATCTAATTGGTGTGACGCACTTGGCGGCAAATCGCTTTGGCAGGGCTTGTGGCGTCCAATCGGAATGGGCGCGGTAATCACAGGCGACTTCAAGAGGGAGTACCGTGAAATGGAGAAATTGGAACGAGTGACGAGGATAAAGAGTGACAGTGGAAGATGAGTTTGTATGGGAGTGACGGGTGGATGGGGTGTGGTTGGAGAGGGTATTAGATGTGAAGTGTTGCGGAGTGAAGAGGAACCCGGTACGGTCATGAGCATTTGCTCGAGAGGCAGCACCAGCGTCGACGCCTTCCTTCCTGGAACTTCCTGGTGGTTCCGACGGCAAGGCGTTTGCAGGTTTGCGCAGGGCTCGTGCATGTAATGGAGCTCGTCGATTCTAAGCTGCAGTGGTGCCATGCAGCAAATTGTTGGTTAGGAAGCACTGCACAACGCTGAGAACTGTTCGAACGAAGACTCGTCTCAAGCGAGCAAACAGTCATTCAATTGTGCCCTTCAACATTGGCGTTGTTGAAGAGAGCCAACCACACTGCAAGCAACCCCTTTTATTAATACTGTAGTGCAACGTCGACGGTCTCGCTCACGCAGCAGTGCTGCGGTAGCTTCACTGTTTCGCCAGTTCATACAGTAAGCTTACCTGGTTCGCAGTGCCAACTCGGCACAGCCGAGGTAGACGAGAAAAGCAGCACAGACGTGACCAACGAATATTAGAGTAAGTGGCGTAGTGCTATCGGATACATGCATCGCTTTGATACAGCAACAAATAATAAATGCGGACGACCGCGACCTCCAAGTGGTTGGCCAACTGCCGCAAACCCGAGTTCTTGATCTTGAGTCAGTCATACCGAAGAGGAGGCATCCACCGCGTCACGACCAGCATAAGGACGAAGAAGTCACCGATGAACTGGATGGCGACCACGACAAGGTGGAGAAGTGCGAGGGATACCCCAGTGTAGAGAATGCCAAGCAGGAGCTTCTGTTTGAGCGTCTTCTTCTCGTAGAACTCGTCCTCCTGCATCGTTTTGCTCTGGAGCTGCATGATGTGGTCGTTCGTGGTGAAGATGGTCACCGCCAATTCGTTCATCGGAGCTGGAGTCACATGGGCCACCATGTTGTGAACGCTGTCGGGGTCGCTTGTGGACTGCGCTGCGGCTGGTAAAACGAGAAATGATTTGAGAGGAGAGATTATATCGGCCGAAGGGCTGTCATTGATACCAGTGTCTTGAGATGTTTCAATCGCATACTGCAGCGGCTCCAAATCGGCTGGTAGAGGCGCAACGAATCTACAGGAATCTAAACACGTGATGGGCCGTGGGCCATCCATCCAGGGCATTACATGTAGCCCTTTAATCCGTCGCTACCAAGCCTTGACTCAAGGAGCCTCCTTATCGACCAACGTGGACTCCACGATGGAGGGCCTCACCGTTTGACCCGTCCGGGTTGCAGCTGGACTTTGGTGGTGCCGTCCGACTGCCGCAATCACCATTAGTGTATGGAAAAGATTGCAACAAAGGCAAGTTGAAGTGACCACCACTCCTCATTTCCGCCCTCAAGTTGCAATGGAGATGACCAGCAGCGTCATGCGCTTCGCCTTGGCCACGTACTTCATGAAGCGTCGCAGTAGTTTTCGTCCTTTGCAGTCTCTCAACGATTCGTCTTGGGTTTCTCCTTCCTTCGAGCCAAGCTTTGCCGCTAGTTATCTCAGTGATGAAGACGTAGCAGAGCAAGAGGGGGAGGAAGGTGTGGACGCGGAGTTCTCGCACGTTGTGTCGACCCACTTGTCGAATCTGAGGCAGTTGCTGGTAGAGCAACGTTTCCAGGAGTGGTCGAGTGGCATCGCTGAGCTTCGAGAGTACGTGGCTGCCAATGGACTCGTGGGGTCGCTGGTGGCTGTGGTGGTGAAGTTGATCAAGAGACAAGAGGAGGATGCAGTGTGCATTGTTCAAGGTGGAGACAAACTCCTTGAGATTAGTGGGGGTGACTGACGCTGTTGTTTGATATTGCAGTGATCGAACACATGAGCTTCGAAGCTACAGGGCAGCCGTCTCAAGTGTTTGATGAGGTACCAAGCTGCAGCTCGTGCAGTGTCCTTTTTCTTTTTCTTCCTAACCAGTTTTCATGTGTTTGTGGCTTAGTTGGCCGAGTTGCTGTTTGAAGCACTGCAGTACTGCTGCGAGAACAAGGATGCCAGTGTGGCGACCTGGCTGCTACGAGCACTCAGCGGCATCACTCACGGACTACGTCAATACCATGAACAACGATACGGGGTGACAAGTGG
Source organism: Phytophthora hibernalis (assembly GCA_012656075.1). Lineage (NCBI taxonomy): Eukaryota > Oomycota > Peronosporomycetes > Peronosporales > Peronosporaceae > Phytophthora > Phytophthora hibernalis. Next base: position 185,707 of record JAAKBF010000095.1, read on the forward strand.
AAACCAGCAAAAGTTCGGGGTCTTGACATTGAGAAAGCGTTGTCCGAGCTCATCCAAGAAAGCCTAGCGAAATCGGGAACTGAGAACACGGCTGCCAAATGAGGAAGAACTACGCGTTATGGTTGATACCTGGAGACTCTCGTTGACCACAGCTCAAACACTTTGTATTTCGTTCTCCCTTCTCTTCAATCATCTACGTTGACGGTCCTGCCTGGGCGCTTGCCTCGTCAAGCCGCTACATCTGGCACTTGGTGTCTTGACTTCCTTTTTCCTGTAGATACGACGTTGATCCCCGCGCTCCTTCTACAACCGTCAAAGCGACCTGGGGGTACTATACAGAAGCCACCGTCTAACTGTTCTTCATGGCGTCGTTCACGAAGTTGAACGAGTCGTCCTTCTTCTTCATGAATCCAAATCCTGAATCGGACGCAAGTCCGTCTGTGGGCTCCTGGATCGTCTTGGCAATGTAACCCGTCGGGGTCATGGCAGCTCCAATCACTTGAGAACCCGGGTTGCCACCCATGCCCTGCATCTGCTGCATCTGTTGCATCTGCTGTACTTGTTGCATGTACTGCATTTGCTGCATCTGTTGCATGTACTGCATCTGCTGCATTTGGGCCATTTGCTGCGGCGCGTTAAAGTTCATCATGTTCATGTTCATGGGGCCACCAAATCCCTGGCTCATGGCGGGCGCTGTCGGCATTGGCTCCAGAAGCGGGTCCAACACCATCGACTTGTTCGCCGACGGCGTCGGAGCAGGAGCCGCCGGAGCAACAGGGAAAGAAGCAGCTTGCTGAGGCGGTTCAGGCGTTGACGAAACGCTTGTCGAGCTGCTCTGAAGCTGCAATCCACCGAACATATCTGTCACCTCATTCGCCGGCGAAGGCACCGGCTGTGAAGACTCCTGCATCTGCTGCGGAGGAGGCGCGCTCGTTTGCAGTCCTGAGAACAGTGAGCTGCTGTCACCCGCGGAAGGCTCGTCGTCAAAAGCTCCGAGAAGATCAGCCTCCGCTGCAGCAGATTGCTTCCTGTGAGTAGACGGCCTGTTCTTGGACTTGGAAGATTCACGACTAGCTGTAGATGCACTCAATCCAGCGGAAACTCCCAGGTGACCCAAAACCTTGATGGCACGGTCTCTGACCGCGGCCTTGTCTGACTTGGCACACGACTCGATCTCACTCGAGTTCTCCGAGAAGTACTCCTCAAACTCTTCGCATCCATCCGTTTTCAACAAAGCATCGATAGTTGCCAGCGCTTTCGAGACAACCGTCCACTGGTCGTCCGAGAGACAGTCCTCGAGAATGGGGCCAACGATTTCCGCGTCCAGGGTAGTCGCGCTCTTCAAGAAAGCGTCCATTTTGTCCTTAGGGGAATAGCGCGCATGCCTCCAGGAGCACAAAGGGCCGTGACCAGGTTCCGTTCGTAAGATCCATCGGACTGGGCACCAGACGTCTGGCCTGTAAGAACCGGGGGCTGAGGGAAAGGCTTGGGAGCCTGAGGCTCACGGAGTTTGTTGTCATCGTAATCGTAGTCCGAGTTGCGCGAGTACGAACGGTTGTCACGAGTGCTGCCACTGAAGCTTTGAGTTCGACCCTCCTGCCCACTATTCTGCATCATTCCAGAAGAGTTGCCGGCAGACGGAGGAAGATCCGCATCGCTCCACGCGCCACCAACACGACCCTTCTTGCGGTCACCGTCTGATAATCGACATCCGTGCAGGGAAACAAATGAGCTCAAGCAACACTACCTTGTAGAAGGTTTTCACGTACCATACGACTTTTCACGGAGTTGCGAGCTGGCGGATTCGCGCGGGTCCTGTCGGTAGCCTCCTCCAGTAAATCCAGTTGGTCGGTACGGCTCCTCAGGGTTGTACGGCGCAGGCGACGGGCCGTAGTTGCCGCTAGTAGGTCCGCGGTTCGTAGCAAAACTCCATCCCTCGGGCGGGTTCGCCGATCCGGGTGGACCACCACCGAAAGTCGGCTTATCCGACTTTTGGTACTTGGACGCCACCTTCTCCTTCAGTCCCTTGAAAAAGCCCTTTTCATCGGCTAACCAAACACCATCCGAAATTCATCAGCAAACGTCAACAACTTCCCTCATAAAAATTCTCACCTCGCGGGTCCTGGTACATCGGGTTGCCAATGCCCGAGAACTTCTGGTCGTTGAACGGAGGCGGGGCTCCTCCGTATTGGTTCGGTGGCGGCGCACCTCCGTACTGCTGATTAGCTGCGCCGGCAGGGCCTCCGTACGATCCATGCGGGTACTCCGGCTGGTACGGCTGCTGTTGCTGCTGTTGCTGCTGCTGGCCATAAGGCTGCGGACCGCCGTAACTGCCTTGGTTCGGGTCGGTCGGGTATCCGTACGGAGCTCCTGGAGGCGGCGCACCATTGTATCCGCCCATAGGCGGGCCAGCCATCGGCGGCGGGGGCAGCGTGCTGTCGTTGGCGTTCTTGCCGCCCCAGATCTTGGAGCTCCAGCCAGAGCCGCCGCCGTTGTTCTCACTCGGATTGGCCCCACTCCCTGGATACGGGCCGACATGCCCATGCCACCAAGACCGGGCGCGTTGTCCGTGTCGTAGATAGCGTCCAGCACCTCCTTAGCAGCCTCCCGAACACGTCGGTAGTACTCGTCACCCTTGAGCGGGTCAGCCACACCGCGGAACTCTGAAAATAAGCAATATGTTAAGAAATAAATCCCGAAAATAATAAGTTCGGATCCACGACGAACGTACGCAGACACTCCTTGATGGTGGGGATGTGCTTCTGCATCTCGCGCTTGAAGTCCACGCGGCCCTCGCGGCACACGTGCTTGATCACCTGCAGCGCCTTGTACTTGATCGTGTGGTGCTTGTTCTTGACGCGCGAGATGAGGAAGTCCTGCACCTTGGAGCACGTTTCGTAGCTGTGCTGCGTCATGCGCGCGATCTCCCCGTACAGGTAGCCGGGCGTGGGCGTGTCATCTTTGCTCGTGGCGCGGGTCAGCAGCGCCTTGTCCATCGTTTAGATTCGGATCCTGTGGTTAATTTCGGGTCGGGGTGGGCGAGATCTGCAGAAATAGAGCGACGTGAGGGGGCTGCCGGGTTAATTGGGTGCGGGGAGGGATGACGTACTGACTGCGATATGCGTTCCGCACTCGATCTGGTGCTGTTGCCCTCGTGGTCGCTTTCGCCTCTGCCCTGGACGACACGACGCTCTCACTATGAAAAATGTGCCCGTCGCTGCGCTTCCCTCAAAACTGATGCCGCTTTTTCGCAGTTGACGTGGCAGCCGGCCAGGCATGCGGCTTTATTTGCAAAGTACAGTGAATGGGATCTTTGAGAGATACCATCTGTAACCGATTTTGACGGGGCTTGTGTTCTTAAAGTACAGTTTTTTAATGTTTACGTATGTCTTCAAAATGAAAAATAGTTTGATTTGACAGGTAATCGGTTATAGGGTGGATCTCAAATACGTCCACGTACTGTATAAACTTTGACTTGCAACACGTAGCAAGTTCAGTGCTGCTTCATGCTTTTTAGACAACGAGAGATTTGTCCGACTGTGACGTCTACGGCTTCAGCTGACTCAATGGCGACCGTCTTCAGCGCGTAAGATGTAGACGCTGTTCCAACGCGTCGAACCATGACTTGCTACCGGTATGGCGTCTGCGAAATCATTGCTGATGGCCAACACGCATGAACGGGTGAACTCCGGTACCGGTAGCGACACATTTTAAAGTGGACACCATCAGCACCTGGTTGGCCCCTTCAGGACGCTATTGGAAAATGATTGTGTCATGAAATTGCTCGCGTGTTCCTCACGCTCTAGATTTGCGACTTGGTCTACTCACAGTTGACTCATCCAGCGGATATCGGTGTAGCTGTTGGTTCGTCGTGGATCTCGTGTGTTGCGCACGCTGTTCATCTTGAACTTCGATCATCAGCTCGCACACCAGCACCATCGTCTTCGAACTGATCTTGGACTACCGGAATGGCAGCTTATATGCGGGGCTGGTTTTGATGAGGAAACTTAGTCGGCTGGTGGTGGTGACGTTCCAAGGTCGGAGCGAGATATATACTACTCCAATTATTGCTGCTGTCGCTGAATTCCAATCGTTCTTCATTTTTCGGCAGGGCTTTTTCAGTTCCCGATTTCGCTAGGCTTTCTTGGATGAGCTCGGACAACGCTTTCTCAATGTCAAGACCCCGAACTTTTGCTGGTTTCCACTTGTCACCCCGTATCGTTGTTCATGGTATTGACGTAGTCCGTGAGTGATGCCGCTGAGTACTCGTAGCAGCCAGGTCGCCACACTGGCATCCTTGTTCTCGCAGCAGTACTGCAGTGCTTCAAACAGCAACTCGGCCAACTAAGCCACAAACACATGAAAACTGGTTAGGAAGAAAAAGAAAAAGGACACTGCACGAGCTGCAGCTTGGTACCTCATCAAACACTTGAGACGGCTGCCCTGTAGCTTCGAAGCTCATGTGTTCGATCACTGCAATATCAAACAACAGCGTCAGTCACCCCCACTAATCTCAAGGAGTTTGTCTCCACCTTGAACAATGCACACTGCATCCTCCTCTTGTCTCTTGATCAACTTCACCACCACAGCCACCAGCGACCCCACGAGTCCATTGGCAGCCACGTACTCTCGAAGCTCAGCGATGCCACTCGACCACTCCTGGAAACGTTGCTCTACCAGCAACTGCCTCAGATTCGACAAGTGGGTCGACACAACGTGCGAGAACTCCGCGTCCACACCTTCCTCCCCTCTTGCTCTGCTACGTCTTCATCACTGAGATAACTAGCGGCAAAGCTTGGCTCGAAGGAAGGAGAAACCCAAGACGAATTGATGAGAGACTGCAAAGGACGAAAACTAGCGCCACGCTTCATGAAATACGTGGCCAAGGCGAAGCGCATGACGCTTGGTCATCTCCATGCTGCTTTATATCTTCAGTGTGGGAATGAGGAGTGATGGTCACTTCAACTTGCCTTTGTTGCTATCATTTCATTACAGTCTCTGTACATGTACAACGGTCTGATAACATTCGTAGTCAGTCACCTTCGTCTGCTAGCCTAGAAGTTCTAGGACATCAAACCAATTGTAGCTTATCCGAGTCAGCAAAGGGCTAATACTTGGAAGGGGTTCTGGGTCCGGAAGCATACGTATTGGCTGCACTCCAAGCTCCTACGCCGAATTGAGTCCTTGTAACGGCAGAGCCAGCGATCAACAGCTCACTGTAGTGGGGAACTGCAACGAAGGTGTTTCGCGCTTTCGATGGAAGCACAACCGTTCGTTTTTGGCATTGACGGCCCTTGGCTCGTATCACTTCAATCTCGTCCACCCACTACCAACTGCTCTTGGACGCAACGGAGACAAGTGCCATGCAAGCTTCTAATACTTTAGTGCACGAAGATGAGTTCATCGAGGAGCCTGAGAGAGAGGACTCCGACATGGAAGTGGAGCTGGGCGTGAACCTCGTCGATGCTTTCACCATGAAACACGTTTTGAACTTCAACGGACAAGCCGCAATGACACAATCGCCAGTCTCATGGGCTGGGGTTTTGTGCTCACCTCCCATTGATACCGACACCAGCGGACTGCTACCGGCAAGCTGCGACAGAGATGACGACCGACCTAGTTCAATGGAGCTTGACGATGTCGCACAAGAAATATTGAGCAAGGCACTACTCGAACACCAGGACGCCATGGAAATCGACAGCCCAATGATGCCTTTCCTGAGCTCTGACGACTCGAATACAAGCCACAAGCTGGAGATGGTCGTGTTTCTCTACGCCTTTGAGAAGTTCCGCATCGTGTATGCATAAACCCCAGTCTGCTTGGTGTAGAAGAGCTGACACTATCCATATAACTCGCTGTTTCGTGTTTGTGCTGTAATGGCTCATACAAGAGGTCTTCACACGTTCGTGTGCCTCGCCAACCATCCCAATGTTGCCAACAATGCTCAGTTTTTTCGTAATACTCCTTTCTGCAACGGAGCTGAGCAAAAAAATCTTCGAGCATTTGGGCCCTTATCACAGGTCAACGTGAACTCTTGAGTTTTGACCCCGAGAGTACCACGAAAGTTTTGACGTTTCATGGCACTTCATCGATCGTCGATCGGCTTTCCCTACCTACAACAAGTATGATACATGTAGTTATAGGGAAAGCCGACATACATGATGTATCTTCCTGACCCCTTCCCGACAATTTGAAATGTGTAATACAAGTGACGCAGGAAGCTGTCATCATAGTGCGAGGAACTCACAACCAGTTGAAGCACGTAATGTTTCCTCCAGAGGAGTAAATAAATTCTATAACCAATGGTTTACACTTCTTACACGATATGAGCTGGCTGACTTGAAGCTGCAGATGCTGTGGTAGATTGCCGCTCTTTAGGCACAATTAGCACTTCTGATGGACGTTCGCGATGCCGAAGTGCAAGTCCACTGATCTCGAACTGGTCCAGTAATTCGGAGCTGTTGAGATATTTGTTGCCGATATTGAGCAGATCGCATTTGAGTAGCCTGTGCGAGAACGCTTCGTCGTCCAAAAGAACGCGTGCGAGATGATGCGGCTTAAAGTGCCTCTCGACAACAGCTTCCCGATTTTTACCTCCGAAAAACACCAGCGCAGCCATGATAACAAGTATCGCACAGCCCACGAATGTAAGCGTAGCCGAAAGTTTCGGAACCGACAGCTTCACATCCACGTACTTGACACTGGCGTCGAACGCTAGCGTCGATTGGCTCAGCTTCTGCTTCACTACGCCATGTTGGAACAACCAAAACAGCGCAGACTGGTACGCAGGCTGAAGAGATCGCTCAGAGTACAGGTGTGAGCTCTGCACAAGATCCAAAAAGGCTCCGCGTTCGCGTTCACACAGAGATCCATCGACTGGAGTCCAGCCGCTGGTGTCGTCAAAATTTTTAGGAAATACAAAATCGCTCTTGAGAATGTCACTCATATCCACCTCCTGTACGTTTGAAGTCACCAGTGGCGTCAACGACAGCAGCGATGGAGTATAGGCTGTCAAATTGCTTACTGGTACGTGCTCGCTTCCCACGATAACCTGTCGTTCACCATCAAATAGCGGAAATGCGAGACCATTGCAGCTGCTTGCATCACATGAAGCATCATATCTGTCGGCCAGGTCTGTTGTCTCCCATGTCAATCTGCCCGCAGTGACTTGGTAGATTTTCCGCGCGTTTGTCAGCATTACCACAAGCGCTTCACCGTTCGTATCGTTAACGAGCGATGAGCTAATGGCATCACCAACGATTCGCTTTGCAAAACTGAGGACCAGCATAGAATTAGTGGAGCGACGCTCACACTCGTTACCATCGACGTTCATCGTGGCCGTGTAGTCTTCATCGCCGTTGGCATCCAAGCAAACAGGCAGTGCACGTACTTGGCTCCCTTCATCAGCAGGGGCTGTTGTCAGCGCAGCGCCAACCGGGCTAACCACACACCCATAACGACCACACTCTTCCTTGGCGTTGATCTCAAACAGTCCGTTGAGTACCTCGGATCCGTACACCACAGACTGCGTAGTGTCATTGAGGAGTTCGATGTCCCGATGCAGGAAATCCTCGTCCATTGGAATTTCCAATGTTACGCCTTCGAATGTCAAGTCACCACTATCAGTTTCCCAAGGAAACTGCACAAACTCTACACTGCTCTCGGCGACGCTGAAATTTCGCATGTGGGTTCGTGTTTTGACAGCGAGTTTCATTTTTGTGTTGATAGCTTTAACAAGCGCCTGCATCATGCTCGAATCATCTGGAGACGACGCGTCAAAATCGTCAGGCAGATCCAAGAGTTCAAACACGCTGGCGTTCGCTTGAACATCTTGTTCTCGGTAAAAGTCGTCGGTAGCTCGAAGCGCGTAGATCAACAGGTTACGCGCAGCAGTTAATTCCATAGGCATTGTCACGTCTTCAATCGAGTCGACATCATCACCCAGCGACACAATTAACGTATTAGAGTCTGAAGTTTCGGGTGCGTACGGGAGCATTTCGCTGAGCCACTGGCGGGACGGGAATCCGTAGCTCATCTGTGCTGGCAATCTTCGTGGCGAAGCTCGGCTACATTGGCCAACAGCGTTTTCTGCCGTAGCATCCGGCATCTGCATCGCACTGCGAAGAATGGTGTCGATACTTGAGGCTCGATCCGAAGTAGTTGACGCTGTTGTTTCATACTCCGCCAGGTCACTATCTCCGATAACAGCGTCAAGTCTAGCAGTCTCCTCGCTCACGTACACCGCCATGAATCCGTTGAGCAAGAACCACAAGACCAAATTCCCCAACAGCGCCAGCGCAAATCGAGTCCATCTCGAACTCGTCTCCTGCATGGCCAACTGCGTCAAAAAGCACAGCAACACTGCAGGCACCACCGCCGATATTAACCCCAGCAACGGCTTCACCACCAATGAAGTGCACAATCCAACGTAGAAGTTATACAAGTCAATATCTGAGCCAGAGCTCGAAGCCGGATACGACTTGAGCACAATTCCTTGCTGCAGAAAATACATGAGCAACACAACCCCCGCGACGCCCAGCATCGCCGTCCAGATAATCCGATGTCGCTGTATCCTCACGAGCAGAGGCACAGCGTTCGGCACGAGTTGTCTCTGGTACAAAAGTCTTTGGCCGCGGACGTGGTGGACGTCTCGACGTCGAACATCCTGCTGCCATTGCTGCGACTGCCCTGGCTGTGGCTCTGGTACCCGGAGCTGTTGGACTGCGAGAGCGAAATCTGGGAGATTGCCAGCGGCGAGTGCATGGTGGTGGAGCTCAATCAGCGCTGCACAGTATTAATACTCGAGGGAAGCCCGGTAAGACGCCAAGTGAACAGAAGATCGCTCTCTGCCCGAAAGGCAGCAGCTGACAGGCTGGCGTGTGCAATTTCGCCCGCGGCGCTTGCGACTGCAGACAATGGAGCTCGTGCAGCTGGTCGACAGAATACCAAGTGGCAAGGCTAGAGCTCGGAGCACCGAGCAGGAAAGTGCAGGTTGGGCTCCTCTTATTCGGGGTAGCACTAATAATAAATACTCTATTTTTTTATTCGCGGCTTGTCATTGGTCGAGACAAGAAAGTAGAAGCTTTTGGCCGTAACGGTCGGTGAGGTAGCCAGCGCACAATTTGGCTGAAGGGGGTCATTTGGCTGAAGCACTCACCTGCTGCTGCCTGTCTTGCTCCCTGCAATGATACTACATATGGGCAGCAGTGTCGTGGCCTTCCTCGCGCTTCATCGCCGGTGGTATGGTCTTTCCCATTTTCGATGCGATAGAGTCTTATCATAAGACTTCTTGAATTGTGGGTGAAGGCTTCAGGTCCACTTCAACTCGTGGCTGATATGCCCGTCTTCTTTCTTCTCGGTTCTCATACACATGAACCTACCTACATGTAACATTGATTGTAGATTAAGCTTGGTGCTGAAAAAACATAAGGTGGATAAAGGGCCCATGAGCTGAGATGGTCACCATGTCGGGATCCGTTGACAACAAGAACAGCAAGAACTGGAGTTGAAGTTGCTAATGCTAATATATCTGTGCTTAACTCTGTTCATAAGGTCAGACTTCGCTGGCGCCAAATCACACCAAGCCGCCGATCGATTCCTGGCGACCTCGATTTCTACTCTCCATGCGCTGGTAAGGAGCGTGGTCACTTCCTTGAAGGTTATTCTGTTGTCAGACAGACAAATGCAAGCAAAATGTAAGTTTCGGCCATCGAAATACTGTATTACTACAATCGCAACGTGACGGGTGCTGCTGACACCCAGAGACGAGCGCTCAACAAAAGTAAATGCATATCTATACCGGTGAGAAGGCCTGCTTGTCTTGAGACCGGAACGAGTCCTTCTGCAAACACACAACAACAAAAACGGTTAGTTCCCCACCCAGCATTTCAAATGAAACAACGTCAAAAATGACTCACCTCGACAGGCGGAGGTGACGCGAGTTGGTTCTCCGAGTTCGGGTCGCTCGTCAGACCTTGGTAGTCAGGTTCCAGTGGTCCGCGCTCCAGCACTGCTGGTTGCATGTACACATTCTCGAGCACGCGCTCCAGGTCATCCATTTGGCGAGAGCGACGCGAGTCCACGATGACGGCTTTGTCCAGAGGCAGGTTTAGAGCGATCTTCGGGTAGCGAGTGCTCACGAACAAGTGAAACGCGAGCGTGATGAACGGCAGTATAATCGAGAACGTCGCAGGCAGTGCAACTTGCTTGGTGGCCAACACGGACGCCATGATGATCTGTGCGAACATGAGGGCCCCGATGATGAAACGGTACAGCGACGGGAAGTACGTACCAGAAGTCTGCGTTGATGGGTCGTGTACACACAGCACCAGCCAGCGATACACAAAGTCCGATAGCACCAGGTACAGCAGCGCGAAGTAGCTGAGAATCGGGGCGATACCGCAGAACACTAGAACAAGCATCAGCACTAGGAAGTACTCGGACACTTGGTCCGAAGCGCTGAAGTCGCCAGGGTGGGCCAGCGAGTTAAGGCCGAACCACGCCGATGAACGTTCGCGAGGTGTCAGCTTGGGCGCAAAGACTTGGTAGATAGCAGCCTTGACAATTGGGGTAACACGCAGCAGGATCAACGTCAAGTTGAGCCCCGTCCTGACCAACAGATAAGTGATGAAGAAGGACGACTGCACAGCCACCGCGTCACTGATAATGGTAAGCACGGCGCTCACATCCGTCAGATCCGTGTCGCCCGAGCCCATGACGGCATCGATGACCGTACCTCCGATAATAGGCAGCAAGAACGTCACGTAGATCTGGTAGATTACCAGTTTGTTCAGCAGAGACGCGTTGACCAGCGATTCAAACGCATGGCCCTCACGTTTGGACAGGATGCCAAAGATGATCGGAGCCAAAGCCGTCATGACGGACAGCATCAGCGGCGAAACCTGCTCCAGCACCGACTTAACCCACGGGTAATCCCGGATAACCCCGGCAAGCCACGCCCAGTTTTGTTCAAGCGATGAAACCTTGGCAAAAGACACAACAATACCCGTAGGCACCGTCCAGAGGAGGATGATCGCAGTGCTGAGCGCCATCGAGATCAGGAACCACGTGTCCTTGATGTTCTGGGACAGTCCGATGTTCGGCCACACCACATCGTCCGCATGAGCTGCAGGTTCCACGTGCATTTGCGTGGGGTTGGCGCTCTGCAAGATCTGCGTGCAGGACTGCGCCACCTTCAGGCTGCGGAAGGTCACAAACCCAGCTCCACGCATGATTCCGACCGCCTTCTTGTCCTGTCGCTTCAAGCTCTTGATGTACCTCGATTCCAGAGCGTCGCTGTCCAAATCCTCCTCCTTGAACGCAAAGTTGATGCTCCTGATCGAGTCCGCGCCGTTCTGGCTGAAGCCATACGTCTCATCGTCTCCACTTGACTCCACCAACTGACGTGCAACCGCAGCTTGGTTGCGCACAATGGACCGGACCTCCTTCTCCACCGCCATGTTGAGCTCCTTGAGCTGGTCTTGGTACAGTTCCGCAGCGTCCACTTTCTCTCCTCCCAACAGTTTGTCTCGAGTCAAGACTCGCTCCCCAGTCAATGCACTTTGCGCCAGCACGTGCTCGAGTTTGTTGCGTACTTTGACACGTTCGGCCACCATCTTCTCCAGATCCCGACACTCAAGTGCAACGTACACGTGCAGCACAGACTTGGGGAACAGCAGTTCGAGATAATTACGCAGTGTCTGCTGCGTGCATAGGTTCGGTGGTAAGCCGTTTAACACCACTGTGTACTGCTGCGAGTGCTTCCTGGACATGAACTCGTGACGACGACGGATATACTCCTGGTACTCCACCCACAGCAAGTAACAGGTCGTGAGGGACACTAGATACATGGTGACAACCGTGAACCAGAAGCGCCACATCTCGTCCGTGTCCAAGTGGGACAGCGTCATACGGTACAAAGCGTCCAACGTGTCCCGCTTGGCGTAGTAGTAGATGGGGAAGGTGGCGGCCGAGCACAAGACGGCCACGACTGTAACTTTTTCACACAGTCTCAGGAAGCGAAAGAAGAATAGCGTGTCCATTCCGCATTGGTCCAGCAACTCATCATCACTGGTGACGAACAGTAATTTGAGCCACCCAAAGACTTTCGAATCGTGACATCGCGTCACTGTTCGGTTTGTGATCTCAGCGTTGCCCTCACGGCAATAATAGGCGCGTTGCAGCTTGACACGGCCCAGTTCGAAGGCCAACCAGCCGATGGCGCCGATGACGAAGTACACGCGCATCCCTGCGAGGATCGTGGAGGACGGCGTGAGGTCCTCCGCGGCCGCATCGTCGATGACGCTCTCTGCTGCGCTGGCTGCGTCCGCCATGGCTTTTGGTCGATGTAGACGTTTGACGCCTTCAGTACGTGGCCTCTCGGAGGAGAATTGCGAAGTGGCTGGCGCTGAGGCTTACCGCGGACAGGCGGAATGACAGTGTGTTTTGGTGGCTGCGTGTGTGGGTATAGACAACCGTTGCGTAACCGAGGTGGAGAATACAAAGAGCAAGTGAAAAAATGGCTGATGTCTATTCCTAGAAAAAGAGCCAGCCATAGGTTCGCCGGCACTATCGGCTGTGTAATGGCGAAACATGGCGAGGATCTCCATGCCGCTGGAGACGTTGATGGCGGTGGTGCTCGAGAGCTTCGTTGAGACCGAAACTATGGATCTTTAGGACGTCAGGATGACTCAGCAGCAGATTTTATCCGTGCACAGGAGCCGAAATTTGGAAAAGGATTTTGGATCTGATGCGATGTTCACGCCACTAGATTCTTGTCTAGATTGAGGGCACCCACTACATGTACTGAGCGAAACAATGCGCTTCAAAGTGATTCCTGCTACTGCTGTACACGTGGTAAAAGCGATGGAGCTCATCTCTTGCCTCCAGGAAATCGCGACAGGCTTCGCATTAACATTCCAGCACCCCAAGAATCGCCAGAAAAACTCTCACGTCAGAGTTGCTGCTGCTGCATCAACGTCAACAAACTCTAAACTATATCGAGCGAACCAGCGCAGAGCTCCGTGTGGGTCTTTAAGAAGGTGGGACCACGGAGACTCGCACTCGATTTCAGTGTTCGCCACTTCCCGAGTCGCAGGATTCGATCTGCAGTTATCCTGAATCGTCCAGATTGTCGAGCAACGAGTTCTACCTAATTGCTACGTTCAACAAGATCCATGGTACGGCTTCAACGCTACCGACAACGCACAATATCTTAACGTTACCGTACACCATTGGTGACCAAACAACAGCAACCTTCACTTCACACACTTGCACAAGTGTAGCCATCCCATTCTCCATCATACCCAACCCCTTTTCAGCATAATCAGATCTTCCAAGAGCCAAAATGGACGACCTCAAGGTGACGCTGCTGTCTTCCCTGCGCCGGACGCCTCCTCTCTCCCTCCCCTTCCTCTCCACCTCGTCGTTCGCCCCGCATCCGCGACTTCAAACTGCGCAGTCGCCACTCGCTGCCTTCATGGATGTACCCTCCAGAGGGCGAGACTCGACGTCTCTTGGTTCCTGCACACTCGTTGCAAGCCACTCGCGAACGTCTCGAAGCTCCACACAATCAATTAGGTGAATGGCCGTCCACTGCCATCTGCGGCAATGACATCCTGGCCAGCGTCCTGTACTCGTCCGGCATCGTGGCTGCAAAAGCCGGCAAACTCACGCCATTGGCGCAAACTCTCGTGGCTTTCGTGCTGTACCTCTTCCGCTCCATCTACGAGGAGGCGGTGACTGCCATCCCACTCAATGGAGGTTCCTACAACGTGCTCCTTAACACCACTTCAAAGAGAACTGCAGCAGTTGCAGCCACACTCGGCATCATCTCGTACTTGGCTACGGGCGTCGTCTCCGGCACCTCGGCCTTGAGGTATTTAGACACCCAAATGGACGTGAGTGTCGTACCAGGTACAGTCGCACTGCTGTTTGTGTTTGCAATACTGTCCATTGTCGGCATTGCTGAGAGCGCCACAGTGGCGTTGGGTATTTTCATTGCTCACGTCGCGACGTTGACGCTGCTGAGCGGCTTTTCGCTGTATTTCGCTCTGCAACATCCGGAGATTTTTCTGGCCAATATGAAGACGGATTTCCCAAGTGTGAACGTGGCGGGAGACTTGGTGAAGGAAATTTACTGACGGGGATCTTCTTTGGATATTCGTCGGCGATGCTGGGCATTACCGGCTTTGAGACGTCGGCGCAGTTCGTGGAGGAACAAGCGCCCGGTGTTTTCCGCAAAACGCTGAGAAATATGTGGCTTTTCGCAACGTTTTACAATTTGTTGCTGTCGTTTTTGTCGCTGGCGGTGCTGCCCCTGGAAGGACCTGGTGGGATTTATAATGACAAGGACGTGGTGCTGGCAACCATGGGTCGCGTGGTGGCGGGCAAGTTGTTGGAGAGTTGGGTGTCCATTGACGCCTTCATTGTGCTGGCAGGTGGAGTGCTGACGTCGTACGTGGGCATTACGGGGCTCGTACGTCGCCTGGCCTTTGATCGAGTACTACCAGCGTTCCTCACACACACTAACAAGTGGCGAGGCACGAACCACCACATCATCATGCTCTTCTTCGCGCTGCAGGCCAGTCTAGTGATTCTACTCCACGCTGATGCTTCAGTGCTTGCTGGGGTGTTTACGTTTGCGTTCCTGGGTGTCATGGCGCTTTTCGCCTTTGGGTGCATGTTGCTCAAATTGAAGCGAGAAGATATCCCGCGTGACGTGCACGCTCCGTGGTGGAGCTGCATTTTTGGTCTGGTGATGGTGCTTCTTGGACTGCTGGGCAATCTGCTGGGTGACCCGGCCATCTTTACCTACTTTGCGCTGTACTTCGTGGTCTTTGCCTCGACGATGTTCATCATGCTGGAGCGCGTCTTCATTTTGCGCATCTTGCTTTACATCATGCAGCAACTTTTCCCGTCTCGCGGTGCTCGCGATGTGGAAGACATTGAAGCGGCAAACTCTCAAGGTAAAGTGAAGGACGGATCACGGACCGGAGCCAAGGAGGCCGCACCATCACAGCGGTGCTTCAAGAAATTCATCTTCCGCCGATCGTGTTCTTCATCAAAACACCCGATCTGCCGGTGCTCAACAAGGCCATCCTGTATGTACGCAAGAACGAGCACACACACAATTTGCACGTGGTGCACGTGAGTGCGGACGCTGATTTGGAAGAAGACAGCAGTGCAGAGGTGACTGAAGCCGATGTTCAACGCCGGCAGCTCGAGAGGAGAACGTAGAGGACATGCGTGAGATGACCCGTGTGTTTGACCTGACGTACCCGAAGCTCAAAATTGATTTCGTGCACGTTTGCGGGTCGAGCTTTGATACAGCGCTCGTTCACTGGCTTTCGGAAGAATTGCGTGTGCAGCCCAACATGATGTTCATTCGGCAGCCTGGCACGAAGCACATCCACCAGGTTGCAGCGCTAGGCGTGCGTGTTATCACTGGCTAGGAACTGAAGGACTCATGTACATGTAGAGGATTGTAAATATTTTGTATTTCTGCACCTCGTCGCAGCTTCTCCAGTATCCTCATCAAGTCAAGTCGGGCATGGCAGTCGCTCGTATCAACCGCGCCATCGCTGGGTTGCATTTGGACAATGTGATGCAGGTTCCAGAAGGCATGAGTATTCGTGTCTGTGACGCATCGGCTGCAGAATGGGACGCATTCGTCGAGAGTGAGGATCAAGTGCTCAAGTCAACCCACATGGAGTGGGTTGACGGCAGCATCATTATCGTGGAATTGGCGACGCCAGAGCATGAAGTGTACATCTCACGTTTCCACAGAAACTTTTTGCACGATGACGTCGTCTACGCAAACATGCAAGGCTATGGGGCGGCTTTCTTTCGGACGGCAAGGCCCAAGCTCGAGGCGGATCTGAGCTATGGACCACTGCATGCTCCTTTGCCTGCAGGGTTGAACCATTATCGCGATTGGCACACTCTCAAGGTCGAAGTTGGCTTTTCGCGTCGGTGGGGGTACGCTGCAGGACAACTTGACTGGAAGGCCAATCGATGGGCCACCTTTGTGGGCGTTCGCTACATTCTGTGTATTGCAGTCTGGAGAAACCTAGCACGCGCAGAATACAAGCTTTACACGGTGGGAAGGTTGGGCGTCGCTCTCCCAGAACAGCAGCCGATCCCTGTACAGGCTCCGCATACAGTGGTGACTTTCAACTCGCGTGTTCTACTGGGTTTGCATCCAAGAGGTGCACTGCCTGGAGGATTTCCAGATCCACTACCTCTCGATCTGTACCAGATTTTGGTTGAAGCTCGACGTGCGTGGCCTTGACGAAGGGAAACACTGCTTAGTACTTACTGGAAATAACTTTATCAAACATTTGACGTGTTGACGACAATTGTTGGTCTGACGTTCCACACGAACTTGGGAGCTGGAACTCCCACCAACAGGCAGCGTGTATTGCGTAGTTGGAAGTAAAATGTGAACTGAGCTAAATCTAACGCACTTCTCTATGTTGCTCTCTCCTGCTAATCCTTAGCAGTCCAGGGAGGGACTTGTTGTTGCAGTTGCAGTTGTCCTGTAGCAGGGCTATCCGTGCTACAGCTGAAGATTGGTTGTATCGATTCTTGTGGCGCTGCGGGTCGCAGTGCAGAGGTTTTGTCACTCGACGGTAGGCTGCGCCACTCTTCCTGGCTTCGTGGTTAGGACTGCTTGTCCATTACAATGTTGAGCTTCCAGCTCACCATCACACAGCCACCCCAAGCAGTCATACACCACGATCCGACATCTTGGTGTGCTGCTGGCCATGCAGTGCGCTATGCTGTCGAAAAACTCTAGCGATTCTTCCGCTGCAATGTCGTTGTCATGGCACGTCGAAGCCGATCGTCGTTAGCTTCGTCCGCGTATAGTTCCATTAGTTTTGGCACGTCCTCGACCAGTGTCTTCAGCGGCTCCCAGGAGTCCTCGATCTCCTCGAGACCTTGCCACTTTACCTTTATCTGGAATATCCGCATGCTGTTGTTGTAGCGGTGGTCCACCAAAGCATCCACAGCCAGTAGTGTACCTTGAGACGCGACGTGGTCGATCATTTCAGCGGAAACGTTGAGAGACGAATCCGCGTAGTGCTTTAGGCGTGACGGATGTATCTTCATGGACTTCCCTGTCACTAAATGTTCCAATGTAAAGTAATACTCGGCCGCACCTGTCACTCTGTACGGACCGACCCAAGTCACTCCGAGCTTATTGGCGTAAAGTTTCTCATCTACCCGAGATCGAAGCACATAGTCACCAATCGAGAAATTAACGGGTCGCTCAAAGTGTCTTCGACCGCGGTAAAGAACTGCGTCGCGCTTGCGCTCCTCTTCAACTGCTTTGTACATCCGTTGTATGCTCGCTCGCATCAGCCGTAGTTTGTTTTCCAAGTCGGGGCGCTCTTTAGGCAACGAAACTACCCGGTCCTTCTCTCCCGGCAGCAGCACAGTGTCCAACGTGCTTGGGCAGGGTAGCCCAGTGAAAAGTTCGATCGGGGCCCTGTTCGCTAGCGACTGCACCGGAGAGTGGTTTAGGCTGGACTGCACGAGCGGTAGGAGGTGTGGCCAATCTAAAGCACTCACTCTGAACTCCAGCATCAGTGCCTTCAGAACTTGAATGATATCTCTAATCACCCTCTCCACTCTACCATTTTTCCACGGAGTATATGCCAAAGTAAATCGTTGTTGTGATTTGAGGCGCCGGTTTAACTCTGCAATCACCTTGCTCGTGAAGTGTGTGCCAGAGGCGCTGACCCTATTCCAAAACGACTGTACCAGTCGAGAATGGCCGCAGCAGCTACCTGCGATGTAGGTCCGTCACACGCGACGAGCTCCGCAAAGTGCGTTGCTTCGTCCTTCATCACCAGGACGTAACGCGATGTTCCAAACGACTCCCCCAAGGTCAAGAAATCCCAATGCAGTGTCTCGTTCCTCTTGAAAGTAAAATGAGTCTCACTAAACGGTCTAGGGATAATATCTCCACCCTTCACGTGTAAACAGAGCAAACACCTACGGCAAAATGAACGGACCCGCTCATTCAGACCGTTGAATTTGAAAATTCGGCGGAGGGGATTAACCATCACGTGTATTCCGCGATGTCCACTCGCTCCGCAATGAACAATAACCATAATGCGCTGCTGCAGCTCCGTAGCGCTGCTAGGTAACCAGATGCGACCATCTATTCGCCATACACCGTCATCAAGTTTACTTGCGGTGGATGGCGCCTGACGGCTTCCCTGCACCTCAGCAATCTCCTCCAAAGACGGCCACACAAAGTCGTCTGAATCAAGTAGACGGGGACTTTGTGCCGTCTGCTCGTGCGTCGAATGGAAACCCTTTGTCTGCTTCTCCCATTTTCGTTTGCTGCCCGAAACATGTTTTGCGCTGCTCCGCAGTGTGCTGACGCTTGGCTTGCCTCCCCACCTCGAGATGAGATCCGCCCACACGTTGTTTGCACCCTCAATATGTTCGATTGAGTACCTTTACTCCATTAGCTTCGTTGACCATCGTAGAAGCTTTCCACGCATGGTCTTCTTTAGCTCTTTGCTCGGTGCAAACAAATGAATAATGTTCCGATGATCGCAGTACATTTTGAAGCCTTGTGGACGCAGCAACAAATACTCCAACCTCTCACACGCATGCACGATCGGGTAACACTCCTTCTCAATAACGCTCCAGTTTAGCGCCGACCCACTGAACGATCCACCCATGCAAATTAGTAGCTCGTGATGTTGTTCTTGGATCGGTTTGTCATGCTTTCAGTCCCCAACTTGGCTGACAATGAGTCCCCATGCAGAATCAGAAGCGTCTGACAGCAAACAGATCTGCTTCGTAGGGTCAGGATACGTGAGCATAGCGGAGTTCGAAAGCAGATCCTTCACGTCTGCGAAGCTTGCTAACGCATCTTGCGAGAGGCTGATACGAATACTCTCTGCAGCTCGTTTGCTACGCTTCGTACCACGAAGCGATTCATCAAGTCGTTCCTGCAAGGCTTCACAACCCGAGCATAGTCCACTAATCCGTCACGCATCCAGTTCGTTGCACAGACAAACTGTTGCAATTCAGCGGCAGTGCTGGGTGGCGAGATCTTCTGTAGAGCCTGAATTCGCTCCGGGTCGTGCCCAACACCGTCCTTGTTGATGATCCTGCCGCACCACTTAATTTCAGTCTCAAAAGTTTGCACTTCCGAGTGTTGAGCTTAAACCCAAAACTATCGAGTCGCTTGAGGATGGCCTCGATCACATCCATGAGGTCGATCACAGTGTCCGCGTAAGCCAGCAGATCGTCGATCCAAACAAGCACACACTCGTGCAGATACTCTTTGAGTACTTCCTCCACTGTTGACTGAAAATGCAACGCTGCATCCGTACAACCTTGCGGCACTCTCGTTGGGGTGAAAATTCCTCTGTCCGTCATATACGAGAGAAGCTCTTGAGAGTCTTTGTGCAGAGGGAGTTGCCAAAACCCTTAATGAAATCAAAGATAGCATAGAATTTCTTGCCCTTGCACTTTTCCAATCGTACTTGCAAACTGGGCATCACTCCAGCAATGCTTTCTGTCATCGAGTTTATCGGCCGATAGTCATTCGCCTGGCGGAACTCGTTGCTGTTTGGCTTCCGAACCGGTAGGGCTGCACATGCCCACCGGCTCTCCTTATTCTCAATCACCCAACCAAGTCGCACCAGCTCAGCGTTGAACTTCGCAAGAAACTCCGACTTCTCAGGGCTGTACTGCCGAACTTTGCACTTGAAGGGTTTAGCTTCAGGTTTCAGCCGAATCCTCAGTGGTGGTACTCTAGCAGGCGGGTCATCGCCGAGGACGAGCCTCCATCCCTTGAAAGAAAACAGTATGCCTATCAACCGTTCTTCTTCAGCACCAGGTGAAACTATTCCACGCTCCACACATTCTGCTACCATGACATTAATCACGTTGGCGGCGTATCACCACGTACCGGCATTCCGGCCGGGTCTCCAAATGAGTCGTCATCAGTCAAGTTGCGTGCAGCGAGCTGCTCAAGCTCACGATCCACATCAATACCCAACTCTGAGAGGAGAACGCGACCAACGATCAACTCATCGTCGTCCGATTCCACCACAAGACACCGCTTCGGGTCTTGGCATCTCACTGGACCGGCCGCTGTATTCAGGCACAGATACACATCAATACCATGCGTCGCAGTGAGCACTGTGCCTCCGACGGCTTCTAATTCCACTGGGTCATCCAGTTCCACAACTACTACATCCTGGTCAAGAGTCTGCAACTCCTGGACGTGATTGTGCGAAATGATGTTCCAGTCGGATCCACTATCCGCACAGTAGGGCAGTTCCAGCAACGCATTCAACCTGGCTGTCGATCGCACGCGGTTGTGCGTTTTCGTACACCTTTTACCCTGAATCTCTTTGCCGACTGCCTTTGGGGGATCGTTTTGCCAGAATTGCCTCCTTCTGTGCTTCATCAATATCAGGGCACTCACTCAACCAATGATCCTTGCCGCAGTTAAAACAACCGCCACGCGGCTTGCTTTTCGCGGCCGTATTTGATGATCCAGTGGCTGGAGGCCTCGTAACATGGCGCTCGGTGCCAGATTCGGCCTGCATCTTACGCTTTGTTCCCCACGACTTAGAGCCGGCAGCAGTTCGGTCGCTGCCGTTTCTACCATTAGCACGTCGCTCTCCATGTCGTGGTTTGATTTCCTGTTTCGGCTGGTGCTGCAGTCGTTTGCGATTAGCCACCGAGCGGAACACTTTTTCCAGCTCCAGTGCCTTCTCCTTGACGAGCTTGTACAAAGCCACATCATTCTTTGTGCTGGCCTTGTCAATGAGTTTTTGATGAGTCGCTACCTCGTCACGAATTGCTGTTGGCTGCAGATACTTCTTCAGTATCGTGCATTTATGATTAATTCCCATCGGAGTGGTAAACGTGGCCTGCAATCCGTTGCACGAAATGATGTCCTCGCACAGTTTGAAGTAGTTCACCACCCGGGCTTGCACATCGGACTCCTGCAGGTCCATATGCAACTCGTCGTCGAACAGCGCATCGATATTCACGATCGAGCCGTTCTTCACGTTGGCGACAATCTTGTCAATCTCACTGACGATTCGCTCCTCCGTGATCGACTCGAGAGGTATCTCCCAGTCGAACTTGCATAACATCTTCAGCAGCGCGTGGTCGAACGTGCTCTTGATACTCATCATCGCCTTGGTGATGTCTTCACCAGAGACGGCACAGCGAGCAGCAATCGCGTCCTCGTACTCTCTGCGCTCTTTCTTCCACTGAACGAGGCTTGCATGCGAGATGTCCTTGATCCATGGCGGCAGAATGGCTGACGACGTGATCGGTACGCTCGCCATACCCGTTCCTTCGCCTTCGCTTTCGTTTTGGCCTCGACGTGGGGTGTCCACCGCCGAACGACCCCTTCTTGTCCGCATCCGTGTTTGAACAGATACTATTGTTAACAATGTGACGTTCCACACGAACTTGGGAGCTGGAACTCCCACCAACAGGCAGCGTGTATTGCGTAGTTGGAAGTAAAATGTGAACTGAGCTAAATCTAACGCACTTCTCTATGTTGCTCTCTCCTGCCAATCCTTAGCAGACCAGGGAGAGACTTGTTGTTGCAGTTGCAGTTGTCCTGTAGCAGGGCTATCCGTGCTACAGCTGAAGATTGGTTGTATCGATTCTTGTGGCGCTGCGGGTCGCAGTGCAGAGGTTCTTGTCACTCGACGGTAGGCTGCGCCACTCTTCCTGGCTTCGTGGTTAGGACTGCTTGTCCATTACAATGTTGAGCTTCCAGCTCACAAGTACATATATATTGTGGTCGTCACGAAAACTGTATTACAAGGCCCCGTTTTTAATTTAATCAGCCGCCGGATCAAACGATCGGGTTACAGTAGTAACGGGTAACGGAAAATGGCGCACGGAGATTTTCTTTTGGTTCTGGTCGGCCCGAACTTTGTGGAGTTTTTCCCGCAAAATGCTTCTTCAGAAGTATGTATTTTTCGCCACATCTTACACCTTGTTGTCGTCGTTTTTGTCGCTGGCGGTGCTGCCGTTATCGGATAGAAGGACCTGGCGGGATATTTACCGTTGTGGTGCTGGCGATCATGGGTCGGGTGGTGGTTGGAGAGCTGGGTGTCCATTGCCTTCATAATTTGATTTTGTGAGTACCTGAGTTTTAGTGCTCACTTTTCTTTGCTACCTCCTCCCAGACTACCATGATGGGTGACAGACAGTATCACAAGCGATATCCAACGCAAAGTAGATGGCAGTCGCTCGCATTAACCAGGAAATCGCCCGACTTCGTTTGGACAGTGCATCGCAGATTCCGCGTGGGGGCGTGAGTGACGTGACCGTAGAGGAATGGAATGCGTACGTGAAAAGCGACAACCAAGAGCTCAAGTCGTCCTGCATGGAGTGGGTCGACGGGGAAATCTACATCGTGGAGCTGCCTTCTCTTGAGCACGATTACTACACCGAGGAAATGAGGGTCTTGATTGTCAGCCAGCCTGCTGTTGGTAAATACCTGAAAAATCATGGCACATCGCCCCTGCCAAGGGCGAGCCGCAACCAGGTCAAGTACCAAGCTGATGCCTCTTACGGGCCCACACCATCAGTGGGGTTAACTTGCTACTTGGTGTGCCGAGGTTTGCGGCGTGGCGCACTTTCGTGATCGAGGTTGGATATTCGCGTAAATGGGGGACCCAACGTGGGTTTCTCGACTGGAAAGCCCAGAGGTGGGCCGCTATTGCTGGTGTACGCTACATCTTATGTGTGGCAGTCGAAGAAGAGCTGAAAAGTGCTGAGTACAAGTTGTACACCGTGCAGCAGGGCTACCAGCTTCTCGATCAAGATCCCATGTCTGTGGTCGCTCCGCAGACTTTGGTTTCGTTAGACCCTCGAGTACTATTGGGCTTGGGACCTGGTGACGAACTACCAAGAGACCCACTGATAACGGGTGTTCCGTTCTCAGACCCGTTTGCGATTGACCTGTACGCAGCTCTGGAACGTGCTCGGGTTGGTATGGCTTGAACATGTATCAAGGGCGGGTCGGTGTGAGGCTACCTACAAACAATTTGCTGGTTATCGAAGTGCATGAAAAGCAGAAATGCTCAATTTTAATTAAAATTGACATGTGATATACCCGCGTCTCCTCATCAAAATATTTGTCGTTGCTTGTTCTCTGAAATTTACCATGTATTTCAGAGTAAAACTGAATCCCCTGGTTTGATTTATAGTTTACCCGTTCTCCTGTCAAATTCGGTTGGTTGCTTGCAGCAGGAAAACAGGTTTAAGTACAAAAAGACTAACGAGAGAATAGTGGGAATAGTCGATACCCCGTCCAAAGCGATATTCTTTGTGGATGTGCCTCTGGCGGCGATTGTACTACCGTCGTGCCACATTTCGACAACAGCAAAAAGCTGTTTCCTTTCTCTACAGCATTTGCTAAACCGCGCTAACTCCCAGCTCAGCCTAAGGATTTGATGACCCCTGCGGCGACGTTCTTGTCATACCACGCTTTGTAGAAGGCGATACCTTTGCCGTTTCCGCGTCCCAAATTTTTGGCTTGGAGACTGACCGGCGTTTCTCCCATCTTGTACAATCGCATGCTCATGAATTCGCTGAATTTGGTCATCCGATCGACCACAACTTCAGACAATTTGCTCGTCACTTTTCCTGAAGCAGCCTTCATTCGATCCAAAATGTTCGAGACCGAGATCGCTCTTTCTTCTTCATTCTCCTCAGTGTAGAATTCGTCACCATCATCGGCGGCAGCATCGTTATCATGGACACGCAGGCTTCGCCCACCGTCGGCGATGTGTACAGGGGGCAGGACGTAGGTCGGTACGAAAGGTGTTTGGACGGATTCCGTGGTCTTCGTCGTGTCGGCGTTTGCAATCTTGGACGAAGCCGCGTCGGTGCTAGCTAGGAGGGTGACCAAAGTCACAAGCAAAACCCACGCATACCTGTAGCTGAGGGCGTGGAGCGTTTGTCGAGGGTGTTGGTTCGGAGTCGATTGAGAAATGATCCAGAGCGTCGGTCTTGAACAAGTGGTGTGGTGATACAGAGAGTAGAACTGCTTACTGTTAACAATAAACCAACGGCCAATTGAGGTTTTGACCGCGGCTATACAGTAAATCCAACACTGGTCGGACGGTCGGGGTCTGAAAATGTTCAGAGCCAGATTTTGAAGTTGTCACTCTTGATGCAGTATATTTGCATCTACAGCGTGTAAAAATGAGGAGAGTGGATGTCATCCCCTATCATTTGCTCCTTATGTTTGGCTCGAGCAGCTACTTGTACACAATATTAACCATATAATGGGGCAAAAAACGCATGATCCATACATAGATACCCCTCGCCAAATTAATTCCACCCGTGGAAGTAAAATTAAGAGGAATGCCCTAGTTGGGCGACACAGCAAAATTTGACACTTACAACACTATTGTAAGGTGGGAAGCTCCCTAAGAAAGAGATTAAGGCATGCCGATGGAATGAATCCGCTTAAGCCATACTCCATACTTAAGTATGGAGTACTTAAGTATGGAGTACCACGCTGTTTTGAATGAATCCGCTTAAGGCCATACTCATACTTAAGTATGGAGTATGGCCTTAAGCGATTCATTCAAAACAGCGTGGTGTCCATTTGGCGAAATACTCCATACTTAAGTATGTATGGCGAAATACTCCATACTTAAGTATGTGTCCATTTGGCGAAATACTTAAATCAAGTCGTTTTTCATTGCATATCCAGGAATTCTGGGATTAGATATAATCTTTGACAGATATTAGGTTTATAAATATAATCGGAATTAAGTTTGGATAAATTTTTTAGTTAGCACAGCTACTTGTTTAGCGGGGTATCTGTTTACATATACGTTGTTAGCTTTTATGAGCACAGCAAGATAAAGCCGTTGAGGCTTTACCGTTATCAATACGGCAGTGGCTGCGTGTCCATCTTGTGACATCTTGTGGCAGACAGTACACATGCTATTTTCTCTTTTACTGTTTTTGGTACATGTATTAATAAGGGGTTAGCTTGAGATGGGGATTTCGAAAAGGGATGCTGAATTTGATCCAGAAAAAGGTCTCCCTTTAGATACACGCCGATCTCTGGCGTATTAGGGGGTGAGGGATCGCCCAGCAGCACTCGCTCAAGGGCGATACAGGTACAAGTTCGAGTGTAGAAACCCCTCGTGATAAAAACGGGATTTGGCATTGATTTTGGTGGGAACTGCTCCTTTTAAAACTGTGTACGCTGCCACTATCTTGTCAACACAGGCCGTGAACTGTTTACGCAGCCACTGCCTTGTCAACACTGGCCGTGAACATTTCGATTAAGCTTATGCAAACGTAGCGGGTGAGCAATTTCGAGAACTGCCCTCTACTGTATTTATCAAGTCGGACAACGTTTGGTAAAAAGATGAAACGAACTGAATTCCAGTCCCCGCCTAACCCCAACAAGAAAAACTTAAGGACAAACACCGTTCACTAATTAGTCTGACCCTGACTAATTATGGTTTACGATTTTTGTCGGAGAAAGTCGAACTTGTAAATTGATCTTGTGATAACAATATTAAATGTTTATTGAAAATAAGATCATGATTGGCTTCGGCTTGGCGAGATCTGTTCAAATCCGCTGTCTTTGTGCTCTTTTGAACTCTTCGGGAAAATTTTGTTGTCCGTGGTGTCACGAAAAAGTACAGAAGCATGACTATATTCGAAGCACGACCTCTGACGTAAACCATCATAATTGTCTGGGAAGGGGAGAGATTCTCAAAGAACGCAGTGTGGTTGGTACATACAACTGATATCCGGTGGTCGACAACTAGGCATGGCAGTCGCTCGCATTAACCGCGCAATCGCTGAGTTACATTTGCACAACGTGATGCAGGTTCCAGAAGGCACGAGTATTCGTGTCTGTGCCGCATCGTTGACCGAATGGAATGAATTCGTCGAGAGTGACCAAGATCTCAATTCGACTCATATGGAGTCGTGGAGTTGCCATCGCCAGAGGCTGGGGTGTACCGTTCATGCTTCCTCAGAGACTTCACGTATGATGACGTTGTCGACGCAAACTTGCAAGGCTATTTGGCGGCTTTCACACTGACACCAACGCTCAGGCTCGAGGCGGATATGAGCTAGACCATTGCACGCTCCTTTGCCAGAAGGGCTGGACTATTATCGCGAGTGGCTCACTCTAAAGGCAGAAGTTGGCTTTTCGCGTCGATGGGGGTACGCTGCAGGTCAACTTGACTGGAAGGCCAACCTGTGGGCCATTTTTGTGGGCGTTCGCTACATTCTGTGTATTGCACTCTGGGAAGATCTCGCTCGCGCAGAATACAAGCTTTACACGGTGGAAAGGTTGGGCGACGCTCTCCCAGACCAGGAGCCGACCACTGTGCAGGCTCCACATACGATGGTGACTTTCAACTCGCGTGTTCTACTGGGTTTGCAACCAAGAGATGTGCTGCCTGCAGGATTTCCAGATCCACTAACTGTCGATCTGTACCAGATTTTGGTTCGAGCTCAGCGTTGACGGAAATATTGCACGGAGCTTTCAGCGGTGTGCGTCATTTCGGAACGACAATGAAAAAGATTTTTGTGTTTTTGCTTAATAATTTCTCAATCAGGTCGCGTCAACTTTATCATCAACATCTGAACCACTTGTTTTGGAGCTGCAGTCGAAATCGCATTTGGTGGTCGGCCCTCGAGCATTCGCAAATTCGGCTATACATTTAAAGCACGTTCTTGGGAATTAAAAAAAGAGGAATAGGTAAAGCTGGTAATGAACCTCCACCAATTTTTCTAGTCATTTTTGCAGCTCTTTCTACTTCATAATTTACCTCTGATTATATGCGTTAAGTTCACTGCGGAAGAAATTTTCAGTCTGCACCTCCTCGCTGTTTTCTTCAAGCCTTCCCAGACAACAGGTCGGTATGGCAGTCGCACGCATCAACCGGGAAATCGCTGCGGTCTATTTGGGCTGTGAGCTGCGAGTGCCGCATGGCTCGATCATTCCCGTCGGTGACGCGACGATGGCAGACTGGGATACATTTGTGGAGAGCGAAGACCAGGTGCTCAAGTCGAAATACACGGAGTGGATTAACGGCAAGATCTACATTGTGGAGTTACCGTCGATCGAACACGAACGCTATTGTCGAGCTTTCGAGCACGTTTTCCAGTCTCGACCCGTAGTTGAGAGCTATCTGTTAAACTATGGTACAGCAGAGCTGCCAACTCGCATTCCAAACCAACCCAAATATCAGCCAGATGTCAGTTTTGGGCCACGAGAAGGAATGGGGGCCACCTTACCACGATAAGTGCCCAAGTTTTGATGATTGGCGTACGCTTGTGGTCGAGATCGGATATTTTCAACAGTGGGGAGACAATCCTGGCCAGCTCGACTGGATGGCCGCTCGTTGGGCCAAGGTTGCTGGAGTGCGCTATATTTTGTGCGTGGTGGTCATGGAAGAATGTGCGACAGCAGAGTTCAAATTGTACACGGTGCAGGGTCGTACCTCCCGAGAGCGAGCAGCTCTGCCTCGTTTGAATGCTGTGCCCGTGGTCGCTCCTCAATCAATGATTCAATTCGATTCCCGCTTGTTGCTGGGCTTGGAGTCAGGTGAAGAGCTTCCTCTGGATGCATCCTCAGAACCATTTCTCGACATGCAAGTTGTTGACTTGTACGCCATTCTCTTGCGTTCACAATGGCGTCCTTTAACCCAGCAACCCGTTGACATGGAAATTTAGTGGTGAAGATTCCTGTCACATGTTAGGTTGAGATCATTTGAAGAGTAAAACTATCGCTCCAGCGACATTAAACCTGCACATGCAAACAGCATTCGTTGAGTAGTGATTTCTCCCTAATCTAACAACGCGTAGATTTTACGAGCGCAGTTTGAGGAAGGTACGTTTCAGAACGCGAGCCTGTGCACGATAACAACATCATGGTAGCAAAGTTAGCGACATAGTGATAGAATCACGAAATGAGACGCACCTCGTAGCTGATGGTGTGTTGAATCGCATCGTTTCCAGTCATGCCGGCGTTGCGTTGATCGGCTGCTGTAGTCGTGAAGATGTCCTTGCCGTGCTGGTCCGCGCAATCGAGGAATTCGAGAATGTCGTCCATGGTCGAGTCGCGAATAGTGGTCATGTGCTTGGCTAGCGTGAGCGCCAGGCCAAGGAAGCAGCGCTTGGCGTAGTACCAGGTGTCTGGCCCTAGTTTGCGGTGGTACGGCTCCATGCTCTTCATAACTCGGCAGATGCCAAAGTCGTAGTTGTTTTTGGAGCAGTAGAGCGTGCCGATGACAAGATTGACGATGCAGAGGTGGAAGAGCCGCTTGTCAGGGTCACGACTCGATTCCTCTTCCTCTTCTCGCTCGATGGAGCGTAGCAGCTCCTCAGCCTTTTCATTGTCCGTGTTCATGACGTAGCAGACGCACAGGTTGGCCAGGATGATGGCCTGCACGTCCAGCAGATTGTCTTGGTGTTTCTTGACGAACGGCTCGTAATACTGGATGGCTTGCTCATACTTGTTTCCTTGTAAGAAGAAGACGTGCGCCACGTTCAGTTTCCAGGCTTCGTGCTCCGAGCAGAACTCGGCCGTCTGTCTGAAAATCTTCTCCACTTGCGTGTAATTGCCACGCTCCCAGTAGATGTTTGCCTGTGCCATCAGCACGGGCATGAAATCTTCCAGCGCGTCGTCGTAGGCCTTCAACGACGTCTTGATATCCTCGTTAGACTGTGCGAGGCGCGCGTCTTGGATTTTCTTGGTCAACTTGCGCAGACCTTCGACGTGCTTGGTGGCCAGCTCGTCGTATTTGCGATAGGCATCTTCAGGCGAAGTTTGCAGCGTCACGGTGGCGTCCATGAAGTCGTAGAAGTCTTTCGAGAGCAATTGGAACGTCAGGTGAGCGTTCTCCGCCAATACATCGGCCATGAGGTCGTGAAAACCATGCTTTGTGTACAGAATGAGCAGGTTTGAGAACGTCTCCACTGGGAACGGCGGGTTCTGCAGCAGGAAGTTGAGCTTCTTGAAGCCGCCGTTCGGCTCCACATCCATATTCATGAGGCCGAAGTTGTGCAGCGACACGGGGTCAAGCTCTTCTTCCTGTCGAGGTGGCATGTCCATCAACGCGTCTCGAGCGCCCTTGTAGTTCTTCATTTCGTACTCGATAGCCGCCTTGAGGTTGAAAGCTTCCACTAGCGCAGTCTCGCGCAGTACCGTCGAGTTGCGTACAGATTTGACGTCGACGTTCTGCTCACTCTTGCTGCCGACACTCAGCTCGGGATGGTCACGCACGCCTTTCTCAATGATTTCGGCGATCTGCCTCATGGCGTTGCCGTATTGCTTCATCTTGAAGAAGCACAACGCGATGTTGTACGACAGGTCCGGTTGATAGCCCAAAATGTTGAGCGCGTCTGCAAACTTGGCGCGCGCAGCCTCGAAGCGGCCTTCCTTGTACTCGATAGCCCCATCAAACACGATAGTGGTGGGGTCATCGGGTAGACACTCCTCCAGCACCGAACGCGTGGCCTTGATGTCGTTCTGCTCGTAGTACGACGCCGCTCTCAATAAGTGTACGCGTTGTGCAAACTGCTCACTTTCGAGTTGACTCGCTCGTCTCGAAGCTGCATCATACTGGCCGGACTTGTACAGTGACTGGGCCAGGTAGAGCTGGTACTCGTCCACCTCGGGGTAATTGGCACAAAGTTGTTCATACATCCCGACAGCCTGATGAAAGAGCTGCATGTGGTAGTAGCAGTACCCCAACAACGAAAGCGCCGCACGACTGTGCGGGTGGTTTTCTAACTCGATCTGAAGAATCCGAACTGCTTCCTCGTACTTTTGGTCACGGATGAACCCGTAGATCGTCGACGTGTAGCTACTACCGGCACCATCTTGGGTCTGGAACATCCTTGTAGCCTGGGTCAGCTTCTTCAGTGAAGTTGTCGTTCACCGATCTACCGTCAAGGAATAGACGACGGTTCCGAACCGACACCAAAGCAAGGATCCCTTATTTCGTCGGAGTCAGAAACCTTTAGCTGCACACACGACTGCATGACGCGACAACCAGCACCATCAGCTAGGCGTTCAGAGTTATCCCACATATATTACGTTCATACTTTTTCATACACGTACACTTATTACTTCTCCTCCACGGGAATTCTTTGCTTCCTCATGCTAATTCGTTCCATACACGAGAACCGCACCAAACCTTGTCCAAATCCTTTTCCTTCTTGAGCTGCAAGGAACCGTGAGATTCTTTGCGCGAGCAATTGCGAAGGGTACTCGATGAGGTGGTAGCTCACCGTCGCTACCAGTAGAATCAAACCAAACCTAGCAAAAAGCGGTTGAAGTACTTCTTCTGGTGGCTGATCGGAGGGTAGTCGACGATGAACGAGTGCAGCAAGTAGACCGAGAAACCGATCTTGCCCCAGTATCGCAGCACACTCCACTCGAACATCGTGGAGAGGCAGCACGGACGGATCATTTCAATCACGAATACCATTGCAAGCTGCATGCTGACAAAGGAGAAGCCTGGGTCCGCAGCGATGGGGTCTTCATGCACCCAGTCGAAGAACAGACCTTGGAAGGACACACTCAACATCGAAGCAATGGCCAGTCCCTCCATTACGCGAAGCAGCAGCGTATGCCACGAACGGAATTGGAAGCCCGTCTCCTTAATCCACAAGTCGAGCTTCACGAACACCACGGCTCCCAATGAACCAGCCGCAAACGTATGAAGGTGGGGCGATAGAGGCATGTGGTTGTCACGGTGCACGTACAAGCCATCGTGACAAATCCACACCGACAAAAGTCCTCCACCAATCCACCAAAACCGGCGCATTGCCAGCGTGGCCATGACAAACACTGGAATCACGAAGTAGTACGCGATCTCCAGCGGCAGCGTCCAAAATACATGAGGACGGTAGCCGGTGTAAAACGCTAGCACCTTGGGAAGGTCATAGTCTTCGGCCTTTCTCAAGCGAAAGTAGCGGTGCTGGTTTTCAAATGACATGGACCAAAGCACGAGGGCCGTCACCGCGAACAGCGGGTACACTCTGAAGAACCGCTTCTGGAAGTAGTCCACCAACGCGAACGCCCACGAACGAGCGCTTGCTCGTTGCGCCAAGAACTTCATGCTCTTCTTCATGAAAAGCCACGTCAGCAGGAAGGAGGACAGCACAAAGAACACATCAACGGCGACTGAGCCGAGGTGCAGACCTTGTGTTGGTTGTTCATGGGAGTGCTGAAGCACAACGAGGATAGCTGCGAGACCGCGAATACCGTCAAGGAACAGAATCTTGGTCGGTGCAGCTTTCGTAGGTGCTGGTTTGGCCTCCTGAATCTTTTCAGCCGAAGACTTGGTGCTTGAATCCTCCGAGTCCGACGTCGTCGTCGATGTCTCGCCATCCGAAATCTCGATGACGCTCAGTCTGGAAACACTTTCAGGCTTCGAGTCCGGCATAGCGTCGACTGGGCTTTTCAACATCACTTTGGATCTGTCCTTCGAACGTCGTGCGGTGAACTCGGGAGAAATTGGGAAGTGAGCCGGTGACGGCCGATCGCCCTGAGGCTTTCGGCTGTGGTAATAGCTCCAGCCATGGGATTACAACGACACCACGAATTTGTGGCTGGGCTCGAAAGGTTACTTCCTGGAAGGAGATTAAGATAGGCTCAGTATACGTCTGGTTGCACAGCGAGAAACTAACTTGGACAAGTAGGTTTGACACGTAACATTGCTTTTAGTTTTATTGATTTTACTTGACCTACTTGCACAAGTTATTTCTAAAGTCTTGATCACGAACACATGGGATCGATTAATAGATGTGGAAGATGATGAAGTCTTTCGCACAGCAAAATTCGCTGGTAAAAAATGCGTCTTTGGCCTCTTTCCTGACCTCGACGACCCAACTGGATGCGATATCGGCACTCTTCACAGTGAGCAGATTCAAGCATCAAACTCCGACTTGGAACTTGGAGTCCAAGATGAAGCTCAGCCCCTTGATCATCAAGTTGATGCGGCCGAGAGGGCGACAGGCGTTTCCAGTTCTCTGGCCTGTCGACCGTTTCCTCATACGCCATAGGACTGCTCGGATGTAACGCGTTGGGTAGTGATGTTCTGTAGGGTGTAATTTCGGTGGCTGTTGCTAAAACCAACCAGGAAATCGCCAGCCTCAACTGGCTGTAGGTGTGATCGTTCCTGTGTGCGGCGCGTCTGTGGGGAGTGGAATGAATTCGTGGAGAGTGAAAACCAGGAGTTGATGCCGTCTCGTATGGTGTGGATTGAAGGCAGGGTTTTTATTTGTGGAGATGCCGTTGTCTCAACACGAATGCTACATGTATGTTGAAATGCTTCGTTGTCCACGAACCAGT
The DNA here is from genome assembly GCA_012656075.1 of Phytophthora hibernalis. Lineage (NCBI taxonomy): Eukaryota > Oomycota > Peronosporomycetes > Peronosporales > Peronosporaceae > Phytophthora > Phytophthora hibernalis. Next base: position 218,078 of record JAAKBF010000095.1, read on the forward strand.
AGTTCGGCCATACCTGAAAATGCATGGAACAGCGGTGAAGCGTCCGACCCGCCAACTACCCGACCAAGATTCTGTGCCTGTGGTCGCTCCTCAAACGCTGGTTAAGTTTGACTCCCGCGTGCTTTTGGGATTGCTGCCAGGTGACCCATTGCCCCGTGATCCACCTGGAGACGCTGGTGTTCCGTTTCCGGATCCCCTCACCGTTGACTTGTACGCGACTCTCGTTAGAGCTCACAGTGGTCTCGAAGAGATATTGCCTACGTCTCCATGATGCGCTTCACCCATCTCAACTACTTAGTAGTAATGTGTGCTTGACGGCATCACCCCACTGAAAAGCACAGCACTTGCACATTAGCACTTCAACGTATCATGTCGATCATCGAATTGGCTACATTGCGGTAGAAAACACCATCTTCCTGAATTGCATTTTGTGAGCCAACATGGAGTATGCCAAGAGCGTACGCACTGCTTTACGTCCCCGGACGCTCTTCGCCTCTTCGTTTCCCGTGCTAATGACCGTGAGTTTACTGCAAAACTCCCACGGTATCTCCATCCTGCAGTTGGACGTGGCTAGCATCTTCGGTTGCGCCCTGTTAACGCAACTGCTGGGGAACCTCAGCGCCGTTTACAGCAACTTCCAGCGCACACTGCAACCCAAGGAACCCGGAGCCAGCGACGACAAAATCATCCTCAAGTACTCATTCGCAGTTTATGAGTTTACCTCATCTTATTTTCCACTACCTCCTTTTATTTTACCTAAAAACTTACAGTGTGTATTATTTTGTGTGTGCAAATTGTAGTTTACTGTCGTTGACGCAAGTGCGACGTTGGTCTTATCTGTTTTACGCCCTCCAGTTGACTCTGCTGGGCTTGACGCATGTAGTTTGTGACAAGAGTGTTGAAGTTACGGGAGGGATGGCGCTGCTTGCTACTTTGGCGCTGATTTACTGTCGACGTGAAGAACCGCTGCCGATGGTTGCGTTGCGGGAAGTTGTGTTGGCGTGGGCTGTTGGACCTGTAGCAATGGCAAGCACAGCAATGTACCTGGTGGGAGAGGTGCCGTGGGCTGTCGTTTTGTACGCGTACGCCGTGATGGTGTTTGCGTGGGCATTTTACTCTTGGATAGTGCACGGGACGCACCTTTTGCTCGACGAATGGGACGCTCCGACACGTCATTGGCGCTGAGGTTGGGATTCCAGTGGAGCTTTCAGGGCTTCCTGTTGCTGATGGTGTTTTTCTACGGTGTTATGCTCGTGTTGGGCATTGGGATGGGCCATCTCGGTAACTTTTTGCTGCTGGCGACGATCGTCAAGCTCAAGGATATCAGCGAGGACTTCAGACTGGAGAGACTCAACCACTTGCCTGACCAACTCGCTAGACTTGCAGCTTTCTTGGGCGTCGGTCTCATTTGCTCGATTCTTGCGGGGCTTTCGTGAGCTTGTCCGCGTGGATAGAGAATTTAGCAAGCTCCTTCTCAATCAAATTCTCCACATACATGTCAATTATATTCTGAAGTCTCAAGACTCTCGAGTCAAGAGGCTTTCTGCAGTGCTAACAGCAAGGCTTGTCATCTACAAAAGAAATTGCAAGGATAGAGTAGAGCAATCAACAGAGAGAGCACGAACTGTAAACACAAAACTGTTGAGCAACCCCGTTCTTGACCAACGCTGTCGATCCTGCGTGGTCTCCAAAACTATCCACAATGTGAGCACAATACATGTAGACGCGATCGAAAAACAATAACATCAAATAGACGGCCGCTTAACAGTAAAACAGTGAAGGCAAGTGATGCAAAAAGGTGCTAACGCTATCATAAATTTCACATGACAGAGTTTATGGTAAACAAGGCCACCAAATGAATTTCTCGGGATTAAGCTACATTCGTATTCTCACTAGAGCAATCGCAGACTACAGTGGTCTCCTACAGTAGATACAGTGTTCGGAGTCACTCCACTCTATCCAATCGGTGATCCACCAACAGGAGATCTGGATTGATCAACAGGTGAAGAGCTTGCACTTGCATGTGTACTTTTTCGCAGTAAGCGAAAGAATGCTCGTGCGACAGTGAACGGTACGCGGGCCATTGGTGATGATGCTGGCGACGACGAGACTGGCGAGGGGAAGCGAGTTCTGCGTCGAAGCTGTCTCGCTACCACTAAATTTCCGTAGCGAGAACCCAGGGAAGGTGCCGCCTCGATTGGAACTCTTGGAAGACGATTTAGGTGGAGACACGTCCTCGCCATCCTGTACCGTTGCCGCTTCCTCGCTGATGCGGTTGATAAGCCACGAGTGCCACGATAAGAATGGAACATCTTTTGCAATGATTTCACGGTACCACATGTCGATCGTGAGACGGCTGGACGAGTTAAAGCATCGCTCGAGCAAATTGTTCTCATGAATGATACTTAGCGCGGTCAAGTGGAAATAGTGGTGCAGCTTTTTGTGCGTTTCCATCTCCGACTCCGACACCTGCACGCGCGTGCCATCTTCCGCCATAGTGGTGGTAGGAAACGGCGAGTACGGAGAAGCGGTGGCCACGAGGAATGATCGTCTGCGCTTGATTCGCAGTGGGGACGGCATTGACGGGGATTCTAAATCAGTGGCACTCACTCCGATGTCTTCGTTCTTTGGCGTTCCGGATACAACAACAGTTTGGATATCCTTTTCTTCGACGGCCTCGTCGTCTTCATCGCTTTCTTCATCATCACAATCCACAATCGCCTGTGAGAAGTAGGAAACGTGTTCAAGCAACTCAAGCTCGCGCTGAAGGCGCTACATCGTGCTTCTGATGAGAGAAGCTCCTCACTCAGTTCATTGCTGTGCACCTGAACATCATCCTTCGCTTCATCTGCCATGCGGAGTTGTTTCTTCAGCGCTCGCATTTCCTCATCACGCGTTTGTGCCGCTTTGCGTAATTGATCTTTCTCGCCCTTCAGTTCGTTAATCATACGCTGAGTAGCTGCTCGCTCCTCCTCCATCTTCTTACCATACGAAACCTCACTCTCTGCAGCCAGAACCTCGCACTCAAGTGCTTCCTGCTGCTGCTGCTCCGCCACCTCTTTCCACTGCCTCAAAGATGCCAGCTCCGCAACAATAGACCGCTCAGTAGCTTGCAACTCCTGCAACTCTGACTGAAGCTGTGCAATCGTATCCAAATGATGAGAATACCTCCGTCCAGTAGTTGTAGGAACAGCAGCAGCAGCTGCAGTAGTAACAGCACTACTATCTGGCCCTCGACAATCGCAGCGGTCCACAAACTGCTCGAATTCATCTGCAAGATCTGTCTTCTCCTCCTCCACACGCGCAAATTTGCGCTTCCACTGAGCTGTTTCGTGTAGCGCATGCTCAGTGCGCCGCTGCCACATGTCTCTCTCCACCGAGAGTTCCTCCGTCTCGGTCTCCAACTGGATTTTCAGCGTAGCCACCTGCATCTGCAGCTCCTCATTGGACTCCAACAGCCCCAGTCCATACTCCGCTGCTTGGCGAATCTCCTAATAAATTTTAACACAAAAATTAAAGAAAAATAGTCAGCTACGGCCAGTAAAAGACCTCCTTCTCTCCTTTCCTACCCGCTCGCGACGCTCCAGCTGCAGCTTGGCTTTGTCCAGCCTGCTCTTGTCATCCATGAGCGAAACGGTGATCAGTCCGTCCTCCCTAAATAAAAATAATGCATGTATAAGAAAACAATCCCAGCGAGCTATTCAGCGGACTGCCTGATAACCGACGTAAAACTGCTGTAGCTCGTACCCGACGTAGAGTTCTTCCTCCATCTCTTCGGGGTTGTTTGTATGGAGCTTCTCCTGGTTGGGGCGGGCCTCCGTAGTCAGCGGGGAGTCGCCTGGGAGACGCATTATGCACGCAGAGCACTCGCGTCGAGAGTCGGATCAGTAAGTGTGCGGAAACTGATACGACCGGACTTTTCTGAAACCCCGTCTAAAGTGATATTTACCGGTATACCCCTCCCGGTGCGGGGAGATGGTTGACCCTGTGGAGTTTTGATAGGCAAGAAGAAGCGAATCTACGACAGTAAAACGCCAACTGTTTGGTCTGGTGGTGGCAACATGACGCGAAGCTATGCCGTCGAAATGGATTTGTCCAGGACACGTGTTTTAGGAGCAATCGGCTGATAGTGACCAGCGAGGAATAAGTGAAAGTATCTTGCAAAGTTGCCTTTTACCGGTGCTTTGAGCTGGTGTTTGCTGTGTGTATTCTGTGCGTTGGTTTGCACGGGTACGATATGAAACGCCGTACTGTAATCTGTTTCTGCCTACGTGTATGCATGTACTCGGTACAATGAGGATCGTGATTTTTCTCGTCGTGCATGCAGTTTGCTGTTTGCAATGCATTTTCGCTCTGAGAAGATGCATCGCCAACTTCAAGTTTAGGATTGAAAGACGGCGGCCATGCCATCGTCGAGCAATGTAAATGAAATGCATATCTAAAAATACCCAACTACAACTTTGCTACCAACTCGAGTGAAATTTGCGCTGTTCGCATGCAATGGCCAAAACTAGGCGAACATGTTCACCAAACGCGCATTTGACCGAGCAGAAGTTGCAACAGCACCACCTCGCCAAGCCCAACGACACCTCCAACAACATGTTGAAGTTTGTATGTAACGACCAGAGAACAATGGTCCCATACAAACTCCTATATGTGGACCCCCGCGCCACTCATTCTAGCCGTCGACGTCGCCTGTGTCAGCAAAAATCCCCCTCCAAAACCCTAAATCTGGAAACTCAAGTCTAAATATCCGAATCCCCAACCCGCTACTGAATTTCCACCAATCGCGTCACCGCATTGACCCGTCACATTCACTCTTGACACCACAATTCCTAACGCGGGAAGCGAGTCGAGTCGAGTGCGGAAGTCCCCGACCATGGTGCGTTCCTGGCGCTGTATGCCCCTCCACGTGCATATAACCCATATAGACACAAACTAGAGACGCAGACGCTGATAATGTACCCATTTGTGTGTCTGTAGGCCACCCCAGGGGCCCTTGACGAGGCCGTCCACCTGGCGAGCTCCAGCTCCGAGAGCGAAGTGACTGTGGGCGGTACTACCGTGAGGCCGCGGCCCAAACTACGTACCAGACGCAGCCCCGTGTTGGAGGAGAGTGACGAACAGTCGCTAGACTCGCAGGAGACCGCACGTCCAGCCAAGAAGCGGCGTGAAGCGAGCAAACCGATCCAGGTATTATATTTTCTTACTTTTTATTGTAATGCGGAATGGTTGTTTTTACTTATTTTTATATATTTTACGACTGTAGTATGTTGACGATGAGGAGGAAGACGAGGAAGAAGTCGATGAGGACGATACGGAGAACTATGAGGACCAACCAGAGACCCCGTCCGAGGACGAGCGACTGCCCGAGGAAGACGCCAACAGACGCCGCAGCGGACGCGTCCGCAAGACTGTGCAGACGGCGATCGACCTCTCGGATGACGACTATGTTATGAGTAGTGAAGAGGAGAAGCTCAAGCCCAAGAAGAAGGCCAAAGGTAAGGCGAAGGGTAAAGGCAAACGGAAACGCTCGTCGTCGAGCGATGAAGCGGAGGATGATAGTGACGTGGAAATTGTGGAGACGAGGATCAAGCCAGAGACGGAAGGGTTTGTCATTGACAAAGTGCTGGGACGTGAGGTGCATACGCTCAAGGAGTGGAAGAAGATGTGCTTGAACAAGAACACCCGATTCTTGACTCATTGCTCTATTTTTTTGCCAAACGAGGAAGAGGAAGAAAAGCAGGAGGAAAAGGAGCAGGGGCAGGAGGAGAAGCAGGATGACGAAAAACCTGCATCGGCCTACACCGAGACCCCAACGACGCCAAAGGCGATCATTATGGTCGATGATGTTGAAGATGCTGGCGAGGAGCGGTTCTTGATCAAGTGGAAGACGTTGTCGTATCTTCACACGAGCTGGCAAACGGAAGATGAATTACTGGATACGGATAAGAGCGCAAAGGGCAAGATCCAGCGATTTCGTGAGAAGGAACTCCGTGCTCTCTACACGCAGAACGTGCAGGGGGACGAGTATTTCAACCCGGAATTCAGAAGTGTGGATCGGATTCTTGAAATTAGAGATCGGCCTCTTGATGACTTTGCCCCTGATGATGGTGCGAACGGTGAAAAGTTGCTGTACTTTTTGATAAAATGGAAGGCCCTTCCTTACGACGAAATCACGTGGGAGCGAGAGGATGATGTGGGTGATGACGCGGCTGTGGAGCAATATAATGACCGCATTATGGGAGCTGCAAAGCGTTTTAGGAAGGTTGCGCTCGCGAAACACGCGCCTAACAACAAGCGCAAAAACTTTCGCGGCTATACGGCAGAGGCTCCGCCTCCACGCAGAAAAGAGCAAACGTTTCAGCTACGCGACTATCAGCTTACAGGTGTCAACTGGATGTTGTTTAACTGGTACCAGAAGCGTAACTCCATGCTTGCGGATGAGATGGGTCTCGGTAAGACTGTGCAGACCGTAATGTACATCAACCATCTCGCTGTAGTGGAGCGTACACCGCAGCCATTCATCATTGTGGCTCCACTCTCAACTCTGGGTCACTGGCAGCGTGAGTTTGACAGCTGGACCAATCTCAATGCTGTCGTCTATCATGGATCGGCTGCTGCGCGAGATGTTTTACAAAACTACGAGTTTTTCATGTCAGAAGACGAGCTACTGCGTGCTGATGAACTTTCTGGGAAGAACAGCACTGAGAAGCGATCGTATCCGCGACCTAAGCGCAACTGCTATCGCTTTGACGTGTTGATCACCACGTATGAGATGGCTTCTGCTACAGACCTGTACAAGTTGGCTCAAATTAATTGGCAACTAATGGTCGTGGATGAAGCTCATCGCTTGAAGAACCGAAATTCCAAGCTATCAAATATCTTGCACACAAGGTTTAAGTTTGAAAACATGCTGTTGCTGACGGGTACACCACTTCAAAACAACGTAGAAGAGTTGTGGGTGCTCCTAAACTTTCTCGATCAGAAGAAATTTGAGTCAAAGGAGACTTTTCTGGAAAGCTTTGGCGAACTGACAGATTCAGCGCAGGTTGAAAAGTTACACTCAGAGCTAAAACCGTTCCTCCTTCGACGGATGAAGGAAGATGTGGAGAAGTCACTTGCGCCGAAGGAAGAGACTATTGTCGAAGTGGAACTTACTGTATTGCAAAAGCAGTACTACCGCGCTATTTACGAGAAGAACACAGAATTTCTTTCGAGGGGTGGAAGGAAGGGCGACACCCCCAGCTTAATGAATGTTCTCATGGAGCTTCGCAAATGCTGTAACCATCCTTTCCTTGTCAAAGGTGTGGAAGAGCGCGAGGTGAAACGGTTGCGCAAGCAGACTTCTGTATCGAAAGAAGAGATTCAACGTCAAGTCAGCGATAGTCTTGTGGACACGTCAGGCAAGCTGGTTTTGCTGGACAAGCTACTCCCCGCCTGAAGGAAACAGGCCACCGTGTGTTGATTTTCTCGCAGTTCAAGATTATGTTGGACATCCTCCAGGACTATTTGGCGTTACGTCGATATAATTACGAGCGTATCGACGGAAATATTACTGGCAATGAGAGGCAGTCGGCGATCGATCGTTATTGCCGAAAGGACAGTAACTCGTTTATCATGCTGCTGAGTACCCGTGCAGGTGGTGTGGGTATCAACCTGACTGCAGCCGACACTGTCATTATTTATGACAGCGACTGGAACCCGCAAAATGATCTTCAGGCGCAGGCACGCTGTCATCGTATTGGTCAAAAGAAAAGTGTCAAGATTTACCGTCTACTCACGTCGAAGACGTACGAGCTGCACATGTTTCACAAGGCTTCGTTGAAGCTGGGACTCGATCAAGCAGTGCTGGGAGGGATTAAAAATGACGACCCTGTTGCGAAGCTTAAAGGAACAACGAAAAAGAGCAACACCAATGATCGAATGTCCAAGGAGGAAATCGAGAACCTACTCAAGCATGGTGCCTACGAAATGTTCAAGGAGCAGGAAAGCGAAGCCGAGGCAGCTAGTAAAAGGTTTGGAGAAGAAAGTATTGATCAAATTCTAAGCCGAAGCACCACGATCGTCCACGATCCAACCCGAGATGTGGAAGGAAACGAGAAGAAGAACGTGATGTCGTCGTTCTCTAAGGCGACTTTCGTGAGCTCGGCCAACCCAGATGAGGAGGTGGACATTGACGATCCAAACTTTTGGACAAAAGTAATCGGCCTCAATGGGGTTGAGGAGCCAAAGAAGGTGGAGCCATCACCTCTTCAAAAGAGGCGTTGCCGTCGCAAGGTCAAGTCCTACTTAATCGACGAGGATAAATTGATGGATGAGAGCGGAGACGAAGCATCCTCGTCGTTGAAGAAGCCATCGCGAGAGCTTGGGGTTCTGAAGGATGAAGAGTTTGTTATCTCGGACGACGACGATGATGACGATGATGAAGACTCAAGTGATGTTCCCATGGTAAAGGATGAATTGTTGGAAGTGAGTGGTAATGGAAAACGGAAGCGCTCGAAGGCACCTGTCCTACCGATCTACTTACACACAGAACGAATTGCAGAACTTCTCATGAACTTTGGATACGGACGCTGGGATGACATGAAACGATATGCTCCAATATTACAGGTGTATTCAGACAAGGAGCTGAGCAAGTTTACTCAAGACTACATCACCAGCTTAGTACGAGTATCTACAGCGATGGCGACCTTCCCACGTGTCGGCCTCGATCTAGAGCCAAGTCGCGTTTATATTGTGTCGACTGTGATTCCTCCGTCGCAAATGGGAAATGCGTCTCCTATTGAGAGATACGCACATGAGCTGAATAGCGCATGCCGCCGATATCGCTTCATTGCCGCTGCGTTAAAAGATATGAGAGTCGTGAACATGCTTGCTGTCGCAGTTCCACCTCGTATGTGGATTACGGATTTCCAAGCCAAAGCTGCTCGTGGGTGCCGTTCGAAGCTGCAGCAGATTGATTCAATGTTCAAGCTGAGTCAGTTTGTGCTACAGAAATTTGTGCCAACAGCGCCGCTCGTCGCGCTGCTCCAGAATCTGCAGCGAGTTGGAGACGAAGCCGAAGTCCATCGAATGATAGAATCCGGCACGCTTCCAACATTAAAAGATGCAGACCTTACTGATGCAGTTCTTCAAATCGAGAAACCAGCCTCGGCCGAAGTGGAAACTACAAAAATATTTCGGAGCGTTTATCTCTTGATGCCACCACTGTGAATAATGGCGACCGCGAAGACGAAACCAAGAAAAAGATGGCCATGATGGTCAAAATCCAAAATCGGCGAGCCAGGACCTACAAGTGGACCCCGCTGCTCCTAGTATTTCGAACGAAGCAAATGTTGGATCCACTCCCAAAAACTTTCTCCAGCGAGGCTCTCAGTTCCCGAATCTTCGGATAGTGTTATTGACAAAGATTCAGCTACAGAGACTACACCTGCCACCGAAGTATGTACTTCAGAGGCTCAGTTGGAGAGCTCTTCATCCACTGTTACGGATTCCGCCTATAACGAAGGGAAGTCGAGCAATCAGACAGACGTCGACAAGAGTGTGGATATCAATGCTGAGGAAAATGATCACACTGACCCAACCGAGGAGTCTAAAGCCGAAGAGAAGAAACCATCGGTCATGTCCAATGCTTCAAGTGAAACAACGCAGCCCCCGACACCAGTCGCAACGCCAAATAAGCCGCAAAAGGAAAAAGTATCCGCTATAGGAAAGCTGAGCTGAAGCAGGCTATGCTAATCCTACAAGCTCTGCCGTCTGTGAACTCCCCAGAGCCGGTGGCTCCATGGTGGATCTCTCGTGTAGATGATGTGGTGCTTATGATGTATGTATATCGCGACGGATGGATCAAGGGACGTACCCTACCTATTCGATTGGTAGACACATCGACGCTTTTGGAGATCGTGCAAAGCGATACCCAACATTGGAGTGGCCCACCTTATCTGGGCTTAATCGACGCCTGAAGGTGTTGATTCACTTGTGGACAGCTATCAAAAAGACAAAACCTGCTGCTCCTGCGTCGACATCGAATGTTGCAGCGTTAGGGTCACTTCTGCGTCAGGGTACCGACAGCAACAGCGCCTACAGGCGAAGCTGCTGCAGCAGCAGCAGCAGCGCCAGCGAGAGCAACAGCGTGCCCAACAAGCTCGCCATTATTCTAGCGCATCGTTCCATGGGTCGCGCCATAACCAGTTCGCTAAACTGATATTTTCCTACGGTATTCCAGATGTGAGCACGTGCCGAGACGAGCGTGAACGCAACGAGAAGTGGCGCTACTTTTTACAAGACAGCCAGCTAGGCATTGGGCACTATCCGTTGGAGGAACTACTAGCAGAAGCGCTGGATCTTGAGCGTGTGTGCCGTCAGCGTTTGCGAAGTGATGCAGATGAAATGATGAGTGAAACCAGTGAAGAGAGCTCGGTTCTGGGTGGTAAACGAGGATTTTGGCTGCTCACAACGACGCAGTGTCGGCGATTGCTACACCGGGTGGATCTTTTCCGGCTCCTTCGCACTCAGATTCTTGTGTTACCACCTGCCCAGCTCGTGGATTTAGTGACTCGTGTTGTGCAAGCCCAGACGGCATCTACAGATTATCCTTCTTGGTGGAGCTGCCCACGGCATGATATTCTGCTCCTGCAAGGTGTGGAATGCTATGGACTTGACGAGCACTTGGCATCGGTGTGGAAGTTGCCACTATTCAACTCAGCGAATAAGAGAAGCGAGTTTCCTAGCACAAGCTGGGTTGAAAACTATGTTTCAGCGCTTGCTTTCGCTTGCCGCAATTTGGTTACCAAGGCCCGCGTCTATCGTAGCTCCGACGACGAGTACGTAGACCTAAGCAGCGGTGACGCGGAAGGTGCTCCGACAAGTGAAGCGCGTGACAGATATCCTCCACGGCCAGAGCCAACCAAAGAAGCGGAAACTCGGCGTCGTATTCGAGACATTCGTGGAATGAGAGAGGAGGACCCATACTTTGTCCCAACGGTGCGATTGCGGCAGCTAATCGAAAGTAACGCCGCTCGGGAGCAAGTATCCATTCCCCAACCTCGGTTTGAAAAAGCCCAGCCTGACAAATCAGACAAAAGAAGAAGGACGGGTCACTGCCAACAGCTACAGAGGAGACTGCAATGATGACGCAAGAAGATCCGTACGAGTGTAAGCATGTACAAAAGCTCGAGGTCGAACAGATCAAGCGCGAGCATGAGCAAAGCGACCAGCGCCAGCTCCTGGTAGCAGCAATGAAGAAGAGAAACCGATGCCGAAGTCGGCTTCCGATGTAATTGACCTCGAGAACGATGACGACAGCGATAGTGGAGAGGATAACTCCTCGTCTTCCCGTGTTAACGACCCGAAGCAACATTCTGCAGCGGCTGCGGCTGCCAAAGCCGCGAAACGAAACACAAGCTCGAAAAATGATGATGCAGTCCAGGGACCTGCTACTGCCGCTGCAGAAGCTGCTGACTGGGACGTGATTGTGATTGATGACTCCGAGTAGTCTTAAATGTAGCTAGCGAATTCAGTGTGAAGAAGGGCAACCATGTGCTACAGTATCACCCGAGTAGCGTAACGAGCCAACTAATCTGCATAAGTGTACACAAGACAGTCAAACACAGCCACGAGATTGTTACCCTGACTTGCCCTTGGCGGCAATCTTCGTTGTAATGCCTGATTGAGAACCCAGGCACTTTGATTGCTGCTACGTGTGACGCTATTAATACCCGCAAAGTGCTGGTCGCCTGTGTTTACAGATCGATCGATGCAACGTCTCAATAAGCCGTCCCAATGATGACTCGCAAGGTGTCTGTCACAATACATGTACGAATCCGTCTCCTGTTCAGAAGGCGCCCCCTTACCCCGTAACGTTAGCTGCATATCATTTCTGCTTCTTGCCAGCCCACGACTATCTGCCGAAGGCGCCTCGATATTCGTAATACACCCCGAGAATGCACTTCTCAAACTAGAGACACCTCCACGCAGAGCTTGATAGCGTTACCAGTTGCCGCTTGCCACTTGACCTCAGTCACTGAGTCAGGTCTAAGATGACGATCCATTCTTCGATTTCCTGCCTCAAGAGCTCGGCAATCATTCTGCAATAATGGAACTCCCGGCCTTTAGCAACATCGACGACGACGAATTGATGGAAGAAGCTCTCGCGATCCTTGACAGTGTCGACATTGAGCGTCTTGGGGTTTGCGCTTCGTCGCCGACCCTATTCTTGCAAGAAATGCCAAGTGAGAGTGCTGTTGCAGACCACCTACTCGAGACTGCAATTCAAGCTGTCCATGAAGCATTTTCACAGAATGGTCATTCGGGTACCACCAAGCCTTCGACTAAAACTGAGCAACACCAAGAAAATGGTGATGCCTCCAGTGATCTTGATGCGCTTCGCGTATCCCTTGTTGCAAGCACCACTGGGAATGCTACACCAAAAAGTCGACGACGAGGTGGAGGTCGAATGCGAATGCGTGAGCAATTGATTCAACTGCGCTCGGTCGTGCAAAAGATGGAGAGTCATCTCGAAACGTTGAGAAGCCCTCGCTCGCCTCGTCTCAGCATTCAAGCTGAGACAGCAACAAATCTGACTGCTGACAACGACGAAAGGAGCGAGGCAAGTGTGTCTGAACCTGCCAGTGAGGTGAAGGACGAAGCAGCAGTGTGGCGCAATATCGCAATGCAGCAATATCGTGCGCGCCGCAAGGCAGAGCAACAGAACGCAGAGCTTCGAGGAAATCTTGCGGCTCAGATGCAGCTCTCCAAACAAGTGAAGGACCTGCTTCAAGCGCAGCAGCCGCAACACGTAAGTGTTCAATTCTTTCGAGTCTCGTTGAAGCTCATTTGATTGTTTCTGTGCCAGCATTTGCTCATGGCGGATCCATCGCCAAGATCGAAACCCGAGGACGATACAAAAACACAAGCTGCAAACCATCAAGACAACAACGACTATACGTAGCGAACAACGCGTGACAGCGACGCTTTCCGTGACAGCACTATTTTTAGCGAATGACAGCTGCTCATTAGGTCAATTTTATCCAATCAAAAGAGAGCTTCGGATCGATCTTCCAGCATTTTGAGAAGACGCCAATCATGGACGAAGTGCTGGGGGCAGCAATGCGTGCTGTTGCGGAGCTGGAAGATGCCAGCGACGAGGGTGACTGTGAAGGGGAGCAGAGCAAAACAATGAGTGAATATAAACGTCTAGAGGCAGCTGTAGCTGCAGTAAACTCAGGTCGAATGTCGTATCGTGAAGCAGAAAGCGCTTACGATATTGGCAGGATGCGGATTCAATGACGCGTTGCGGGGACAGTTCAACTGGAAGCGCGAAACGGAGCACATCCAGTTCTAACAGCAGGCGAAGAAGCTGGAATTGTGGAGTCCATCCTCAAGAGAACAGACCGGGCCCAGTGTATGACGAGCCAGGAGCTGGCGGCTTTCGTTCGCAAGATTGTGGAGTCAAGCCCTTACGAACGGAGCATTCCTGCCAATTTTCCGTCGTTGCGCTAGGTCAACCGAGTTCAAGAGCGTCACAGGAAGGTGTTCAGCAAGCGTAAGCCACAGCGGTTAGACGAAAAACGCAACTGCCGAAAACATTTCCGTTTTCTACGACGAGCTCAATGAAACTCTCAAGCTCGTTCCAGGCTTCCGTCTTCACGCATTTGGAATCTCGATGAATCTGGTATGTGCGGACAAAGATCGCACAGAGATAAAACAGTATTGGCGTCAAAAGGAAAAGCTGCAAATACACAGCAGTCAGATGACAGGACAAATATGTCAGTCCTTGTGTGTGTGAACGCCGATAATGGCCATGTCCCTCCGTTTTTATCCTGCCGGGAGTGACCCTGTGTGAAGAGTATGCAAACAAAGCACTTGGTGGCTCAACATTTGCTGCAAGCAAGTCGGCTTTCATCACCACGGAGTTATTCATTCAATACTTCGAGTGGTTTGCTGCCAACATCCCGGTGATCGGCCGGTTCTGGTAATAATGGATGGGTGCAGCGCTCATATATCCGCCCGGACCCTCGAGCACGCCCGAAATGATGGGATTTTCATTCATACTCTCCCAGCGCACACGTCTCATTTTCTTCAGCCGTTGGACGCGACCGTTTTCCTGCATTTCAAGCGTGAACTCGATAAGGAAATCGATATTTTCCGTGTGCGCAATGGATATCCTGCTACGAAGTACAACATGGTGGAGATGGCATCCATTGCTCTACCTCACTGTTGGACGAGAACACGTGTGGCTAGTGGGTTTGAAAAGACAGGGCTCTTTCCACTGAGTAAAGAAACCATGCTGCGTGGAATCAAAGGTGACGGCCCTGTAGAAAAGGCCATGATTCTCCTCAAGCCAACACTAATTATCTCCGAAAGAACACGCAATCGGCTCAAGCGAGACGGCCTAGATCCTGACACCGTGCGAGTTCTGTCGTTAAACGACTGGGATATGGTGAAGGCTCAAGAGCGTAAGAAGCCGAAGCTTGCCAAGCCAGACGGATTTATCAAAGGAGGAAAACTGATGACTGCTGATGCTGTTATCTCCTGTATCAAGGGCAAAGAAGAGGAAAAGATGGCCAAGTTTGCTCGACAGCGAGACAGGCAAGCTGAAAGGGTACGAAAACAAGAAGAGAAAGTTGTTCAGAAATACCTCGCGGCGGAAAAAAGAGGGTGAGAGAGCAGCAACGAGCGGAGCACCAACTTGCGCAGGAACAACAACAAGCTGACCGGGTGCGTGCCCAAGAGCAGAAGAAAATGGAGAGAGAGGACACAGAAACAGAAGAAAGCAAACCAAGAACAGGCGAAGCAGCTGAGGAAAAAGGAACGCGTGCTGGTAGCCCGCGAGCTAAAGTTGATGCGCCAAGAAGACAAGTCGTCGGTGCTGAGACAACGACGTCTGGTTGAAGCTCGAAAGAGACCTAAAGTCGACCGAACGTCCAGCCTGCCAGGTGCCAAAGAAAGGAGAGCACGACCGACGCCCTCTTCAAGAGCTGGACCAGAACATCGTCTTCCTTGGTGACAACCTTGCTGTTGTAAAGTGTTTATATAGCGTCACGGAACGTGACTGATTTGGAGGGTCGAATAGACGGTCTCTTTGAGCCTCGATACCTCTGCACAAGTTAATGAAAAAAATCAAGCAATACACCACCGTAGAGAGCTAGTCTCCTTTTTGTTTTGAGGTCCCTCTTACTTCGATTGGACCAGTTTATCATCATTTTCAGGTCGGCCCAAAATTGTCACGGAACGTGTCCACTACGTATATCCCTTTTGACAGAAGTCGTGTGCAAGTACTAATCCGCCTCCAAGGTAGCTAATTCCTATTATTGACTGCTTGATTTTATCCAATCCGATCCCTCACAGTGTAAAAGACTGCTTGATCTTATCCAATCCAATCCTTCACAGTGTTAAATCCGAGGTCGAACAATCTGGATCCCACGTCACAACTCGATCCGCCCACATCATGGCCGCTGAGCAAGCCAAAGACCGCGGCAACCGCGCCTTCTCCGCGGGTCTGTACGCTGACGCCGTCGCGTGTTTCTCCGAGGCGCTGGCCGTCGCCCCCACCGCGCCTAACGCCCACGTCTTCTACAGCAATCGCTCAGCTGCTCAGCTCAAGCTCCGCAAGGCCGACGAGGCGCTCAAAGACGCAGACCAGTGTGTCGCACTGAAGCCAAGCTGGCCCAAGGGATACTCGCGTCGCGGGTCCGCTCTGTACGCCCTAGGGCGCTATGCGAACGCCTACAGAGCCTACCAAGACGGTCTGAAGCACGAGACGTCCAACGCGGGGCTCCTCGAAGGTCTACGAGCCGTAGAAGCCAAGTTATCGACCCAGAGAGCTGGTACCTCGCGTGGAGCGTCTTCCTCGCCCCCACGCCGCCCCAGTCGCTGGTTTAAGGTCTTTCCTGCTCGGCAGCAAGCACAGCATGTTCCAGTTGTTCCAGTTCGTGCTGCGCAGTCTGTTACTGCTGTGCTTCGTGAACTTCTGGGCTCCTGTGCTGCTCTCGAGCTACGCGGCCTACGCCAACTTCTTCAAGCTGGCGCTGGTGAACCACGCCAGCTACTTGGCCTTCACGCACAGCGTCCCCAAATGGAACGCCGCCTACGCGCAGCGACTGCTGCTGGATCCAGCAGCACAAGCCTTCTTCTTCTGTCTGGTGTTTTGGGTCTCGGAGCCGCATGGTATGGCTCTGATGCCTGTGTTCCTGTTGGAGATGGTGCACTACTTCAACTACTTGCAGTCGCTGCTTCAGGTGCTGGGACTGGCGGACTCGGCTGTGGTGACGCTGGTGACGAGCAAGGCCCTGGTGCCCCTCACGGCGCTGGTTATCAGTGACCCGAGCTTCCCGGCGCTGGCCACGCGCGCCAAGTGGGCCAAGCTGTACACCCGCATGCCGCAGGTGGCGGCGAACATTGACGTGGCCATCGGCGTCGCGCTCGTTCTGGAGCTGCTCACGCCCTCGCGCAACTTCCTGCTGCTCGTGCTGTACTGGCAGGTGCTGCGCGTGCGCTACATGATCTCGCCGCAGCTACAGGAGGCCTTCCGCTCGCTGCACACGACGATCCTGACGCTCGTCAACCACCCGCGGTGCCCTGCTGTGGTAGCTGTCGTGTACGGAAAGATCCACGCGTTCGCCGTCAAGATGGGGGACACGGCTCAGCAACAGCAACAAGCGGCGTCTGGCGCTGGAGGCCTCGCCTCCCGCTGCAACATCATGTAGATAACGGAGCCGATCGACTTGGTATGAGATCGCGCACAGGATGAATACAGATAGACAGGTGCTGAAAGGGGTTTGCGACTGGCGAGATTGACGTGGCCTATTGTGTTGAAATGAATGTCCTTGACAGCTTTTCGGTGGACTTGTGGTGCAGTGTTTTGGTGCGTGTTGACAGCGTGGACTTGTTCCCCGTTGGATAGACGTCTCCACTTGCACTGCTGTGGGTCGAACGCATTACAGTCGATGTGAACCTCTTGAGTTATCAGTCATGAAGCTGGGCGACTAGTACAGCTTGAAGTGTACGATGCAGTAACGGAGACTTGTGGTGATACCGGTAGCTATTTGTCTGGTATGAAGAGGGAGATGCCTGCCTTCGACATACACTTGTCAACAGTTGGGGCTTGATTCATTTCGACATCATCTTGGCGTGGACCTGTACATGTGTAGTGTCTGGCCTTCGTTGATGACAGTGGCGAGCGACCATTTCGTGTTTGGATGTGCTGTAGCGAGCACCATGTGAATCGTGGAAAATGTGACGGAGCGAGCCGGTTAGCATACGATTCAAGTGGCAGAGTCGCAGGATTTGCGTAGGGGAATAGCTTCGCACATCCTCGTTGCAGTGCACTTCAACGAGCACTTCCCGCCGATCGACACCTTCAACGTGGAAATGACACGTGTAAGCAAGAAAGCAAGAAAATATCATCTTCGCAGCAGCTGCGGAGCTCCATGCAGGCGCTGCGGATCCGCAAGATGACGGTCGTCGCCTTGTTCTTGAAGGAATGAGACGCTGCCATGCTGGACGTGTCGCTACATGAACATGTAGTGCTGGCTCCCTTGCTCAGGAGCGCTCGACGCAAATGAGCGCACGAAAGCAAAGTGTCGGGTTCATAAGTTGTCGTGTTTTCATATATGTGTCGACATGCAGGGCCAGCTATTAGCAGACAAAATGGCCGATGTTCCTACCGTCTAAAGACTATCCTACTCGTTGGCTGCACGGCGGCTTAAGCAGCAGCGACCGTGGAGAACGAGTCCACTCGGGAGCGTTTGGCCGCCGCGTCTACGTAAGTAGTGACGGACAACGCACGCATGCGCTTGGTCGGGGAGTTGATCGATGCGTCGTTCTCGCTGTTGGTCGGCGTCGTGCTGGGGGACGACGGAGCACTCATTTCGACAGGCTGCTGCTTGATCTGATCCTGGATCTGATCTTCTTCCTCCTTCTTATCTTCTTTGCTCGAGTTGCTGTTCTTGCTGTTCTTGCTGGCCTTGCTCACTGCCTTCTTGCCGCCCTTCTTCTCGTTGCGGTTGGCCTTGTAGAAGAAGTCCAGCAGCAAGCCCACAGCGTTAGCGTCGTCCACCTCTCCCTCCTGGTTCCCTTCTTCGTGCATGCGGGGCTTGAGCGGCACAGGTCGGGATCTATGTCCAGGCGAGGGACGTGCATCGAACTCGTCCGTCGACACTGGCGGGTCCTCTCGGTTCTCCTTCAGTCTCTTGATGAAAGCCGTCTCCAGCGCCACAAGCTCCAATTGTGCCTGCATCATCCGCACGCGCGAGTCTGGCGAGGGGCTGCAGGGCCGGAACACCTGCTTGCCGATGCACTCGCCACCCGTGAACTTCTTGGTGATGCGCATAGGCTCGCAGTTGAGCTTCTGCGAGAGGTAGAGTCGCAGCATGGTGCCTCTCTCGAGCGGTAGTAGCCCCTCCTTGAAGTAGCTGGTGAGTTGTCCGGCGTAGCGACTCTCCTCCTCGGTCCACTTGCCCTTGCGGAGTCCCGGCCGGGCCTTACTCTTGGTGGAGCGACTTGAAAGCTTGGGCGTACGTACGCGCTTGACCGGCATCTTCTTGGGCTGCTCCAGCAGGTCGTCGGTCGGCTCCAGCTGCTGCTGCTCCGTCTTGATGGTGTACCGGTCCTGCGGGTACAGCATCGAGTGCTGCAACTGTGGCTGTGGCTCGCGTTCAGGCTCGCTGATTGGCGCGAACATGGGTTGACTGGTGGGTGGGGGAAGCTGCCGTTGGGACGTGAGTTGGGGATGATGAAGCGCAGTGGAGCGAGTGTAGGAGCCGCAGGAGAACGCTGGAAGATGGTCGGCTGAGGTCGCATCGTGGCGAAGGACGGCACGGGAACGTGGGGGCTGGGAAGCTGTTGCTGGTGGAGCTGGAGGTGGGTAGAGTGTTGCTGGGGATGTTGCTGCTGCTGGGGGACGAGCCCTGGTGGATGAGCGACCGCATGTCCATTTTGTATCTGTCTTGGCCTGAGTGAGCCGAATTGCGAAGTGGGCCGAGTTCAAGCACCGGCTGGAAACGTTTCTTCCCCGAAGGCAATGGGACGATTTTCATCCAATCGTGGATCGGGCTTCGCAATTGACGATAGCAGGGTTAATGTGACCGACAAAATGTTGCAGTAGCTTTGCTAACGTGCCCGGACAGTTCGTTCTATGTGTAGTG
Organism: Phytophthora hibernalis; assembly: GCA_012656075.1. Lineage (NCBI taxonomy): Eukaryota > Oomycota > Peronosporomycetes > Peronosporales > Peronosporaceae > Phytophthora > Phytophthora hibernalis. The sequence goes on from JAAKBF010000095.1 coordinate 237,226, forward strand.
ATATACACGTCCGGATAATGTTGAATCATTGAATGTACCCCTGCGTAAACTTTGTTGATCGCGCTTGGTGCGGACCCCTAATGCCAATTTGTCCACTCTGTACAGAGATCGCATCGATCTTCTCGTTCTTACTACGCTTCACGCCCCACGTTTTGAATGAACTCCGGATAACAAGTATAGGAGGGAGATGTACCAGTCGGGCAGACTAGGTCTTCTCATTGTCGATTCCCGATTAACGAATGTCGCGCGAAGGTGACGTTGAAGTGAAAGATCGGCGTTTGTGATTGGCCACGGAAAAACAGAAGAGACCCGGCTCTGACTCCTTGCAACTTCAACAAAAAGAAGCGTTCGCCTTCCGTTCGAGACTCGAGGGGCGTACATGTAGCCTTCCAAGGTGAAGGTGTCGAACATGCCTATTATATATGTTTGGTCATGCTCGCCAACAACGCGCGGGCGAATCTCGTGGGCAAGTTTGGCAGCGGCGACTGGCACCACACCGAGCCCTCTCACTGGATTGTTGAAGAACGCTGCGAAAGGCGGTCAAAATGCCTCAGCCCTGCGCCAGGTTGAAGCGGACCGCGCTTGAGACAGATCTTCGCCGCACTTTCGGGTCGATGTGCTGGTCTCCACCCATTTTATACTGGCGCTTGTGTATCGAGACTCCTATTAATAGAAACGGGTCGCGATCAGTGCGGCGATGGGGATTGGGTGCCCGCCACGTGCTGCTGCTGTTGACATCGTGGTGGCGACAGCTTGCGTAGGCGAGGAGCGCTGCGGTCGGCCACCGCTTCAAGCAGGACGCGGCCCACAGGCTTCGCTCCGAGTATCAAGCTGATAGAGAGCGATGGCGATGACGGCGACTTCAACAGCCTGCTCTTGCACGAATCACCATTCATCTTTCCGGAAAAATGCGAAGCACCTGGCATTTTGCAGCGGATCCCTCGCGGCACGGCGGCGAGCGGAGACCATGGCCACTTCAACTTCTGATCCATGCGATATATCGCTGGCGTACCGTAGATTCGAGTCGAACTGGCCTCTCGCCGAGCGCTGGCCACCAGTCAAATTCAACTTCGACGTCCACATCGAAGTTCGCTTCAAGGTCCCGTTTCTGACTCGATTCCCTCGCCTACCCCGCTCGTCACGTCACCCGTTGCAGTCGCATTGCGCAATGTGCAGTGTTGAAGACACTCGGTCTTCAGAGACCAAAGGGAAGCAGGTCTTGCCTGCAGATTAGCAAGCAGCGGCTGCAGCAAGGAAGGCCCAGTCCACAGCTACAACAAGCCAAGTATGACGGATTTGCACGAAGATGCAGCAAATTTGCTTCATCCAGAGAGCAACCAAAGTCGACGATGACGTTGAAAGCTTCGACTTGTCATTCAAAAAGGCGCGACTTAAGTTATACTGGACGGACTACTAGATAAATGTGGAGAGCAATTGGCAATGGCGTCTTCAATTGACGCCCTCGATACGTGGCAGGTTGATCACCGGCACTCGTGACGACACTCGTCGTTGCTGGTTCTGTTGCTGCTGGTAGGGCGAGTAGCGATGTTGACGACGCATGGCGTAGCGATTGCATTGTGCACACGAGCACGACACTTCGCCAGTCGATGTGTTGCCGAGCCAGAAAACCAGGTCCGACCATGGGATCTCGTCCGTGCACGGCTCGCGCGACGGCTCTAGCTTGGCCCAACAGTGGATGGGCGTCGTCTGTTGTGTCGATGCCTGTCGACTGAAAGAGGCGCAACTTCCTTTGGTTGCGCCGCTGCTGCTGTGGGTGAAAAAGCCGGCGGGGTCCAGCTCCAGGAACGTCTCGGGCGTTGTGGGCCCCAGGAAGTTGGCGGGGAAGAAGAGCGTCGCCACGTCATCGGCGTCGTTCTTCCATTGCGCTGCATTGTCCAGACCCAGGTTGGTGTTCGAGACAGACTTCGGCTGCTTGTGCCCAGGGACCATGAGCATGCTGAATTGGTTGTGAAGATGTGTACGCACGCGGCGGCGTAGGTCGATCTCTAGACGAATGGAGGGAGACTCGGCTTCCGCGTGCGCGAGAGAAATCGGGAGTGACGGAAGGAGACCGACAGCATCGCCGCACCCAAGCGTCGCTCGTCTGCGGCTTTCCACGCCATGTCGTCTTGAACACTGCACTTGGCTCACGGCTGGACGTAACGTTCCTGGGTGTTACAGGTGAAGCCCTGCGGCATCCCATAGAGAAACCACCTAATCAGACGAGTATTCGTGTGAACCCTCGTGAAGAAGCTCTCTCGAGGTTCGGCTGTCAGCTTCGAGCGACTATATTTGTGGGTCTTCCGACATATCGCTCGGCGCTACGTTGCCCGAGGTGTAACGTGCGGCTACAAGGGGCCAGATAACTTGTTTGCGCCCGTGAGATGTGTGAAAACTTTGACTCAAGCGTGGTGTCGCTAGCCGACTTGTACCGCAGCTATAAGACATCAGAAGACTTTCTGGCCCTAGAAAACGAATGCTGCTTGCCATGCGCTCTTCACAGGGTTCACAATCCACTTCAACATGAGCAACTTCAACGTTGTGCATCAATGATATCTATCATGTTATGCTACTCACATGACAGACTAACTGGATATACGCCTCTTGGTAGGCGAAGCGAGATGCATGTAGGGTTGACGAACGCTACATGTGGGTGTCCATCAGAAAAGTAAGCTAGCTTCTTGCAAGCAAATGCATCATACAAGCTGCTCATGTCTTCTAGTGAATCACGGTAGGGATACTTCACCGGAAGCTCATGGTTCCAATTTGGAAGACGTAAGACTCCATCTGAAGACTGCATAATGTCTCATACATAGTACTACTACTCACTCCTTCATATCAACCGTACAGGAACTGCGCCTCGCCCTTGAGCAAGCTGTCGCCAGAGCTACCTCGAGTACGGCATGAAGCTGAGTCTAACTCAGATTCGCTGGTCTCTTCCGGGTCATGCAGATGTGAGAGCGCGACATTATCCTTGGAAACTCCAGCCGAATACGACTGCACCGTGATGCTGGGGTGATTGGTTTGAAGCACCAAGTCCGACAGCACGTGCACGCTATCGCGACGGTAGATGCTGACAGAAACGCCGTGTCGCTCACGCATAATCGGCACCAGGAGCTGCGTGAATCCTGCTGCAACCTCACTCTTCAGATTAAGTAGCCGCAGGGGAGTGGCGCGACCAGTGCCTCGAACCGAATTGTGCAGCCAGTCCGTGAGCAACATGACCTTGGACTTCTCAGTGGTCCAATTATTCAGCAAGCACTTGATCAGTGGTGAATTCAGGTCCCCTGGAGGGGCTGGGAATGGTGCTGTCTCCTCCGTCCACTTGCCGCTCTCGTCATCGTCCACCAGTGCTCTAATCTGGTTTTCCTTTTCGTCAACGTCGGCATCAGCGAGTGCTGCGATATGGTAGTCCAGCTGCAGTGTAAGCCGAGAAATCTCCTCTTGAGCAGACTTGTTACACTCTTCTAATGCCTTCTGTGAGGCCACCGCAGCACACCACTGCACCTTCGTGTGACGCAGCATCTCCTTCGACAGATTATACTTCTCAGTCATGATCTGCACCTTGAGGGTTAGACGTTCATTCACCGTCTCCATTGACTCCCCACTGCTAGATGTTGTGTCCGACGCTGCTGAGCCATTGCTGCTATTGCTTCCCACTCGCTTGAGTGCCTGCTCCAGGATTTCTTCTTCAGCATTGCCTGATCCAAGGTGCGGGAGATCCATGGCCGCTCGGAGTTCGCGCAGCTCAGCCTCTAGCTTCATGTTGGTCTCGATAAGTACATCACGCACCGTCACGCCCAACGCCTGCGGGTCCGCATCCTCCGGCTGTTGGGAGCACGTGCAGTCGTTCGCAAATGGGCGAGACTCGGCGATCTTCTTATACACGAGGTTCATCGAGCGCAAACTGTCCAGCACGGCGCGCTCCTCCATGCGCTCTTCACGCAGCGTCTCATTGGCGCTCTGCAGCTTCTCATTACGTTTTTCCAGGCGTTCAATGTGAGCGACGCACTCCGGCAGCTTGGCCGCCTTGCGTCGTAACGCATCTGCCTCTTTCCGCAGACTTTTAATCTCCAACTCGCGCGCTTCGTTCTCCTCCGACGTGGTCTGCAGACAGTGCTGTAGCTCTTCATAGTCCGCGTACGTGAACACGCTGGCCTGGTTCGAGTCGTACGTGGCTGCAGGATTCATCACGGCAAAGTTCTGCTGCTCTGCTGTATCAGCCTTAGCAGCGTCCTCTCTCTGCTGGTTCAACTCCGTCTGCAGAGCTCCAATTTGGTTCTCCGCCAGCATTTTGGCCGCCTCTGCTTCCTCCACGCGCAGCTTCAGCGCGTCCTCCTTCTCCAGCAGATCTGTAACCAGCGCTGACTTGTTCCTGAGTTCATTATGCAATGTATTGGCCTCCTTCAGCATGTGTTTGCGGCTCTCTGTGACGCTGACAAGCTCCTGTTCGCGCGTCTCCAGCTCGGCCAGAAGCTTGGGCCGCTCGCGCTCCAACGCCGCCACGTGGTCCCGTAACGCTGCCACCTCTTCATTTAGAGCTTGGTTCGTCTCCAGCAGCTGGATACCGGCGCGCGCAGCCTTACGCAGCGCCTCCTCTTCGTCCAGATCCATGTCGAAGCACTCGGAGCTGCGAGCTATTGTCCGATGAGACATGTTAGGCCATGTTTAAGTAAACACACAACAGATGGCATTTGTTGTTAGTGATACGGACCAAATCGTATAATTTTGTGATAATGGATATAGATGAAGACAACGTACACGTAGAGGAGAATGGCGCGTCGTCGTCCAGCGCCGAGCTCGAGGATAAGGCCCTCTCTAAGCGGTTCATGTTGGCTGTCTGCTCTGCGTCTGAAAACGTAATGAGGCTGTGCTTTTACCGGCGTTTTTCTTGACGTTGCACCTTCCCGTTCGATGGAAGCTCTTTTGGTCTTTAGTCCGCGGCAGAGGTGCAAATCAGATCTTTACAAACGCCAAGTGAATTATAGGGAGGCCCTTTGGTCCGACCTTCTTTTTGGTCCGGAGCTCTTGAGTTTTGGTCCGAGCTCTTCATTTTTGGTCACCAATGCCGAGCAGTAGCGAGGACATGGCCGCATCGCTCAAGAAGGAGCTGCGGCGCCGCATTGGCGCGACGCTCAAGGCGCTGCCTGACGCAGATGTTGCAGAGCAGAGTCACCGATTGGCTGAGCAGGTCTGTGCGTTGCCGGAGTTTGCACAGGCTCGAGGGGTTTGTGTGTACCTGGAGATGCCCAAGGAGGCGGCCACGTCGACGTTGTTGGAAGCTGCGTTCGCTGCAGATAAGAAGGTTTTTGTACCTAAAATCACAGGACGCTCGGCGGTGGACCTCAGAATGCTGCAGGCGCAGTCGATGCAGGACATCCGCAGCTTCCCCAAGGTCAGGACGGATGCAGTAGAGACTGGAGACTATTCAGAGACCTGATCGGGTGCTGGCTGTGTTAGGACAAGTGGCAGATTCCGGACCCGCCTCTGGCATTGGACAGTGGAGCTTCTCGTGACGACGCCTTGCAAGGAAACGAACTGGAGCTCGTCCTGCTGCCTGGAGTGGCGTTTGATCGTCGAGGAGGACGTCTCGGCCATGGCAAAGGATACTACGGTGGGTTGTTGCAATTGGTTGTTGATGTGAACTGTTGGCTGAGTTTATTGCTGTTGTAGACTGTTTTTGCGTCGCCTGATGGAGCATTATGCGGAAATTGGGCACCCGCCGCCTACCACTATTGTACGTGATTGCAATGGGATTTTAAGTGTAAATTTGTCTATTAACTATGTTTGTATTGCAGGGTCTTTGCCTGACGCCACAGCTCCTGGAGCAAGTACCGTTGGCAGCGCACGACCGCATGCTGGACATGGTGGCGACGCCCGACGAGGTGATTCGCGTCAGCTCCGAGTAACGGCTAAGAGTATCCAGCCTGTGATTGGCTGAAAATATCATAGACGACATACCATTGGTCGAAAATGGGAAAAGGGGCTCCGCTAAAGCATTTGCGAATCAGCATTATGATTGGGAAGCGCGTGCTGTTCAGCGCGCTGTGTCTGCTGCTGTGCGCGACGGTGGCGCTTGGTCAGGACCTGTACGAGGTGCTGGGCGTGTCCTCGTCCGCCACGTCGTCGCAGATGAAGCGCGCGTGCGTAACAGTCGAGAAAAAGGACTTTAAGCCGAGGACTTCTAATGGATTCTTGTTATTGTTTTATTGCAATTATTGGCTGGTTGCAGCTACCGTAAGATGTCGCTCAAGTACCATCCGGATAAGCAGACGGAAGAGACCCGCGAAGCCATGAAGGAGGAGTTTGTCAAGATCTCGAACGGTGTGTGCGACTCTGAACCTATGACACAGTTTGAAGCTATTGATATGCTGATTTATTGTGGGTTGTTTTGTGGTTTTTCTTAGCGTACCGTGTGCTGTCGGACCCGGAGCGTCGTGAGAAGTACGACGTCTACGGCATTGCGGACGACCAGGGATTCGCGTACGTTGCATTGGCCTGTTTTAGAGAACTGGAGTGGTGTTTTAATGTTTGTTTATGTTTATTTACATTTGTTATTTTGTGTAGGAACTTTGACGAGGCGGCTCGTTTCGCGAGCGATGGCGTGGAAGACTCACTGATGAACTGGGTCGGTCTTGTGGCGGTGCTGGCGGTGGGCGTTATCCCTATCGTCATCATGCAGCGCAACCGCACCAAGCCTCTGAAAAAGAGACGTGAGGTAGATTGTTGCAGCAGTCTAGGAAGAAGGTCGACAAGGCTGACGTGGTGCTTTTCACGTGTGTTGCTTGTTCCAGGCCCTACGAAGCCTAGCAAAAAATAGACTCACCAAGGCGGGAGACAAATCGTTCACCTCGACCTTCGCTAAGACGCGTAAGCAGTACGTCGACGACCCCACTCGTGCGCGTGAGTAGACTGGTGTACTGGTTGTTTGGGCTTGTAGCTGGGTGCTGACTTGGTGATTGTGTTGGTTGATTGCGCTTTAGACCAAGATTAGAGGCCACTGCTGTAGATTGTCATTTGCAATGGATTCGCCCAATTTGAAGCATGATCGTGCGCTTCGTTGTCGTTCCTTGTTGCAATGTCTTGTCATAGTCAAATAGACAGCCCTACGCAATGACCCTGAGGCTTGGTTCAGTGCTCTCGTATGAACAGCACTCACGTTGCATGACTAGATGCAACGTGAAGATGCACTCTTCGACTGTAAAGTGTGGTGGCCGAATTGAGACCCGCCATTGGCGGTAATAAAGCGGGATGATTATCCTTGAAATTGATAGGATGACTTTTTCGTTGTACATCATCGAACGCATGGAGTGCCAATGCTAGCTCGGGGAGATGCTGTCAGTGAAGCCGACGGTTGGCACGTCAGACGCTTGACGCGAGTGCAAATGGTCATTTTCGAATTTGCATCGCATCTCACAACCCAAGTCCAATAAGCAGATACAATCAAGAACCAATGCTGCCAAACTTGTCTGACCGATGGGGTGCAAAGCTCCAAGTTCTGGTACCTGCCGCCTCCGAGGTTGCAAGTGTATCGGCTGGACGAAACGCGCTGCTTGAACTCAAAAAAATCGACTCCATTCGCGTCTCTGCCTCGGGGAAAGGTTGCAAGGAGCGCTTCACTGTTGAAGTGTTCGTGGATTCGTTAACCACTACCAGGTGCTTGGGTCTGTCACCAGCACTAGCCGAACCGACTGTCCGAATCGAGAGGGAGTTGTCGGAGTTTAAAGACGTCAACAACGAATTGCACGGTATCGTCAGCTCAGCACACGCAGGCGAGCGCTGCAAACTTTGCTCCGCCATCCTCCATTGGTTCGTGTTCGGAGAAAACCCTGATAGCATTCTGCTGGTATTCGCCAGCAAGGAACGAGTCGCGCGAAAGCTTCAGAAGTTCCTGGACGACTTGTTGGCAGTGACCATCGAATTTGCGTCTACCGACACGCAAGGATGTTGCTCTGGGCAGATTCTTATCCCTCAAGCAGTGCACAAGTTCCTGTTCGGCCCGCCAGCGGTATAAACAGAGTCATTCCATCGATTTTAAACTTCACGTGGGTTGTCCTGATACCCCTCTCTTCGAGTTGTGTACTTAAGTACCAGCGCGTCGGTGCAATTGGGCTGGTAATTAAGAGCTTGGGTAATTAATGTATTTCTTGTCACCACTACGGAACTGTTTGTGGTTCAGTCTTGATCTGTGTATCGTCTTCATATTCAAGTACAATTGGCCGAGTCGCTAATGGTGTACGTGTCGACGGCGCGGGTGTAGGGGATGGCTCTGGTTCTGGTGCAGGAACCGACATGGGCATCTCTATTTGGTTTCGCTGGAAAAATCGGCAAAGAGAGGGTTGCAGTCTTCAGACGATCGAAACTCTTGAACGTGCGGTCTCATCCACTTTGAAAGCGAATTCCGTGCATATTGTTGCGATGTCTCGAGTCGATCAAAATAACGGCCCCATAATCGCGACGGTGTCGAATGCATCGCCCCAGGGCTTGGTTAAGCGCCCGGAATGCTTGGAGTTTGTACCACCACGATCCATTCACCAATTTTCTGTCAACACGAGATTTTTATCTTGGTACTCGCGTTTCAAAGATACTTGCAAGTCCTTGAAATTGGGAAACGGAATTCCAACAGCAAGTACCGCCCGTGCGTTGTCATCGGAAAAATCGATACCCTCACTGACTTTTCCACGGTAAACAGCAAGGAAAATTGCACCAGTCTGGCTTGGTTCATCAGCGCGCCTGTTATAGACCCAGCCACTCGGTATGCTGTGCGCTGCCGAATGTTCGGCAATCTTAGCTTTATATCGATCGAGCAACGCGTCAAAATCCTTTCCACCAAGACGCGGCTCACTGAACATTTGTTTATGCTTCTCGAGCTCAGCCCATACTCCTGTGCGTTGCCAGCGTGCCTTCAAGATGCCCATCAGGGCATAGGACGGAAAGAACATGAGGATTCCACCAGGGATGACTTGTGCGTATTGCAGCAACAAGTAGCCCATCGAGTCCTGATACTGGAAATTCTGCTGGTTCTTGTACGTTGATATCAAGTCGACATTCCCCGGTCCGTTCAGTATTGCGCCGATCAAAACTTGCTTGCGCATGTTCACCACATGATTAGCTTCAAGACGAATCGGAAAGTCTACACCCAGTTCTCCGGCAAACGAGTCCATCGGGCTCAGTGTGCCGGACGCGAGGATCACGCTGTGTGACTCAAGTGCAACGCTGGAGAATACAACTGCCGCGCTCAAACACCAAATGCACAGCTTCGTGTCAATAACTTCTTCACCCCTGTCATTTATCCTCATTTTCTTGGTAATCAGCAACTTGAAATCGTCTGCGTTCTTCCCTTGTCAAACGCCATATAGGTTGCAACAGAAACTAATCTCGAGACAGTATTCAGTGCGCGAGTACTTAGCATAACCTTCGAGCCTGGAGACGCTAATTTTATTTGCTCGAATTGGAAGATTTCTTCAAGGTCGATGTCGCTCACGTCCATAAGCTTACAGGAGCGCAGCATTTCCAAGGCGTCCTCTGTGGTCCACAGCACGTGACAATCCTCGTCATCGACGTCTTCCGGATCTCTCACGAGCTCTGCATTGGTTTCAAACCAAGTTTCAACGTGGCTCAACATGTTACGGACCGCATCGTACGCATCTGTTGGTGGACTTTCGGCCTCCTGCCAGATCACATCATCAAAAGACTTGATGGCACTTGCCAGCATGTTATCAGTAATCTCAAGACTTGCACCGCTGCGGCACGTGTCCTCAACGTTATGAGCCTCATCCAGCACCACGATAGCATTCTGAAGCTTGATACCAACAGCCTTGCGAATAGATGGATCCAGCACGTAGTTGTACGGACAAAATACAATGTGTGCGGTTTCCAGCTCACTCTTGGAAAAGAAGTACGCGCATTCAGCACACGTCGACGCCAACTTGGTAATATCTTCAATGTCCCAAACCTGTGGTGCCCGAGATCGCAGACGACTGAAACTAGTTTGGTTGTACATACATCCTCCCTCTTCCCCTGGTCACCCGCCGTTCGGCGTTTTTCCTTCTCCATCCGCAGCTCTTGACACCTTTCGTTCACCAAAGAAGGCTCATCGTTCACCTCCTCATTAACACACATCATGCGTTTTGATGCTAGTACGCACGAATGCAGCACTGTCGATCCTGGCAATGCTCTCATATAGGACTCGGGGCAGCTTTTCAGCTCTTTTACCGCCTGTGCCAACTGCGAGTGCGTCCGTGAACAGAAGAAAATCTTGGGAATACTCGGCGGTTGCTCTTCCTGCAACTCGTTTGTTCCGAGCGCCGCCCCATTGGCCAGCGTTTCCATCACCTCCTCCAACTTCAAGTCTTCTGATGATAGTTGTGACGTCTCCATTTCCTCCTGCTTCACGTCCAGCTTCACGTCTTCTCCTGGTGTAACTAGTGTCTCAACTCCCTGCTCCTGCTTCACCTCTTCATATGATGGTATCAATTGCGTCTCCATTCCCTGTTCTTGCTCTTCTTCTGTTTCGAGTTGCGTCTCCATGTCTGTGTCAACCTGTTGAGAACTTGAATAATTTACACTTGGAGCAGTGCCGTGTTCTCTCTTGAACCTCTTGACACTGCGTTGCAGCAGCCCAAAGGCGTCGTCATCCCAGCCTGAAGTAGCACTAAATTGACTGAACTGACTGAATTGACTGAATTGACTCTCCTGATGTTGTTGTTGTTGTTGTTGCTGCTGTTGTTGCTGCGGCTGCTGTTGTTGGGCCAGCATTTGGTCCCTCAATTGTTGCATTTCCTGTTGTCGTTGCTGTCTCCTTTGGTGATATTCTGCCAAGGAATCTTGCATGAAATCTCGCTGGAACGTGAGGCACGAGCTCAGCAGCGCCAGAGTTTTACCGGAGCCCGTGGGCGACTCCACCAGCGCGTGCTGCTTGCGTTTCAGCGCCGCCAAAGTGCTGCTCATGACAGCCAGTTGGGCTGGGAACGGGGTCTTACCTGCGGGGAAGGCCACGCGGTGTCCCATGATGAGCACGGACGTGTCGTCCACCGTCGCTGGTGGCGGGGGCTCCATGTTCGATGAAAGGGAACAATGTGACAATAGACGCAGATAATGCGAAATGTTGCAATAGATTTAAGCCTGAAACGTCAAAATATGTTGAAGTCAAAGGCAGCTTACTGGGAACTCACTGGTGCTGGCAAGTTGCTGGGATAATTGGCCGCGTCGTCGAGGATGGAGAAGTAGATTTCTGGCTGCTTCTGCGTCTTGGCGTACAGAACTTCCGTGGCGTGGGCGAGACGCAGCATCGTGTCCTCCTGCCAGTGGCCGGTCTGGAACTGGATGGACATGGGCAGTCCGCGCGAGTCGTAGCCGATCGGCACTGCCACGCCAGGCACACCAATGAGGTTTCCGTAGACGCTGAAGCGGAAGATGGCTCCGAGCTGCTGCACGTTGAGCTCGCCCACCGCGAACGCCTCGGGTGGGATCTCGGGGCAGTGATACCCGTCGAGGGCGTCACGAACGCGTCCACTTTACTCAGCACGTTTTCCTGGAATTGACGCAGCGCAAATGCACGAACACGCTGCGCTGCGAGGAAATCCATTGCCGTGAAGCTTCGGCCGAACGTCAGGACGAGCTGCACCTCTGGGGACATCTCGCCAAAGCGCTCATAGTACTTGTCCAGGTTTTGCGCGAATTCCGCCGAAATAGTGATGCTGTGCGCGACGTGGATCGATGTTAGGTGGTGCAGTGGCGTCTCCACGAGCTCCGCTCCACGTGCTTCCAGGACCCTAAGTGCCTTGGTGACCGCTCCAGCAATCTCTGGCGACGAGTGGTTCGTGTAATCGCTGAAGTAGCCGATGCGGACGCCCTTGAGTGAGGCAGTGTCCTCGAACGAGTGCAGATCCACGGGTGGTTGTGTCATGCCGCGTGGGAAGCTGAGTTCATCTCCGCCGCTCATGATAGCGTAGCCGATGGCAGCGTCGCGAACGGAGGCTGCAATCGGACCGACGTGGGCAACGGAAGGACAGTCGGCTGCCGCGGGAGGTACGCGCTGAAACGTGGGCTTGATGCCGACGACGCCACACATCGAGGAAGGGATGCGAATTGAACCTCCGCCATCCAAGCCCAGAGCTAGCGGCACGAGGCCTGACGCTACTGCAGCAGCCGAACCACTCGAGGATCCGCCGGTGTAACATTTTGGGTTGTACGGGTTACGCACCGTACCGTAGTGCATGTTGTAACCTGTGACGCCCGAGCCAATCTCGTGCATGTTGGTAGTTCCAAGGATGATAGCTCCGGCCGCACGAAGTCGAGCAACAGGCGGGTCGTCTTCTGTGGCCGGATCCTCTTCGTAGCCAAGGAACGAGGTACCCGTGAACATGCGGTGGCCCTTAATGTGCACTTCGTCTTTGATAGCCACGGGGACGCCATCCAGCACGCCCAGCGGCTCTCCACGCGCATATCGCTCCGCAGAAGCCTTCGCCTGAGCTAAAATCTCGTCATCATGCTTCTCCACGAACAAGTTCAGCGGGTACTCACTCTCCTGGTTCTTCTCCACAGCAGCCAGCAGAGCTTTTGCCACCTGCACGGGTGTCACTTTACCGGACGCGTAGCGAGACGTGTAGTCCGCGATACTCCAGTGCTTGAACGAGATGCCAGCGTCCTTGGTCCTCGCTCCTTCTTGCTGAAGTCTTCAAGAGACAGTGGTTCTTCCTCTCTCTTGTCACTCTCCTTGGGGTCCAGGTACGGATAATACAACGGCAAGTCTGGGATGGATGCTGCAAACCTGGTAACAAACAGCATTGATTATTCAGTACGAATTTCACTACAATAAAAGTTAAATTTCCTACTTGCGGACTTCCAGGATCTTATTGTCTTTAGCCAATTGGTTGCACAGGATGCGACCGAGCACCGGCAGGCGGGCCATATGGGCCAGCATCAGCAGCGGCTTCCCATAGAGTACGGGAGCTGCCAGATCCGCGAGGTCGTAGCCGCTGCTGGTCGCCCACTGACGCTGCAGTAGCTCCAAGGGTGGCAGATCCACGCGGTCGCCCAGCATCAGCAGCACGCTCGAGAGCAGCACCACGACGGTCACTGCTGCTGACGTTGACACCATTAGATATTCTCTGCACCGAAAAGATTGCAGATTGACAACGTTGAAGCTCAAAATTAGTGAACTCCTATATGCATACCGGTACCGGTACCGGTATGCACAGTATATGTAACAGTTTTTTAATGTATTTTTAACAACTGTTTTTAAGCAGTTTTACAGTTATTTAAAAACTGCTTTTTAAACAGTTTTACAGTTAGTTTTAAAGAACTGTTTTTAACTGTTTTAAACCTGTTTATGCGACTGAACCAAACCAATTAAAGCATAAAGTTTATTTTTTAAATGTGTTTTTACTTTTTACCAGAAATGTTTTTAAGTTAATTAAAAGTTATTATTTTAAATAAATAAAAAGTTAAAGGTAACTGCTAAAACATTTTTACAAAAATATTAGTATCTAAATACAATGGTAAAAATCATAAACAGCAAACCGCCTTACAAAATATGAATACACAAAATTGGATAAGGAGCAAATCACAAAAGGTTACACATCACACAAAAATGTGTCCTTTCCGTTGACGTCAACTTTATTTTCGAACGTCAGGCTGGCCAAAAGTCTCAATTACTGCATGATGCCGTCGTTGGCACCGCCGTCGCTCTTCAGCTCCGTCGTCTCGCAGGCATCGGGCGTGCAGGCCATGCGTACGCGGCTGCTGTCCACTGCGCCGTCGCTGGAAGTGGAGGACGCGGACGACGTGGAGGCCGCAGAGCTGCGCTCGCTGTCGTCCTCTGCCGCGTCCTCCACGGCCACACACGCACGCTACCTGCGAGTCGTGCGCGCAGCTGGAGACGGACTTTGCTGGAGCAGTGCTGTTCGTGGAGAGCTACCGAGGTCCACACCGCATCCTGACGCAGGATAATTCGTCACCCAAGAAGGACTTCTACGCCTTCTTCCAGCAGGCGACAGTGGGGCCGTGTCCGACTGCGGCGCCACCTTCAGGACTCAGCAAACTCGAGCTGTCCAAGTGGTACGTGGTGATGAGTTCGTAACTGTTAGGTATGGGCTGTTTATTGGTGTTTTTGTGGCCGTAGGGAGAAGTGGCACAAGCTGGGCGCCATGACGCGGCAGGAGGCCATGAAGCGCTACACGACGGCGTTGGATGGACTAGTGGACGACTGGCGTCGCAGTGCCAATCTCCGCAGTGGTGGAGATGCAAGAGGAAGCTCCGTGGGGGCGAGTGACGCCTCGGAAGCGGGCTCGGCGACGCCCAACAACCGAGTGAAAAGGTCCACCAGTATGTTTGAGAGACTGCCACGCATCTACGACGAACTGGGCGAGCTACAGGACCAAGTCGAAGACGAGGCCAAGAAACGCGAGGAGCTGGAAGCCCATCTTCTCCACTTCACGCGCGACAACCGCTCCATGTTCAACCAGCAGATGGAGCAGATGGAGCAGATCCGTGACAGCTTGGTGTCACTCGTCAAGAACTTGAGGACGACGTGGTGCAGCACGCGACGGAGCTGCAGCGGCTAGTGCAGAGCCAACAGGAGCTGGCTGCGCGCACCGAGAACTCTATGCTGCTGGCAGTGGAGACGCGGGTGCGCCAGGTCGTCCTCATCGTGCGTGGCTGGGTGCAGAACCGCACGTTCCGCGCCGCGCTCATCGTGCTGGTCGGGCTGCGCGTGTGGCACTTCCTTCGTCGCCGCCGTCTGCCGCAGTTCCTGGCGCAGATCCTCATCCGCTGGCTGGCCAAGGTGTCGTCGCTGGATGGTAACGCTGCTCCACCACAACTGGCCAACGTCGCAGCCCCTCGACGCTGAACCAACGTCGCTTCCCTCCCCATGCCCTGTACAGAGCATATCTATTGCATGTTGCCGTGCGTCTGATGTATTGATTCCTTGCCGAGCTATGGTTTAATCGATCGAGTTGGTCTCAAGTTGAAGCCAGCGTTGTCGTCAATTGAGCTCGTGCATAATCCTAAATTTCTCAAAACCGTCCTTACAAAGACCAAGATCAGCAGGCCGATCTTGCCCTTTCACGTCTCATTTCGACTTCGACCGCCTACGACGCACATCATGTTTTGCGGCGAGTGCGGCCACCGCTGGGAACCCGACGAGATCGCGAACGCGCGCTTCTGCGCCGAGTGCGGCGCCCCCGAGAGGACGTCCCCCAACAGCCACCCCCACTCCAGTCGCAGCTCCTGCGCCGGCCTTCTCCGCGTCCTCCAGCTCCAGTTTCAGCTCCTCGACGCCGTATTCCGCGCCCGCGTCGACTGCCTCCACTTCCTACAGCGCGGCGCCAAGCTACAGCCCTGCGGCGCCTTCTTCAACGTCCTACGCGCCTCCTGTGGCAGCTGTGACGGCGCCGAAACCGAATTACAGCCTGTCGACACCAAGTTACAGTCCACCGACGCCGAGTTACAGTGCGCCGACGCCTGCTGCTCCGGCTGCTGCTGGCGCCAAGTGTACACAGTGTGGGAGCCGTTCGGAGACTCGACGGCCGTGTTCTGCGGAGAATGCGGCGCCCATCGCCCCGCGGGATTCCCCTGCAGCTCCTGCTGCTGTGGATGACGGAGGAGACCTCTTCGGTGTGTCGTCCACGTCGTACTCTGCCCCTGCAGCTACAACGCAACCGCCGGCCTATGGAGGAAGCTCTGCCTTTGCTGCTTCTGCCAGTGTGGACTACAACCCGACGCCGGCAGCTCCTGTTACTGCTCCTACTCCTGCGTACGACCCGTACGCTCCACCTGCTACTTCCCCAACGTACGATCCGTATGCCCCACCGCAGACGCCCGCAGCTCCCGTGGAGCCACCGGCTTCTGTGAATGTAGAGGCTGCGGCTCCGTCCGGCAGCGGAATCAGCTCGTTGCTGGCCAATTTGTCGGTGAGTGCCACGCCGGAGGAGAGAGAGGAACCTGACGGCAAGGGCGTGGGGGTGAACATCCGAAAATTGTGCGCGCGCGCAACATGGACTCGCTGCGCACGAGGCTGGAGATCTCGAACGCTGTGGAGCGGAATCGGACCGACCCTCAGGAGCGTAGCGAAGGCTACAACGTGACCAAGGTAAATGATACGATCACAGTGGTGCAGAACGAGCGCGCAGACCCGGCGGAGGAGCGCTACTACAACGAACGCACGCTGCCGGACAATGCTGAGTGGCTGCAGATTCTGCGCAGGAACCGGCAGGCTGGTACCAAGTTCACCGACTCGCAGTTCCCGCCCGACGCATCCTCGATCTTCCGTGACGCCACTAACCCCAAGTATCCGCATCTGCAGGAGTACATCTGGAAGTGGAAGCGCGTGACGGACTTCTTTAATGAAGCGGCGTACGTGGAAATCACCATGCTTGAGGACGACAAGAAGCTCGTGTGCAGCATGTCCATCAAGAACCCTGCTGAGGCTGAAAGCATTCTCGAGGTGATTCGTCAGAACCCGACGCCTATCGACGCGCAATTCTTGAAGATCGCCAAGGAGGCGGTGACTACGGGCGTCACGAAGCGCAAGCGTGACCACTTGATGCTGCTCACGAAGAACATGATTGTGCACATGAGCGAGTTCGTACAGGACGGACTGCAGCGCTTTGAGTTGATGTGGGAAAAGAGTTTGCTGGACCATTACAAGCCTCTCGCTTTTTCGAGCGTTGGAGAAGGATCGGGTTACCGTGTGGATGGCTCCGAGGTTGGAGTTGTGTCCCGCGTCTCGGTTCTGGTGCCAGTGTACTTCCACGCGCAAGGTACGTGCCTCTTTGACCGCTCGCGTGAATCCAAGGCTGCTAGTCGTATCTCGGGTGTGGGCATTGCACCTGGTGACATGCGTGTAGGGAGACTTGCGGATGCGTACGTGTTTGGTGCGCTGTCGATTTTGTCTACGTCGCAGCTAGCGCTGTCGCAGGTGTTCCCCGAGATGAGTGACGATTTAGTGCGCCCGGACCGGGTGGAGGTCGGCACAGCATGCCCGAAGGAGCAGCAGTATAATGAAGAGGGTGTGTACGCAGTGCGCTTCTGGCGCAACAACCGGAGCCGCGTCGTTGTCGTTGACGACTACATTCCGTGTAGCCAGTATGGTAAGCCTGTGTTCGGATCATTTACGGGCAGCAACGGCAAGTTTGAAATTTGGTCGCTGCTGGTTGAGAAGGCATATGCGAAGCTCCACGGCGGGTACGAGGCTATCGTGGGTGGACAGGAGGGATACTGTCTGCAGGATCTCTACGGTGGTGTGCCTGCGCGGTACAAGCTGCAGGAAAAGTGCCCGAACGAGGAGACCGCTTGGCAAACGATTGGCAGCGCGCTTCAGGCAGGCTCATTAATCGGCTGCAGCAACGAAGACATGGCAGCTGAACTTCCCACGGGACTCCGAAAGACAGACGCTTATGGCATCATGAAGTTGGTGGAGCTCGACTACCAGGGCGAGCACACTCGCTTAGTGCAGCTTCGCAACAGTTGGGGCATTGGAACGCACCAGCAACCAGACAAGTGGAAAGGTTCCTGGTCTAATGAAGACCCGAAGTGGCATACTTTCTCACGCATGCAGAAGGTGGATTGTGGATTCCAGTTCCGTGAAGATCACACGTACTGGATGGACTTCAGCGCGTTTTACTGCTTCTTCACGACTGTCATGGAGTCGCGTAACCTGTACAACTTCCGATCTCTTCCTGACGGTATTGGCAACCCGGTCACCTGAGTTTAAGTATTCACATCGTGTCAGGCGAGTGGAACGGTATCACGAGCGGAGGTCGTGACGCTATGCACCTGAACCCGCAGGTGCAACTGTTCTCTCCAGCCGCAAATGACTGCAACCTCGTCGTTCATCTGGAGCAGCCTTCCCGCCGATTGAAAATGGAGACCGAGTATGCTTCATATATTGCGCCGGTCGTCGTGAAAAACGGTGAGCGTCAGCAGCGCAAGATTGATTTGTCGCAGGACGTGGTAGCCACGGGCACCTTCATTTCGAACCGAAGCTGTGTTCTGGAAATGCCGTTGATGCCAACGGAGGGCGGTAAGCCTTTGTGATCATCCCAGCGACATACGACGGCCACCTGCCGTATCAACTGAGCTTCTCCATGACACTTTTCACGTCAAAACCGACAGCTGTAGTGCCCGTGTCGGACACGGGTTCGTTGCCCGTATGCTGCGTTTGCCAAAGGCCCTGTCAGGCACGTTCCGCACCTTCACGCACGAGCAGGACGGGCAGAGGAAGGTGGACCGTGTGTGCCAGGGTGCTTGTGTGGATGCCTATCGCGAACGGAACACCCCTGTGTGCGTAGACTGCCACCAACGCATTGAAGTCGTGGAAAGCCGCTTCTCCGGCCGCATGTTCACCCTTCCGGACGGTTCTAGCGTGCATGCTGAGTGCATTGATGCGTACCAGATCCGCACGTCGGAGAAGTGCGTCCACTGCGGTCATGCAATTGCTGCTATCCCTGGTCGGTTCGATGGCAAATACTACCAGGTCACTGGAGGCAAGTGCCACGGCGAGTGCATGGAGGCACACCAGATGTCTACTGCTCAGCGCTGTGTCCACTGCAGTGAGCCTGTAATCAAGATCGCCGGCAAATTTGATGGCCGCTTCTACAAGATCGAGGGCGAGCGTCTCGTGCACTTCGAGTGCTGGGAGCAGTACCAGCAGTCCGTGGCGCCAAAGTGTGTGCACTGCGCGCAGCCAATTTTGCAGATCCCAGGGCGGTTCGATGGCCGCTTCTACGAGCTTGCTAGCGGCATTGGCAAGGTGCACTTTGAATGCTGGGACGGCTACCAGACGCTTGCGAACGCGCCCAAGTAAGGTGCTCGATACGATGGTTTGAAGTGAAGAGCCTACTGCGTAGTAGATGTCATCTGATGACAATGCCGTTAGCTGCCGAAGAGTAGGTAGGTAGCAGCTAACTGTTTTGAATTGAGCAAGTGTTTGATCTCTTGTCAGTCGATGCGAAGCAGTCGAAGATAACCAAAGTTGAGGTAAGTTTTATTAGAACGCTGTCGCCGCACACACTACACGATATCTAATGTGCTGACTAACTGACCACCGCCCGCGATTGACACAGAAACAGCTCGAGGATGGTTTCGATTTAACATCCGCTGCCGCCGGCAATGCGCAAGCAGCTCGTCGAGTCGAACAGACTCAGGATGTTAGTCATCAGAGACCAGGCCAGAGCGAAGATAAGAATGCCAATCGTCACGATGCCCGCGATCTTGTTCTTCGCGCCATCGCGCTGCAAGCGGTGGAGTTCATCCTTCTGACGCGGAAGTAACGTCACAAACACGATCGCAAGCAAGTTGACGGCGTAAGCGATCACGTAAGCATACGTGACTTGCGAGCGCACGTGGTGGTCATCCTGCTGAATGTACTCGCGCTCAATGTCGAAGTAACCATCGACCGTTTTTGTTATCACAGTTCCGAACGGGATACCAACGCGCTGCGAAGTCACAGCAAGACCGAACAGAGTGGCCTCGAAGTCCTCGCTGTCAACCTCGAGCATGAACAGCGCGCCGACAAAATCGGTAGCGGCGTACGGTATCTTCTCGAGAAGAGGAACACCCAGCCAGAACCACTGACTGCGAACAACATCCCAGATAGTGAACATTGTCGGAATGATATCGAGACACACAACGAGGATCTGCGCGAAGATGATGATGTACCGCCAGTTCCAGGCAAGACCGAACTTCTTAATCAGGTACGTTCCGAGCATGGTCAGGAAGCCAGCGAGCATCGTCGCGATACCGTTGTTGATCGGCTCCACGCCAGCCCAGGTGCTTTGAATCGCACTCGACGAGGTCACGGAAATCATAGCAAACACGTTGTAGAAGAAACGGAAGGCGATGTACCGGTAGATGGTTCTCCGCTGAAGTAGCTCGTACAGGAAAGTGTACACCGATTTGGTCGGGCCCGACGTGACCTTCTCCTCTTGGATGCAGAACCAACAGAACGGAAGCACAATGAGCGACATACCAGCACAAACGCCCATGATCGCGTTGAAACCAATCGACCAGGAAAAGGTACCACCGTAGTCCTCGCTGTTAAGACCCAATCCCGTAAAGAAGGCCGAAATAATCGAGAAGCAGTAAAAGACAACATCGCAGTCACCCATGGCGGTGCCTCGGATGTGAGAAGGCTCCTGCTGTGAGATCTCGATCATGGTGCCGTTGAAGCCACTGTAAGCGAGCACAGTGCCAAAGTTGGCAAACATCATGAGGATAATCATCTTGATACCACGGTTGGGAGCGTCCGAGTCGATCGTCGCTAGCTGTTCGGGCGTCAATTCACTAGTGTCTAAGTCAGCGATTGACTGATCGCCGTAGTACGGATCACCAAGAGGCAGGACTGCCATGAGGAAACACGACAGGAACGTCATTCCCCATCCGATCACGATGTACGGACGGCGACGGTAGCCGAAGATCGGAACGGTGTCGGTCAGCATGCCGGTGAAGACACGGAGACTGCGCGGGAATTGGATGAGGGCAACGGCCGTCGCGACCAGCGTCGCGGACATGTGAAGGTAGTTGTTGAGCACCGCGTAGACGACACCACTGATGGTGCTGTTCACGATTCCGACACCAGCCGAGTGCGCTGCCATACCGAAGTTCTCCCACGAGTACACGGACACGGAGCCTCGAGGGGCACGAAGTGCACCGTTTTCATGCTGACTCAGCGCGCCGTTCTCGACATAAGGAGACTTGACCTCCGCGTAGGAGTCTTGTTTGATTTGCTCTGGTGCCTGCATGGCGACGTGGAGGATTGAGAAATGAGCTCGAAGACGGCAAACAGCTCTGAAGCGGCAATCCAGGGCTACCGATACGGTGGCGGTGCAGATTGACTGGACCCGCTCGCTCTCCGCTGCAACCGACAACCAAGAGCACAGACGAGATGGGGTGATCTTGCACGTTGGCGCGAGCTTTACATGTACATTCGGAATCGAGCGCACGTCGACGAGGACTAAAACCACCTAATCTCTGTAAAGAGGGACTCGCTACCAAAACTGTGACAGACCAAGTTGTAGTTTTCAGTTTTGCAAGACAGGGGGTATCCTGAGATTTGTCTGCACTAAACGCGACAAAGGGGTCTTTAGCCTAAAGTTTAGGCACACAACATTATCCACCACTATTAATACGCAATAAAATTGTAGATGGAGGTAATGCCATTTGTTTGATAGAACCGTTTGGTTCTAAGTCCATGAGTTTAGTTCGCTCTGATGTAGGTTGTGCAGCCTGAACCTCCACCAACGTCCTGGTCACGTGGTTGCAGGTCACTCACTGTACATGTACTGGTTTTGCTGTCCGATGCTGCTGATTAAAAACTGTATGCGTATAAAGGATTATGATTGGCCTGAGGCACGCGCTTACCTCCGACTCTCGCAGTGAAGCTCAGCTTTCCGCCGGTACGGCTGGCGCTGTACCTGTGGTAATAAGCTTACCACTGGGACACCTTTAATAATGTCGTCCGAAAACAACAATTTTGGAATGAAGCTTATTCGGTTAGCCGAATGACGTGTATTCGAATCGGGACCCTTGCTTGTCGTGCTATTCAATAAGCAACCGTACATGTATCCAGGCGACCGTGCTCGAAAATGTTCAATGAAAAGACAATGCCAAGTCCCAGTCCCAAGATTTGAAAGCGGGATCCAAAGGTGAACGATGGATCGGAGGCACGCGCCCCTCGTCTCCAGATGCCAGCGTGAGTGAGCCGTACATGTACTGTACACTGTACAAACAACGGATCGAACAGAGACTCTGAAAGCCCTTTCACTTGCAGTTGCAGGCACTCCCCAAAACTTGGTGAATTGTATGCTTGGCGTTTCGTCTTCTGCACGTCGCCTAATTGACGACAAAGGGATACATGTACAGTGTACGAGCTCGTACTGTGGCGAGCTTCTAGGCGAAACCTTCAACCCTGTTCATGTAAGTGTATTAACCGTTTTTGATCTTTGCTAATTTTCTGCAGTCTAATCGGGCTCACAGTCTATTATACAGTCTGTAGAGCTACGAGATTTCTCGAGTGTGCTATTATACATGTTCATCGATCTGGAAGGAATTTTCAGAGGTTGATGGCAACAACGCTCGCGACTATTAAAACAGAGCGTCGAGGCACGGGGCGTTATACTGTACCATCGTTTAGACGACCGACATTGCCATGGTCCTGCCCCGACGGCGGCGCAGGACGCTCACTCGATGTCATTTCACTAGCATGCAATATATTTGTACTGTACATTTAGTTTGTAAAATCTGATCGACACCTTTACTGCAGCTCCGCGAGAACGAGTACAGTAATGTGCGTCAATAAGGAACACCTAATATGAATATAATTAAGGAGGGTATAGGCAGATGTATAATGTTTCAAAGGATATTAGTTGATAGCCCGTTCCGCACATTACTGTACACACTAGCGAGCGCCGCCCGCGTTGCGGGCGGTGGGTGCATGTTTGGTTGGTGCCCGTTAGCTCGCTGTTCCAGCTCGCTTCACTACTATTTTACTATGCCACGCTTATGTTTTAAATCCGTATATTTTACTAATGACTTGTACAACAACCTAAGCCCGCTACGGCTCGCAAGCTTCGCCTCCGCTTGACAGTCAAGCACTGCTGGGTCCTGGGTTTAAACCCGCGTGCTTCGCACACGGACTTCAAACCGCAGGCGTACTTCGCTACGCTCGACTCACGTAGTTCCCATCTCCATGAACCCTAAGCCCGCTACGGCTCGCAAGCTTCGCCTTCGCTTGACAGTCAACTCCTGCTTGGTCCTGGGTTTAAACCCGCGTGCTTCGCACACGGGCTTCAAACCGCAGGCATGCTGCGCTCGCCTCCTCAGTATGTCGCCTAGGTTCTCACCGATCAGTGTGGCCACCTTCGCTTCGCTCGAGGGGGAATGGTGACTGTCAACAAGTAGCGCGCTATGTAAAGTGACATATGTATTGATTTCGTAAAAATGCATTCGGACAGTCGCTGCCTACGCCGTCTCGAAGAGCTGTCGGTAGACTATGTTGGCCGTGTACACTCCGTCTTCTTCCTCCCGCTCTGGAACGCCTTGAATCTCGATCTCGACGTAGCCCTTGACATGGCCACATACAGCTGACCGTGGGAAAAGCAAGGCGTCGCCAAATACAGTCCCAGGTACTGTACCGTTTGTCCCTGCGCCTTGTTGATTGTCATGGCAAATGCAGTCTGGACAGGAAACTGCTTGTGTCTCAAATGGAATCCGAAATCCCGGATGTCATCGCTGATGAACACGATGCGCGGGATCAACACATGCTGGTCTTGCATGTCGCCGGTCATGATGGTGGCGTGGATGACATGATCTTTGAGTTCGACGATTCGCAGGCGTGTTCTGTTGCACAACCCCAGGTCGGGATTTAAGTTCCGCATCATGATTACCGGCATCCCCTTCTTGAGTTTAAGTTTGTGGGGTGGGATGGCACTGATGTTCAGGGAGTTGAGTACCTCCTGCTCGAATAAGTATATTTCGTCGATCATGCGCCGCATACCTCACGGAATAGTTCCTGGACGGATCTCCTCGTCCTCATCTGGATCCCCGTCGGGGTTGTCGATGAGCACGTCGCGTGGAATCATGTACGATATATTCTCTACCAATCGTTCCTCTGTCTATACCGTGTCTGCCTTCCTATCCTCTCTACCTATGGTATTTCTACCTGCCGTCTCTACATATTCTATCCATGTATTAATATTAATACCTATTGTCTCTGCGCAGTGTCTATTGACTTTCTATCGTCTCTACGTGTCCTCTATCTATACCTATCGTCCCCCATCGACATATCTTATATCTCTCATATATTTCATGTATATCTATCCTATCTTGTCTACATGTCGTCTCATACTATTGTCTCGCATTCAATCGTCTCTTGTTCTTTTATCTCTATCTATATCGTCTTCTATACAATCGTATCTCTTTCTTTTGTATCTCTTCGTACCGTCTCTCATACGATCGTCTCTACATGTCGTTTATCATTTAAGTATGGTATTTACACCGTTTTATTTTGGCTATGTACGATTACATGTACACCACACCAATATATTGTAGTACACCAACTCCCTATAGTTTAAGCCAATGAGAAGCCTTCACTGTTCCAATGCAATGTATAGTGAATAGACCATCTACGTAGAGCGTGCCCTGTAAATGGCGTATAGTCAGTCGCGCACAACCATATTCTAGGTATATTTTGGTACAATTTACACAACCGCATATAGTGTATAGTATACGGCGGTGTTGCATAAATAATAAAATTGACCACTAACATGCCAACGTACGCGAGTAAAGTAAACAGAGTAAATACGTTGCCAAAACACCGTATAGAGCGCGTTGTTTGCGCAGTGTCGATATATAATGCACAGTCTCAGCGGTGGACCCATGCCAGGTACCAGCATCGGTCTAATAAGATTCTGGAAAGATATTACAAAAAGCACTTGCTACTGCGCCCGATTTGCAGTCCCCACGCCAGCTTTTGTTATGTTTTTGTAATTAATGTAATCACAGAGGGGCCGTTCGCGCAGTTATTGACCAATCGGTTTGTTTCGTGCTCCTAAAGAAATGTTTGCATTTCGGCCAATGGGAAGACCGGATATAGTCGGGATCGTGCTACCGATTGTAGTCAGTGTGACAGTGTTGGAATTTGGCCAATGAGGGGGCCTTGGCTTCGCTCGGCTGTTTGGAAGGCCGTTTTTCAGCGAATGAGGGCCGCCTTCGCTGCGCTCGGCAGCTTGTTTTAGCCAACCGAAAATCCGGATTTGCGTTACCTGGGGGTGCGTACGGAATGACGGACAGACGGACGGACAGGTTTCTCTGTTACAGGGGACTAGCTCTCTGGGCGCCCGCTACGCGGACGCTGTAGGCATGATTTATTGGAGGAGTAGGGTGACGTTTTTGGTGCATTTACGTGCTAAACAATGTTAAATAGTTTAAAAGATTTAGTGTAGGCTGGAGCGGTACAGTGATTTTTAATGAGTACAAATCTAGTCGATGATTATTGTTAGCTATACCTTAGCAACGCGAGTACCTAGCCGTAATTACTCACTGAATAATAACGTTTTGCCAGAATTCACTGAAACAAAACACCCGTGATACGCGTATTTCTCTCAGTATCTCTCACCTCAGGGTAAACGGTATTTAGTAGTTATTGTATATCGTATACTAAAAAGTGGGTATATACCGTAGTAGCACTGCTGATTAATGTTCGTGTAGCTTGCGTGCGCGCCAGTGTAGTCTGTATTGATAACAACGGCTCGTCACAGCTAAGCGTCATCGCGCAAGCCGTACTCGGGTCTATTGGTCGTGTCAGTGGTAGTGTATAACGCTCGACTGTACATACATGTAGCGTGCTAGTGTATACTGTAAAGCGTGGCGGTATTAACATGTATTGTATAGCGTGCCAGCGTGTAATGTATAGCGCGCCGGTTTATAGTGTGCCAGTGTATTGTGTACAGCGTGCCAGTCTGTAATTTATAGCGTTCCATACAGCGCGTCAGTGTATAGTTTATTGTGTGTGATGCAGCGCACCAGTATAGCGTGCCAACGAATCATGTATAACGTAAAGTGTGCCACTGTCTAATCATAGCGTGTGAGTGCAAAGTGTTTAGCGTGTCGATGTATAGTGAATAGAGTGATGCCAGCCATCTGCGTATAATGTTTATAATGTGTAGTGTATAGTGTTCCAGTGCTCCAGTGTATATTGTATGGCGTCCCAGCGTATCATGATAGCGTACGGTATGTAGCGTGCCAGGGTACATGTATCAGCGTCCAGAGTATAGTATATAGCGTGTAAGTGTATTAAGTATACCGTGTCTTTCTAAAGCGTGCCCGTCTATAGCGTGCCATCGTTCGCCAGTGTTTAATGTATGGCGTGTCAGTGTGTATAGCGTATAGCGTGTCATCGTATAATGCAAAGAGTGCCAGTGTATAGTGTGGGGATGTCAGTGTTTAACGCCCAAGCGCGATACACTATACGTAAGTACACGCTAAACAGGACTCTGTGGTATACATTAAGCATTATACAGCATAAATTATACACTATACATTGTTGCACAACCGTATGCAGAGTAAAGTATAGTACATTGTGTCGCGCACAACCGTGTATAGTGTATAATATACGTGTCTGTTGCATAGTTGACCAATAGCATGTCCCAACGATCGGAAAAGAGTAAATGTGTTGCAAAAGCGCGTGTAGAGTGCACTGTGCACGTTGTACTCTTGCTTGCCTATGGCAGCGTCTAAAAGGCCTGGACCGAGTTGGAAAGGTACTACAAAAAGCAGCTCCTACTGCACCCGATTTGCAGTCTGGACGCCAGGTTTTGGTATGTTTTTGTAAATTATATCAGCAGAGCGGGGCCGCCGCGCGGTTATTCACCAATTGGTTTGTTTCGTGCTCCTACAGAAATGTTTGCTTTCAGCCTATGGGAAGAGCAGATAGGGTCAGGATCGAGCTACCGATCGCAGTTCGTGTCACAATTGTTCGCAGTTAAGTCCGATTCTAAATCGTGATAGTTGGCTATTTTTGTAATATTCGGTAAAGTTGGGGCAGTCAAGATGGTAGTGACAGTCCGTAAAGAAGGTGACTGTAGGATGGGAAAGAGCTTCCAATATATATGCAAAAAGACAGTAAAATGCAGACAGATGGGTAGTGCCGTGACCGACAGACGGACAGACAGACAGGACTCTAGGTTAAGAAAGGGTAGACTAGCTTCTAGGCGCGCTACGCGGACGCTGTGGGCATGGTTTGTTGGAGGGGTAGGGTGACGCCTCCGCTTCGCTGCGGTAGTGGTACAAAACGAGTCTACTGAAACTTAATATTTGTAGAGGTTATGTATAATTTAGATTCTTTTTCTACATCGTATAAACTTTGAAGTCGCCTGGAGGACGGATGTCATCTTGATTCAAATCATGAAAGTCGGAGATGCCGACAGGAAAACTACACCCGAGCCTCACCCTTGAAAACCCTGAGAGCGGTGACACAACCCTAAGGCGGTTTTTTATAGAATTGTATCTCACCCACCCCCTCACTCAATCAGTACCCAATTTACTCACTCACACGTACTCGTTTACTCAATCACCCACGCGCACCCACTCAGTCACTCACTCACACCCTTAAAATAACTCACTCACTCCCACTCACTCACTCACTCACTGACCAGCCCACGCACTCTTCCTTTAAAATCAAGCGTTATATATTAAATACAGCTCACTATCTAATTTGAATTTGAAGATCTCTGTACACAATATTGTTGGTGTGTACTCGCCCATCCTCGTCGATAGCCTCTGGGTCCACGGCAATCTTTATAGCTTTTCTGGAAGTCACTCTGGACAGCGCCACGTACAGTTGTCCATGCGCAAACACTGGCGATTCCAGGTAAATACCTACGTTGTGAATAGACTGTCCCTGGGCCTTGTTGATCGTCATCGCGAAGGCTGGAACCACAGGAAACTGCTTACGCTTCATCTTGAACGGGAACTCTTTGTCGTCATCCTCAGTATAGAAAATGACCCGAGGAATAAAACTGTCGTGCCCTTGGAAGGCCCTGACATAACACACGCTTCAATACTTCGCTCTCTCAGCGACACAACTCTGAGCCGAGTCCCGTTGCACAGTCCTGCGTCACTGTTAAGGTTCCGGATCATAATGATCGGAGTCCCCACCTTCAACACAATCCTATGAGGTGGTATACCGGAGAAGTTGAGCGAGTTCAAAAACTCTTGCTCAAACATGTTGGGGTCCGCGACTCCCTCAAGACTGTCAACAGAGAGATACTCCTTCGTAGCGCCTGTGAGTCGTTCAGCCACCATATCGTTGATGTGCCTTACACTGGCATTTGTAGGAGCGAGGATCGCCCGCTCAACGAAGTACTCGTCTGGCAAGTCATCTCCCCAACACCTGGATACACCGCATTAATCAACGCGTTGACATTGCGCGTCCGTCGATCGTCTTCCATCTCGTCCAAGTCGCGATCGTGTGATTCCTCAACAGGGAGTAGATTAAAATTTGGAAAAGGTTCCATATCAGCATCTTCTTCGTTCTCGTCAGCGATCAAAGCACCCCGAGGTTCCGGAATGATGCACATATCTCGGGGAGGCAAATATCATTCTCGCCAAGCTCCTCGTTCACCGGGTATCGCCCTTCGCCTATCTGAAGTAAAAACTCAGAAAACTCCTCCAACTCGGCTGCGCTAACAGGATCTGGGGCTGTCCGAACACGCATATTCTCGGTCAGGCGTACTTGGCGCAAATGCTCCCACAGCGGCGAACTCTTGAAGCAGGCTGCGATGGTCTCTGCTCGCGTGGCGTCCTTCAACAACGGCAAAATCTGACGGTGGGCACCGCTGAAAACTATCACCTTCCTCCGAACGGTTCCAGGTCGTTCTTCATAATATCACGAAACGTCCTATCCACTGCTTCGAAGCAACCACGGTTCATCATAGGAGCCTCACCCCAGATAATGAGACTGGCACTTCGAATCAGCTTGGCCTTCTGGCTCTGGAAATGCAGACTGCACGTCGAATGCTCAGTCAGCTTGATCGGGATCCGAAACGTTGAGTGCGCTGTATGTCCTCCAGTCAACAGTGTAGCCGCGATACCACTGGAAGCCACTGCGACGGCGATCTTCCGTTGCATTCTGACGTGGGCGAGTATCTGTTCCAGCAAGAATGACTTTCCTGTTCCGCCGGGACCATCTAGAAAGAACAATTTATCTCCTCCAACCGGTCGGTCCACAGCATGAAGCACTTGAGCGAAAATTTCTCTCTGGTTGTCGTTCAGTCCATCCACTCGTTCCGCAACATGCTCTAGTGCGCTTTGGGAATACGCGTTCAGTTCTTGCTGTACGATCGACGGAGATTGTCCCTCTTCTACCATGGGTGACACATCGCTGTAGATGGCGAGCTCCGGCAGTCCATACACCAGCAGTGACTTGCCATTCGAAGCTAAGCATTGAGCTACAAACTTCAAGGTGTTGTACTCTGCCATCCGCAAACGAATATCTCCCGCGCGCTCGACTTGAAGGCGTTCGTCGTTTCTCTTTATGCCTCGAACGTAGTCTTTCGACATTTCGGTCTTGAACGTTTCCCAAAGAACATGTGCTTGGGGAGGTAGGCAGTACACCAATATGATAACGAAAAGTTGGCGCAGTTGGGATGGCATCTTGACAGCAGCCGCTTCAGTTAGGCAGCTGAACCTCTCGGCATCGTCTTCCAGATAACCAAGCGCGAACGCCGCATCCCGAAACATAGGGTGTATGGTTTCGCCTACCGTGAGGAGATCGGTGAAAGACTTTGGAGAGCGCCGGTTGCACAGAAGGAATCGCAGATAGAATCTATCCGGGTCTTGAGGTGAAACGTGAATAATGCGCCCAAGCGACGCCACGTACTGCTTGTACGGCTGCCACCTCTTCTCGTGCCACCTATACTTCGTCGGAACATCCTTGTACAGAAGATCAGCAGTCCCATCCGGATCGTTCGCACACAGCTTGAAAAATTCTGTCAGCATAGTTCTGTTCCCTCGGCGGATCAGATTGTGGAGTTGGGCATTAGATTCATGACCACGATAGGCAACCATATTCATGTCTTCCAAGTGAATGGGAAGGTTTACAACAGAGTGCGTCGACCCTTGGGTAGGATGCATAAACAGCCGGTTGCAAGCCTCCACGGGAGAAATGTAGCGTACTGCTTAATCTCGTCGGCCTCAATATCTTCTCCATCGATGGTAATTGTAATCATGTCCCCTCCCTTATAGACGTACTTGTAGATGTACTTAATCGCTTTGTTCGTAGCACAAACTTCGACGTTGATGTGGCAGTTGTACTTCTGGGAGAGAAACGCGTTGTACGGCACAATCCACTGATTAATGGTCGCATTGTCCCAAACTTTCCCTCTGTGTGAAAGAATTCCATCTGGACGACGACGGCGTCTGTACGTAGGGTATTTACCCTCAGTCATGACGGTTGCTTCCGCGAGCACCTTGGGAAATTTCTTAGAGCACTTGCCGTTCTTCATACACGGACTGTTAGGATTCTGCTGGCCACATGGACCATGCAGCATACTTGAAATGACCGTCTCGTAAAGTTCCGGGTGCTTCTCTTTATCCGGAAGTTCTGCAGAGACTAATTTGTCCACGTCGTCAGCACTTACGGGCTTATCCTCTGGCCTCAAAATAAGAAGAATATGGCCGTGTGGAAGACCACGCTTCTGGTACTCCACCACATGGACCCGACCAGCTTGAATCCCCAGTATTCCTTCGTCTAGGTCCTTTCTAAGGGCTTTCAGCTTTTCATTGAGCACTCGGCTTACCATGTCGGGTCTGTCCGCAGGCTTCTCCCCGGTCTAAGATTTCCCTTGATTTCCGGCCAGTTGGGATTGCACGTCATGGTGGTGAACAGATTCGGAGCTCCCGTTTCCCTTACGATAGCCATTGCGTCCAAGAAGCGATTGTACATGTACCGGGGGCCACCTGTGAACTTGGGAGGAATAATAATCTTGCGCCCGATCTCGGCGGCGTCGGGCTCAGCCGAATCACCATTAGAACCTCCCTGTCGACGTGTGCCTGACCGAGACTCTATGCGGCTAGCTTCCTCGTCGGCAGCCATTCTATGAACTTGGACGGATTCGTTGCGCAAAGCGTCGGAGAGCCCCTGGAGTGTCTCTAGTCGGTACTGGAGCTGGTTGGATTCTATATAACGCAAGTGTTCCTGCTCGCATTTGGCCCATTGATCAACACAGTACTGCTGCGTGAGGCGCCCACCACGTAGAATAAGAGAGTCACTGGTGGTTCAATCGTACAGGAGATAGGCCTCAAACTCTCGGAGCGAGATTGTTAACGGTTTCCCATGACGGTCGACAGGATTACCCACGCACGGAAGGTGATAAGTCCAACCACGTTCTCCATACGGAAAGAGAAGGAGGTACTGGAGGGGTCGTAGCTGTCATTTGTCTCGAAAATTCGCTTGAATCCCCCGATGTGTTTGCAAGAGTATGTCTCGAGGTTCCGCTGCATCCTGATCTATCACGATGGCCGCAACCTCAGAAGCAGTCGGAGTGTTATGCGTTCCTGGGTTCGCGCTCCGAGCAACGTGAAGGCGAAGCCGCATGTTGTCATCCTGGGGAAGGAAATCACTCAAACGCCGCGCAGGGTTGTCCTCAGGCAAAGCCGTACCCGCCTCTTGACACCGCTCGAACTCGGCCACAGCAGTCGCATACTCAGGCCCAGCACGACGAACCAAAATATTGCGCGCGTTGAGAAACAGTTGCGTGTAAGGGTTGTGCTCGACCATAATTCTGTCAAGGCCCTCTACGATAGTCTCGTCCAGCCCACCGGTCATCCCCATTCTGCTTTCAACGCGAGTCGCCATGTCTGGGTCGTTAATGTAAACTTGTGCAAACATGGGCCGCCTATTTGAAGGAGGTAGTAACGATCCGAGTCGGTGACAAACGGACCCTTGGACACGAAAATTGTACACTCCACCCCTCGTCACGCTTTCGTCCACTTGTAGTGAGCGAGATCGCGAAGCACCCATCGAAGTAAACGCAAACACGTTGTTGTACACGCGGATAGACTGCATGAACCTTAGGTTACTGAAGAGTGTCAGTAATTCGGATGGGGCTCTCCGCGCCGTTGGAACAGATACCAACCCATTCCAGCAACAGCTGGCAGGGGTTTCCCGGAAATTTCCACGCGTTGCAGTGGGGGCAAACCCTCTCGATTTCGCGGTCGTCATCCAAGTATCGTGATATAGTGGCGGTCCCCGGGTACTCTGGAAGTGTCGAAATGTTCGTGGTTTGCTAAGCCCATGCGGTACTGGCGAGATCTTCTACGAAACCGTTCAGCCGCTCTATTTGTTCCACTGGCAACTCTCCTCGCCGCGTTCTGTGCGCCTCCGTATCTCGATCTTGAATTTCCCTTCGCTTCTCAACCGGAATTGCTAGTCTCCGCGTGATATGGGACGTATTGTTCCGATCTCTCAAAATTTGACGCTCCTCGCGTTAAGTTCACACGCTGCACTCTATGAGCCTCTGTATCCTGATCTCTGATCCGGTCGCGCTCAATTCCGTTTATCATATCCCTCCGGGATCTATGCGCGACGATGTCTTGTTCGCGTACGGCCTGTCGATCCGATTCAAGCATAGCGCCGCGTCTAACGCTCGCGGCGGCGGCATCAATAACGCGCGTGCGTACAACTTGGTTGTCTGGAAGACCGGAACGCCGAGCTCTGGCCCGTGTAGTATCTTGAATCCTATCGCGCAAGACCTGAGATCCTGACCGACTTGCGCGTTGACGTTGTTTCCTCGCTCTATCCGCCTCACGCACACGTCGAAGCTGGGAAGAAGTCATCTCGGACCGCAAACGCCTTCCGCCTGGTCTAGGCGACGGGATAAGTGCAGTTAGAGGCTGAACAGATGCAACCCCATCTCGAACGAAACCGTTGCACCCGGGTCGCTAACATGTGCAGCCAAAGGTCCTGGCAACTGATCGGCTGGCGATGATATTCCGGAAATCTCTGGGTTTGCGCTGTCCCCTACGTGGGACACAGTCGCAACCGATACAGTCTGAATGATAGGAGGGTCGGTACGGAGAGGGGCGACATGTAAACCTAAAACATCTTATGTAACCGATTCCACAGCGTCCCGAACGGTAGCTGCTCTCTCCTGCCGCCGAAAGCGACTTAATGCAGATCTTAAATTGGTAAGCCGCCGCTTCTTCGCCGCTAGAGTTTCGTCGCCCTCCGGAGGCGCATAGGTTTCCCTGACCTGCTCCTCGCTCGTGTATTTCCGCTTTCTTGCCATAGTTCGGCCACACCTACTTAGCGACGGGAATACATTAATTAGTTAAGGTTAAAGGAATACGTCACCATATGTACGTTGTACGTACCCTATAAATGCATACCTACTGTACGGACAGTATGCTTCACGCATCACCCAGTCATCCCAGGAATTGTATCCGCCCTGTCCGCACCTACGTGAACGATCTCATGAGCAGACTCGTTGAGCAACCGCCGCACCCACGAAAGAACGCGAAGCATATTAGACCGACGGCATGCAAGCAATACATCCGCAATATTCCTTATTCTGACTACAAATCACAGCCCAAGCGACGGTAAAACGCCTCATATAGCCAAGCTTCCGAGCCAACCTTTCCTACTTTCCATCCCTCACCTCCTGCACTCCCCTTTAAAGCACGACTCGCCTTTTTGAGCCGCCTCTCAATGCCTTTGGAGAGACGACAGCGAGTTTACTTTGGTGCTGAAGCGACAACCCTCCACACTTGTCTTGGTCACTACCTTTGGCGACCGTGGGTGAGTGTCAGCTCAATGCCACTAGCTCAGGCAATTAACCATTTTATTGGTTGAAAAGGGGTAAGGGGTCAGCTGTTGGGGTATTTTTTTTTTTCCAATCTTTTTACATGTATGGTTGGAACTTCCACTGACATCATAAGCATTGAAGGATCGCAAGTGCCGTAATTCATAGCCTAAATAAAGAAATTACAGACAATATATGCTTGCAATTAACCAAATCTAGTACGAATCACGTCCTTGTAGGTGATGCAATCACTGAAACCGAGTAGCACAGGGCCGCCCAATTTGGATTGTTAACATGCGGTAAGCGGTCCCAATTGCAAAGCAAAAGGTAAGCCATAAGCCCTCGAGTCGCCGTTCAAAGTGACTCGGCCCGGGTTATGTACCCGTGCCTGGAGACTGGCCGCATGCACCCTGCTGCGGACACATAAGCAACTTTGGATGTTTCTATCCAAAGTGTCCGGTCCCATGCACAGACCACTGGTCCGGGGGCGAGGCGGGCGGCCCGACAAAGTCGGCTTTTATCGCCACATGGATCCGCCTCACTACCCCGGGTTGGTATGAGACTTCCCATGCCGCTGGCGGGCGGACATGGGCGCCTCAGGGTCGCGGCTCCGAAGAGCAAAAGGTGCGGCAGAGTTAGTTCTTAGTACGGCGGCGGGGGCCAGCTGCAGCCTTTCTTATCCTAGAAGCGTAATTTAATACACTTACAAAGGAAAGTAACGGAAATAGTGCATAAAATCCACAGTACTATAGTGTTTTCATACCCAATAATCAAATCGGATACAAATAGTAAAATAATAATGTTGTGGCTTCAGAGCGACTGTCCGGCGTCTATGCGGCCACTGGGTTGTCTCGACTACATGGCCGTGGCACGGGTATGGCGGCCCGCTGTCAACAACACAGGGCCTCCCAAATAAGAGTCGCTAGGACCCTAAATAGGCACCAGTCTACCCCTAATTCTATGCCAATATAACCTCGAACTGCCCTGAAGGTACCAATTATCTCAACAGGCGGAACTCCCAAAACCGTAAAGTGGTTTATTAAATACATTTACACAAATACGTACGCTGATAAAGTTCTCTGCAGCTGCCGCGCGCTCCTTGGTCCTGTAGACGCCGCGCCGTCCGCTCGCTTCCTTGCTCCGCCGTTGTCGATTTGTGGATGCGGAAGCGGGGCTCACAATTAAGTACGATTAAGTCGGTTCTAAACCGTCACGCTCGGTCATTTTTGTAATTTTCTGAAACATTTGGGCAGTCAGGAAGGTAGTGCCAGTCCGTACAAAAAAGGTGAACTTAGTATAAGAAGGAGCCCCACTGACATGCGAAAAGACAGTAAAATGCAGGTAGATGTGACCGACCGACAGACAGACGGACAGACAGGACTCTCGGTTACTAGAGGGTTGAGGTACCGGTACCGTAATAACTTTACCCTTCAGACGGATTTGGCTTTCAAATTTAAAAGTACCGTCTGTACCAGAACGCTTTGTACAGATTATTGAACCAAAGGAAAGCGAGCACTTTTGTGGTGCTGAGAACCATCCAACGCCGCATCCCAATCTTTTGTTCTCATTCCCCTTTGAAGCTCCTGACCATGACAACGCAGGAAGATGCGGCTGCTGCGAACGCCAACCCGAGTGGCACCGTCAAGACCAGTGTGTCCATCTATTTTCCGATATTGGCTGTGGCTCTGCTGCTCTTCGAGTGTCTCCGTAGACGCTTTCGTCGCGCATACGACACTCGCCGACAAGAGGAGGACGTTTTTAACGTGTCCTCTTTGGGAGATGGACTGTTCCAATGGATTCCAGTGGGTTTCCGAGTATCCGACGACGAGATTTTGGACAGATGTGGACTGGACACTTTGACCTTCCTTCGGTTCTTGAGACTCGGTCACAAATTGGCTCTGCTGGCGGTGGGCTGCTCCGCTGTGTTGTTCCCGTTGTTTGCAACGGCAGAGCACCCAGCGACCAAACACACGTCCATTGATCCGTTGGAATATATTTCAATGAGTAATTTACCAGAACGTAGTGACAGACTGTGGGCCCCCACAGTCGTCGCTTTCGTTATGGCGACATACGCAATGAGGTTGTTGATTAGCGAGTACAAAATGTACGTGCGTTGTCGTCACGAAGTGCTGGGCAAAATGGAGGCGCCGCAGTATTCGGTGCTGGTGAACGACCTACCACTGCATCTACGGACCCGTCAGACGCTTGAACAGTACATGGGCAAGATTTTCCCGACGTCGATCCGAAGCGTGTATGTGGCTCTGGAATGCGCCACGCTGGAAGTGCTAGTGGATCGACGCGAACGAGTGCGGGGTTGCTGGAGCACGCCTTGGCTCAATGCGAACGCTCACGTCAGAGGCCACGACATCGAGAGGGGAGGTCGTGGGTGAGGATGCTCATGTGTAAAACTGGAAGTCGAGGGTACGAAGTGGATAGCATTGATCATTATCAAGAACAACTGGCGATGCTGAATGAGGGAGTTGCGAGAGAGCTGGAAAGTATTGACGATGCTCAGATGCAGCTTGCTATTAAAGTGGAGGAGAACGAGCGAGAAACGAGCAGTTTTGATGGTGGTGATGAACTGCAATTGCCAGAATCGGAAAGAGGCCGGAAGCAGATGAAGAAAACAGCAAAGCGGGACGAAGATCCGATGCGAGCGCCGCTGCTAGACCGTCGAGGAAAAACAGAGCAATTACTTAGTAGTTTTGGTGCAGACGATGAGGATGACATTGACGAGAAGAAAGCCCGCCGACACGAGCGAGAAATGAGCCAGGACGAACGAGAGCAGGTCCGCAAGCAGCGACCAATTCGAGTGATGCGTCGAGCTGCTTTTATTTCATTCACTTCGCTTATGTCGGCGCAGGTAGCGCAGCAGACGTTGCAGTCCAAGGATCCTGCCTGCTTGGCTGTTAAACCAGCACCGCATGTAGACGACATCAATTGGGACAATATTGGGCTCCACTATCGTACTCGCGCCGTCGGTGTGTTCGTGTCAGCCTTGATCTCGGCCACTATCGTCCTGTTTTGGACTATTCCGACTGCATTCGTTGCTTCGCTTGCCACAGTGGAGTCTCTTCGACGCGCGCTACCATTCTTGAACAAAGCTTTTGATGAGTACCCAATACTTCAAGACATATTCAAGCAGATCGCACCGCTGGCACTTGTGGCACTGAGCGCCTTAGCGCCGATCGTGTTCAATTTCCTTTCGGGACGAGAAGGACATCCGTCTAAAACTGAAGTTCGGGCGGCATTATTCACCAAGTTGGCATACTTCCAGCTTGTTCAGATCTTCTTCGTGACAGTAATCGTCGGAACTATATTGGATAGTTTGAAGGAGATCCTGGACCAGCCTAAAAGCTGGTGTCGATGCTTGGACGCAGCATGCCACAACAGTCCACATTCTTCATCTCGTACGTGATCGTGCAGACTGGTCTGGGGCTGGTTCTGGAGTTGTTACGTGTGGTTCCTCTGGTTCTATCGGCTCTCTTCGCACTTTTAGCGCCTAAGCACACACGGCGTGAGCGTAATTCACCATGGCTCGGACTACGTGACATCGCGAAAACAGACCCGTTTGACCCGACCAACCCTCTCGCTGACTGCTTTCTCGTTTTATTGGTCACGTTGACGTTCGCACCTATCGCGCCTTTGGTATGCTACTTCACCTGGTTCTTCTTCTTCGTGGCCGAAATCGTTTATCGTCGGCAGGTGCTCTGCATATATCAGCCGATGAGTTTTGCGCTCGGAGCGTACTGGCCGCGCATGTTCAAGTTTTGCATTATTGCACTTATTGTGGCACAGCTCACGCTCATAGGAATTCTGTCGCTCAAGAAGGCAGCCGCGCCGGTGATTCTAGTGGCGATTCTGATCGTCATTGTGATGCTGTTCAACTACCACGTGCTCACGCTTTACCCACCCGTGGCCAAGTATTTGCCGCTGACAGAGTGTGTACGCCTGGATAGTGCTCGTGGTCTTCGTGATCCGACAGCACCCAAATTCTTCTTCCTTGACAACGTCTATCGACAACCAGCTATGAACCAGCGAGTTCCAATTCGCGCAGACTATCGCATGCTGGTTAACGACTACAGCGAGGAAACGGCTGTGTCGTCACCAGATATGCATTCGACAGAAGGCCAACGCTTGTTTACAAGCGTTGTCTGAAATACTGCAATCTGCAGCGATTACGGCAGTTTTCATGGAAAGGAAGGACGAAGGAATTGTTACGTGTAGTTATCTGATGAACGAGCCTTGATTTTGCTAACGTTATAAGGATTTTG
The DNA here is from genome assembly GCA_012656075.1 of Phytophthora hibernalis. Classification (NCBI taxonomy): domain Eukaryota; phylum Oomycota; class Peronosporomycetes; order Peronosporales; family Peronosporaceae; genus Phytophthora; species Phytophthora hibernalis. The sequence goes on from JAAKBF010000095.1 coordinate 274,805, forward strand.
CCTCGAGATAAGTGTTCACTGCCTAAATGTTAGCACACATTTTTGCAGCTTTCCTGCGCGCGTAGTCGCCTACCCACTCTTGATCTTCGATGAGTGCCGATTCCACGTCGATGAGCCATAACAACGAGCGACTAATGCGCTGCAAGCAAGCTTTGGCCTTGGCCGCATCAGCCCCCGTGACTTGCATTTTGAGGTCTGTCACGATCACGTTTCGCAGTCGCTTTTCCACTTGTACCTGCACCCCGAACTGTTCTCGAAGAATGGGTACTAGCAAAACCTGAAAGCCCGAAGCAATCTCTCCCGAAAGCTCATAAAGGTAAAGTGGTCGACGTTTTCCAGTCCCGCGAATGGCATTCGTGAGCCAGTCATGTAAACGCATCCTTTTTGCCTTGTCAGTGGTCCAGCTGTCTACTAGACGGCGCAAAATGGAGAAGCAAATATGCTCAGCCTCAGCTTGTTCTTCCTTGTTTTGACACTCTGCAGTATAATTCAGCAGGGTCTCGTACACGGCAGCTGAGTTTTCCCACGAAGTATCATCGCCTTCAGACAGTAAGTCCTCACGTTCTGTTTCGCAAGAAGGACACTGACGTCTCAAAAGTGTCTGCATCTTCTCCATTCGCTGAAGCAGGTCAGCTTTTTCACTCTCGGCGGTGCGACGTGTAGCACATTCATACTTCCACTGCACTCTAAACCGATGAAGCAAATCTTGCAACACTGATGCCTGCTGCTCCAGAAATCGCATTCGCGAGCTAGTTCCGTAGCCAACTGGGCCCACAGCTGGGGAGTCATTTTGGTTTTGATTTTGGTTCTCCGCTGGAACAGGTATTGTAAAGCTAGCAAAACTCGTACCACCTTGAGGAGGCTTCTTTGGGGATCGTACTGTCCGTGAGATTCCTTCGAGGAGCTTCAGATTGAGCACTTGTTGGCCAAGGTGATCCAATTCGGCTAGCAGGCGATCGTTTTCATCACGGAGGCTAAAACGTTCTTCTAACGCAGGGTATGACAAGTCAGCAGCCATTAAATGCGAAGACGGCGTGGGCGCGATATCTACGCGTCTTCGATGTCGATCTGCAGTTCGACGAGGTGAACTTCGTGGCGAGACTGGTATATCATCATCTCCTCGCGTAGTCACAGATCGCATCTCATCGAGCTTTGTCGCGAATGGATCGTCAAGAGTTTGGTAAATCTCGATGGTGTGGCGCAAACTTTCGATGAGCTGTCGCTCTTCTTCTCGCTCCTCCGAGGAGGATTCAAGTTCACGGGCCTGATCTTGAACCTTGACACGTAGCATCTGCACTTCTACCTCGGCTTCGCGCAACTGAAGCTGAAGTGGCTTGAGTTCTCCAATTTGTTTCTGAGCACTTGCAAGTTCCCGTCCTAGCACGCTATTACGGCGGTGCGCCTCCTCGAATTGTACCTCCACGTCAGAGGCACCTTCAAGCACCGGAGGCATCGAATTCCTTCGGACGGGTGGAAATACCTGTTTTTCTGGACTGTCGCCACTATGCGTCGGTGAGGGTTCTCCTGATGATGGCTGCTCCTCAGCAACTCTAGCTGGTGATATCGAGTCTACTAAAGGGTCCAATTGTAGCTGTAGTTTAAGACGTGGAGACGAGCGTTTGCCTCGCCGTTTTCCTGGGGAACGTCGGTTAGCCTGAGTTTGAGCCTGCAGTTGGTCTGTCAAGTCGTCAATCTGCTCCTTGGCCTTGCTCAGCTCCGATAAAACACTCTGGTTCTCTCGGATACTTTTGCGCAAATGCTCCGACAGTTGTGCCTCTTTTGTCTCTTTGTCAGAAACAAGTCGGAGAAGTTCCTCCTTTTCGCTCTCAAATTGAGCGCACTGGTCTTGTAATTGACGCAGCTCATCTTGCAGCTGTGCGTTCTCTTCGAGCAGTCGAATTCCAGCTCTAGCGGCGTGTTCGAGCTCTGATTCCTCGTCTTCGTCACCTTCGTCGCTGTCTGGAAATGATTTCGGGGCATCTTCGAGCTGGGAGTCCTCATCATCTACGTCTTCAACCTCGAACGCTGTCGCCGGTCGAGACATCGCGGCGTCCGAGCTTTGCTGAGAACCGCGTACAGACAAGAGATCTTCGGGAGCAGGCGAAACCACAATAATGACGCATGAACGTGTACCTTATTATAGCTGTGAGCCTGTCGAGATTGCAAGAGACGCTAAAAACGGATGTTGAAGTTGGTAGTACCGTTATTGGTCATTTTAGGGGTAACTTTTTCGCAACAAATTTGAGCGAGGAATCAGCAAAATAGCCCCTCGTGTAGCTCTCCGGAGCGAATGCGTTCTTCACGAGGTTGCGCGCGCTAACGGCAGACGGTGCTCTTGCAATTTCGATCCTCTCTCAGCATTTGCCCAGCTGAACTTGTACCTTCATGTTCTGAATATTTTACCGATTGGTCATTCCTCGGGTTTGACCCCTTACCGAAGGATAGCCCAGGGTAATCCCTGCAAACATTACTTGCGTATGCATTGGGCGCGGCGGGCGGCTCGACGAAGTCTTGAGGAAGTTTGCCCTCCTCTCCAAAATGTACCGGTGCTTTGGTAGTGGTTGACTGTTTGACTGTATCATGTATTTCGTTCTCAAATTCCTTGACAAGGTGAAAAGCAAAAATGGCGGTGGAAACATGAACATCTACAACGAAGAAATAAGGATGGTTGTGGTTTGTCCCGCCTTCGTAATGCAACGCCGCCGTATGCCCATCAAGACCAAGGAGATCTCCGTTGGAAAGCCTAATAAAGTCCTTATTGAAGACGTCACTGACGCTCGTAAAATGTATCTCGAATTTTTTTGAGACCAGCGGTTCAGCTGGCCACATTTGATGGCCGAACACGTAGGGAAGGTGGTTTCAATACAAACGGTATTATAAAGGCTGTAGGTTTTCGGTCTGTTTGAGCGCCGTCTGGATGGCGGCGAAGGTGTCGCACCCGGCGGCGCTTCCTAACTCCACTCCAAAAATACGACCAAGCAGCCGAACGAAAGAAGCACAGAAGTCATGGGCAATAAGAGCAGTCGTGTGCGTTCGCCTCCGTTCGCTACCCCGTCTCCGACGTATGCGCGTCCGTCACCCTACGGCCGACCATCGGGTTCGCTCTACTCGGCTTCGGCCGTGTCACGAGTGAATAACCCAAACTACGGTGCACCGAGTCCCGCCGAGCGCGGCATGCTGTACGGCAAGACCAAGAATACCGGTAGGACCCCGGCGCCGACGCCATCCGCGCTGTACGGCAAGAAATCCAAGTCGAAAACGAGGGAAGCACCGACGCCAACTTCACTGTACTCGAAGCCGTCAGCGGCCTCAACACCCAAGCCGACACCGACGTCACTCTACTCGAAGAAATCCAAGGGTGGACAGCCCCGAGGCTTCTCCCGCTCGTCAATTTCGCGGTCGGGATTTTCGTCGGTCGGACAGCCGTCACCTTTCGCGATGTCGGGGGCGTCGCAGGGCTCCGCTTACTCGCGGTCGACAATGACGCCCAATGGTGCACGGAATCATTCGGCCGCGACGTCGTGTATCAAATGCCGGATGCCGTTCGGAGACTCCACCACTGCCTTCTGTCGGGACTGCGGTCACCCACGACCGGTAGGCACCATTCCTGGTGTTGCAACAGCTCAGCGGATGAACGAGGAACACAACTTGTTCGGCAAACACGCCGTGGCGTTTTAGACGTAGTACACTGATGAGAGTGCATCTGCTCTATAATACTTATGAGGTTTGGCTTAGAGTCACATTTCGAATTCGCACATTTGATGATCCAAGTCCTGCACGTCGAAAAGCTCAACAGCTAAGACGCTAGTACCGTAATACATAATAAACGATCCAATGATTTGGATTTAAACAAAGTGTACATACATTTCTGCTTCTCACAGTACTATCAACTCGGCTTCCATACATTTTCCCAAAAGAACTTCCAGCATGGACGAATTCCTGGCCGATTTACGCGAGCTGGACGAGACGCAGGAGCGCGTCGAAGCCGTGAGTGACGGTATGCTGCGTGTACAGCGCTTGGGCGACGTGAACCAGGCGCGGGAGATGGTGGAGAGCTGGATCCAGGCGCTGCGAGCCAGCGACTTCCAGTCCGAGCGCGTGGCTTTCCTGTATGTGGCCAACCACGTGCTGCAAAAGGCGCTTTTCGGCGACTCGGAGGCATCAAGACGCCGCTGTTCGTGAGACTGTTCGGCCAGCACTTGGAGGAGGCGGTGGCGCTAGTGTGCAACTCGCCGATGGACCGTCAGAACGTCACGAGGCTCTTGGAACTGTGGCACGAGAAGGAGGTGTTCAGTGACGCCCACGTGCTCAAGATGTGGCGCTGTACAGGGGAAGAACTGCCGGATTTCTTGGAAGCTGTGGTCGCTAAGGAGGGAGATGCAGATGCCAAGAACGGAGAGAAGAACGGTAACAGTGCAGGAGTGGAGGAACTGCTGGACACTCAGGGAACAGGTGTGGAGCTGCACCACGTGCTGCCCATGAAGCTCAACGCGCACTCGGCCAATCCGGTGCTGGACGTGCTGAAGAAAATTGACCACCACAAGACGGCGGTCAAGTTCCTGGACCAGCAGATTCGAGAGAGGCACCAGTTCTTGCTGCAGGACAGCGTCATGAGGTACCAGACTGCAGCCGACCTTGTCGCCGACAGATCGACGGCGTCCTCGCAGATCAAACAGAGAGCGGAGGCTTGTCTGCGACTAGTCAAAGTGCGCAATGTAAGTGGCGAATGGAGTGAGCTGGAGAGTGTTTGGTGAGTAACGGTGTGTTGATGCTGCTGACAGAAATTCATTCGTGAAGTGGAGAGCTTGAAGGATCAACTGACGGACGCGGTTGCCAACATGATCGACTACGAGGTAACATTTTAAAGTGTACAACAGGGTTGCATGGTGTATTAATGATGTTGCATGAACGACAATTGCAGGAAGAGGCCGCCGCCAAGATTGAGCAGAAACTCGAGGTATGATCTAAGTGGAATGCTTCTCGAGCCGTAGTATTTTACTGATTTTATTGTTTGTCACCTCTAGCAATGCGATGAGATTGACCTGGGGCTAATGGATTTGACGGATCATCAGAAGAAGTTCCCTGAAGAGGTAGGTTTGCGTTGCGACGAATTCTTCAGCTACTTTCGAAAAGCAGGCTCTGACGACAATTGGTTGTCGGGTGAACAGTGGTCACAAGCACGAATAGTCAGCATGCAGCGCCGAAAGCAACGAGAGGAAATTCAGCGCCAGAAGGACGAGGAAATCTCCCGGTTGCACCATGAGGCCATTGCCGAGAGCGCTATGCATGCAATGAATTTGGAGGCTGACATGAACTCCAATTCGACGTTGGAGCTGCAGTCACTTTCAAAGGAGTTCAAGGATCGTCCGCAAGAGAAGGATACCAAGACTGACGAGAACGAGCTGGTGTGGAACCCGTACGTGTTGCTTGTCTCTTGGCTGCCGCAAACGGATTATTCATGGGTATCTAATTAATCTTTGTCGTCACAGGATTCGAAAGGAGTTGGTACCGCTGCGAAGCTTGAACGTGGATTGGGAAGATTGGCGAGACCATTGATTGACTAGGGGTATTTTTCCAGCGTGCTGTCTATCGTTCTAGCTGCAGTTAAAACATTATCCACGACGTCTCAAGGTTGCTATTGGCAACTTGTCACGATTAATTGATACGAAGTACTGCACACAACAACGAGTGGAACAATTTGCTAAGGTGCTGCTATACTATCCTACTTGTGCTAATAACTGGATATTTGCCTTCAAGATGCTGCTTCTGTCGCCCTCCTGTCAGCTCCGTGGCCAACACGAACAGCTTCAGCATGAAGGACACGACGACTCGACTGAAGACTTCCGTGGATGCCCATGATTGCCACTGTGGAGGTTTGGCCTTCTCCGCCACAACACAGCAATAAAAAACGGGCGTGAGCATCCACGCGACGGCCTTATCAGCGAACCCAGCGGTCCCCTTTGAACCTTGGCCAGTGTGCCGGATGTCGATCTCGGTCTGTCGTTGGAGCGTCGTTGGGTGATTATTTTGCATCTGGACGAGTGCTCACCGGTCATCGGCGAGCTTCGCAATGGAGGTCTGCATCGCAGCGAGAAAGGGATCTGCCGATTGAGTGTCATTACCATTGCAGAATGCTGGACGAGGTAGAGAATCACTTGGAAAAGCGTCTGAGGTGCAGCAGTCGAGAGAGAGATTTGAGTTAAGAGACGTGGATTTGCGTCGGCGACGTACAGGTTGCTTGGCAATTTTGCGCCATGGAGGTGGCAGTTGTACTGGACGCATCGTCGGAGGCGATAGGTGATGGTCGGAATGAAAAATGTTGAGGCATGCGCGGCACTGACGCAAAAAACTGAGAATTCCGGTACTATTTTCGATGAATCTTGGTGCTGTTGTGGCAAGACAGGCCTATGTCGTCTGCGAGAAGCATTCGTGACGAAGATAGCGCTGGAGGTTGAACGTTCCGCCGGCGTCTGCGCTTTCATCTTGGAACTGCTCGCGAAGAAGAGTGCGCTTCATTTCGTTGCCGGTTTGCTTAGAGCGCTGTCCGAATAGAAAATCGATCGCTTTTGCGTCTGCCATTTTTTCTGCTAAAGAAAAACAAGGTCAATAAATCGCCGGGATGTCCAAGTTCCGCAAGCGGTTCGCCGCCTTAAACCTATCTAAGTTCATATTGAATTTGGTAGGTTGTTTCCTTGCACTTCCATTCCGCACGCGCGCGCAACACCGTCGACGCGGACACCCCAAGACGAACGCGTTGCCATGTCCAGGCCAAAGCGCAGCAACCCTGCTTCAAGTGCAGATGCCTCTCCAGCTACACAAGACCGAGTGACGATCCATGGAGAGGAAATATATCCAGGCTTGTGGTCTCAAGACTCCGGCATCAGACACGATGAAAGCGGAGAGAGCGCAGCAGATTCGGAGTTATCGTCGAGCACGGACGCTCCGGCTCCGCCAGCAAAGAAGGCTAGAGCCTCCATTACTCAAGCAAGGGCGAAGACTTCCAAAAGAAGGCTGTTCCCAGGAAGAAGGCTGCACTCAACCAGAAAGCAAAGAAGGCTGCCCCCAAAAGAAGACCTCATCAAAGAAGAACGCCCGCTCCAAGCCATCCAAGAGGACGAAGAGCTCCCTACCACCAATGCGCTGGACAATTGCATTGACGGCACTAGCGCTCGAGACTTGCTTTAAGAACCCGCGCATCTTTGAAGAAGTTTGCAGTCACAACGGCGGACACGAAACTTATGCGTGCAAAGTGGGTGGCCACAGTTCATACGTTCTTGGAGCGAGCGTTGATTGAGAAGGCTTGGGGGAAGGAGAGACACCTCGCGAGGTGCGTGTCGATCAGTTCAAGAACAAGCTGAACGCTGTTCGCACCGGGTATCGAGCGAAGCGTACCCGTCTAGTAGCAACTGGAAACCAAGCGCTCGATGCTTCTTCAGGGCCGGAAGACAAAGAAGAAGACCACTGATACGCGGAGATGCCACGTAATTTCTTTTTACGTTCTTCTGAGGACTATGAAGAAAACATTTACGAAAATTTGACATGTGATCCCATGGATGTGGATCCAAAGTATCGTGCTGCTCTTGGCCAAGAGCTTAGCGCCTTGTGGCCGTTGCTGTGTGAAATCTTCTCGGGAAAACCTTGATGGAGAGCCAATTATCGAGTCTGGTACATCGCATGAATTAACTGAAGTCGACGATGGCAAAGATGATGATAGCGTTGACGAGAGTCTTGCTGGCTCTGACGATGAATGCTCAGATACATCAAGCCAGGCGCGTTCCGAAGCCAAGTTCAATGCCAAAGCTCAGTCACGTACAGGAAGAATGTCTTTGAATCGACCAGTTGATATGATAGCCGACTCGCTTCAAGCTGGCTTTGGCGTATTTTAACGGTTCGACAGGCTCCGGGTTTAGGAACCCGATCAGGAGGAGACATGAATCAGCTAGTTGCTAAGTTGACATCGCCAATTGAGGCCGCAAATGTAAGCCAGGCTGCATTAATTGAGATGCAGCGCGATGTTGACCAGTCGCTGCGTCAGTGCATGGAGAATCTTCAGCAGATGTCAGCATCCGCTGTTGAAATATTTGCAAAGATGAAAGAGCAGATATGCGGTGTCAACCTCTGATGGAATGCAATGCCAAGTGGCTAGGGTGTAGCCATTTATGACTACAGGACCCCTTCAAGTTTTATTCGTTATCGTAGCGGTAAAATTGTTCCATGTAGGCGCTCCACTTCGCCTCTCCCAAGTTAATCTCATCTTCCGTTCGTTCCCAATGGCGATCAAATGCGTTCATCGCTTGTCTTGCCTTTTTCGCGATTCCTCGTCGCGATTCCACTCGAACTCTTCTTTGTCACCAATTTCGACGAGCAGGTTGTGCAGTACAGCTGCGACACATATCATCCGAGCGTTCGTACTGTGAGCATGTCGGTCGGTCACGCCGTGCAGAACTTCAAAGCGTCCTTTAAGTTTCCCGAAAATACACTCAACGAGTATGCGGGTTGACGAAATGTGAAAATTGAAGCTGTTCAAAGTTGAAAACGTCAGTCAGCAAGTATCGGTATTGCAGTCCGAATTCGACTTACCAACGCTGCTTTCTAGAATAACGTTTTCCACGTCGTTCATCAAACGGAACCATGAGAAATGGCCAGATCTTGAATCCAGCGTCGGCCAACCAGTTGATTCCAGGAGGGCACAAGTATCTCGCGCGGGGACCTAGCACCTCGGATTGGTTCCACATGGATTGATCTGAGTTGCTACCAGAAAACACTCCTAAATAGCGAAATTTCCCACGGAAGTCGATAGCAGCCAAGCAATTGTAGGAAGGTTTTCCATTCTTGTCGTAGAATCCCTTAATTGCAAGATAAAAACAAAACGTTAGTGTACAACTTGCAGAAACTCACAGCAGCGTACCATGTGATTGCGCGGGCGTCGTGTTTGGATGATAGTACTATTAGAGCCATTGTACTGTCGCAAGTATGGCTTTCCTGGACAAAACACACAGTACCATTTCGATTTCGGACTCGCTGCTTTGTTGACGTACTACGGCAACGGCTGTGGAATTGACGGCGACGGAATTGGAGAAGCTGCTGCGCAACTAGGAATTTCAAGAACAGTTGCTGGTGTTTACATCAAGCGTCTAGAAGATCTCCTGTACGACATGATGCAAGATGTCATCTATTTTCCGGCTCCAACAGCAGTAAATGATTGGGAAGACTTGGTAGAAGGTTTTGTTCAGCGTGGAAGTGATTTCCCTGATGTTGCGTGCGTGTTCGACGGAGGACCAGCGCGTCAAACGAATCCGGGCTGCAGCGCAGTGTCTTTTGCATGCTGTCGGAGAGCGCTGAGCCTTCAGAGTAGCGAAGAAGACAGTCCTAACCACTATTTTTTCTGGATGGGCCCGCGAATTGATCTTCCATCCAGTTGTCCTAGTCACACAATCAGCAGGATGTTCAGGAAGCACAAGACTAGAATCTCTTCCTCTGCCCAATCACAGTTGCATTCGTCAAATCAACATCATCCGCACTAGTTATAACGAGTAACTGTAGCACTACGCCAAGCTGGTAGACATACCGCTGTCGACGTCATGGGCCGTGCACCATCTGCTGCGCGCCTGCTTCCATGCTTGCGAGCTCGTCCATTTCCGCACACCCCTCGCTCTTCAACGCCAAATAATCCGTCTCGACCCAAAAGAAAGAGGTGTCGGGCCTATTTCTTTTACCGCATTATAACGAGGTGTTTATGACACCCTGTTTTTCTTAGCGCCACTTCAGAGGAAAAAATAGGCAGAAAAACGATCGCTTTTCTATTCGGACAGCGCTCTTACAGTAGCAGCTAGCATGGCAAAGTTCGTCACTAGGATAGCTTCTAGTTACCTAACGAGCTCAGTATCGTCGGCGAGTCGCGACTGCAACAGCGACGGTGAAGATGACCACCATCATGCTTTGCTATCTGCTCCAAACCGACGGCGTTAGCGTGGTCAGCCTCATTAATTGAGCAAAATTTGAGGTGCTTGAATTAAGGTAATATGAGGTCAGCACCGAATTAATACTCCATTGCCCTTTGCAGGACCAGCTAGCGTGGAAGACACCAGATTTGTTCACTTCAACATGTGATGTACGCGTACACCAAACGTCTCGAAATCATCGCCTCACTTTTGGACGTCCGCCAGCCACCCGCGTGATCTCCCAGTCAGTAAAAGGAGCGTCGCTCAATCTTCCGAGTACGTCGTCCCTTCCTCCTTCTCCCTGTCCTCCCCTCTAACCTCCTCTTGTATACAGCTCGCTACACACACAAGACACTGCCCATGTCCCACTTCTTCCACAAGCCGGAGAACGCCCTGAAGCGCGCGCGGGAGCTGCTGGCCATCCCCAACGCGGACGCCGGCGTACTGAAGCGCACCAAGCACTCGGCGCTCGAGATCCTGCACGATGCGCTCATCGCCAAGAAGAACCGCACGTGGCAGCCCACGCACGAGGAGCTCATGATCCTGTACCTGGACATTTGCATGGAGCTGCAGATGGGTCGCGTGGCCAAGGACGGGCTGCACCAGTACCGCAACCTGAGCATCCAGCACAACCCGGCGTCGCTCGAGACCATCATCAAGCACTTTGTGACGCAAGCTGAGCGTAAACTCGCAGCTGCCAAGAAGGAGAGCAACGAACTCAACCTGCTGGCCGCCGCCAAGGTGGATCTGGACGCTGCTCAGACGCCGGAGGACGTGATGCTGTCCACCACGACCTTCGAGGGGTCCAACGACCGCACGGACCGCGAGGTGGTCGTCCCGTGGCTGCGCTTCATGTGGGAGACGTACCGCACGGTGCTGGACATCCTCAAGAGCAACTCGAAGCTCGAGCCGCTGTACAAGGCCACGGCCCTGCAGGCCTTCGACTTCTGCGTCGAGTACCAACGCAAGATCGAGTTCCGTCGTGTGTGTGAGATCATGCGCAACCACCTGAGTGCACTGCAGAAGCACGCGGCCGCACCTACGAGTCAGTCGACGCGCCAGATGCGCAGCTGGGAAGGATTCACGCTCGACAGCGTGGAGCGCCTGCTGGAAGTGCGCTACCGTCAGCTGCAGGTCGCCACCGACCTCGAGCTCTTCTCGGAGGCCTTCCGCACCATCGATGACATCAACAACATCATGAACCTCGTGGAGCAGACTCCGCGCGTGGACCTGCTGGTCACGTACTACGAGAAGCTGGCACAGATCTTCCAGGTGTCCAAGAACCACCTCTTCCACGCCTACGCGCTGTACAAGTGGTACTCGCTGCGTGTGGCTGGACTGCAGGGACTTGCTGGCTCGCAGGCGCTGAACGAACTGCCCGTGCTCGTCTCGGAGGAGGAGCAGAAGGAAATGGCAACTCGCGTCGTGCTCGCTGCTCTGTCGATCCCGCTGCTGGACTTCGAAGCGTCCTCGTCCGTTCTGGGTGACGACTCGGCTACCCAGGTTGCTGAGAGCTCGCTTTCGACTGCCGCTCGTGATAAGAACTCGCGCATGGCTGCCCTTCTGGGCTTTGCCACGACGCCCACACGCGCTAACCTGCTTGAGGACATTGAGGCTGCTGGTCTGCTGCCGAAGGCATCCACTGCGGCCACGGAGATCTTCCAGCGCGTGGAGCTCCAGGAGGTGGACCCGCTTCAGATTGTGAAGCAACTGCAGCCGTTCCTGACGACGATTCGTGCTGAGCCCCTCGCCAAGGCCTACGTCGATGGCGTCGAGCGCCTTGTCGTGCGTCGCGTGCTGTTCCAGCTCACCCGCGTGTACGCCAGTGTGACGATCGCTCACCTGCGCTCGATCTTTGTCGGTCTCGACGTGTCCTACGAGGAGATTGAGGCGCTGATCGCGCGTTCGCGCAGTCTGAGCACTGTCGCTCACGCCAGTGCCCTAGTCTTTCGAGCATGTACCGCCGCAATGTGACGCAGCACGGCAGCAACAACGCTGAGACCTCATCCGCTGATGCTGTGTCTTCTGCCCAGACGCGTACCAAGATTCGCATTGATCACGTGGAGCAGTGCATTCGTTTCACTGATGCTGTGGACCTCGAGGCTAACGCTACCCAGCTTACGCTTCTGGGTGAGCGTCTCACTCGTGCCATGAGCAAGGTTCCCGCCGCCGCCGCGGCCTCTATCGCTGCTCGCGACGAGCAGAAGAAGAAACTGTTCACGGCTACTCGTGCCCGCCTCCAGGAGAAGCGCTCTGAAATGCTGATCCGCCGCGAAGTGATTGAGCGCAAGAAGGAAGAGCTCGAGAAGCTGCAGCATGAGAAGCTGCAGTCCCTAGAGAAGAAGCGCCACGAGTTTGCGCAGCGCCGCGCGGAGATCGAGAGGGAGCGTCTGGCCCAGGAAGCTCGTCGTCGTGAGGCCGAGAAGAAACAGAAGATTCAGGATGAGATCAAGCTCAAGGAGACCCGCCAGATGCTGGACAAGCTGGGCCACACGGACGTGAGCGACCTGGACCTTGCCACTATCGACAAGGAGAAGGTGCTGAACGAGGCTAAGGAGAAGGCCCGCAAGGCCAAGGAGCTTGCTCAGCAGAAGCTGCGTGAGAACGCCCGTCGCCTGGACTACATTGTGCGTGCTACTCGCGAGGAGGAGCAGCCAATTCTGCAGCGCCAGGTTTCGGAGGTGAAGGCCGAGGCTCTGAAGCGTTACGAGCAGGAGTCGGCTGCCAAGCTGAAGCGCGCCAAGGAGGAGCACGAGCACGGTCTGAAGGAGAAGGCTCGTCTTGCCCCGGCAATCCAGGTGAGCGCCGAGTTTATCGATGCTCACAAGGCTCGTCGCATTGAGCAGTACAAGAAGGCTTCCGAGGAGCAGAAAAAGAAGGCTATGCTGGAGCGTCTGAGCGCCCGCGTGGCGCACGCAAGGGAACGTTATGAGGAGGAGCAGCGTCAGCTGCGTGAGGAGGAAGAGGAGAAGGAACGTATCCGCCGCGAGGAGGAGGCGGAGCGTGAGCGCCAGCGCCAGCTTGAGGTGGAAGAGGAGGTCCGTCGCCAAGAAGAGGAGGAAGCCGAGGAGCTTCGTATTGCTGAGGAGAAGGAGCGTGAGGAGAAGGCCCAGCGCGTGCGCGAGGAGGAAGAGAAGCACTTCGAGCAGCGCAGCCAGGGCCGCTTCGGCAGCGCTGGAGCCCGTGGTGTCACTGGCGGCCCCGTGACTCGTTCCGCAGCCGTGATGATGACCGTCGTGGTGACGACAAGGAGGATGGCGAGTGGACTCACGTTAACCGTGGAGGTCTGTCCAGTCGCCCACAGACCGTAGCGCCCGAAGGTCGCTGGGAGCGTCGTGGACCTCCGGCTCGTGAGAGCTCCGGTGATCGCGATGGTCGCGAGGGTGGCGGTCTGCGCCGCCCTTTCGGTAGCGAGCGTGAGGGTAGCGGTCTGCGCCGTGGTTTCGGTGGCGAGGAGCGCGAGGGTGGTGGCCTGCGTCGTAGTTTCGGTGGCGAGGAGCGCGAGGGTGGCCTGCGCCGTGGTTTTGGTGGTGATCGCGAGGATCGTGAGGGTGGCCAGCGTCGTGGTTTTGGCGGTGCCCGCGAGGAGGGCGGCTCGCGCTGGGGCAACCGCGATGGCGAGCGTGAGTCTTTTCGTCGTGGTGGCGAGCGTGATGGCGAGCGCGATTCTTTCCGTCGTGGTGGCGAGCGTGATGGCGAGCGCGATTCTTTCCGTCGTGGTGGTGAGCGTGATGGTGAGCGAGATTCGGCTCGCCGTGGCGGTGAGCGTGATGGCGACGACCGCTTCTTCGGCAACTCGCAGCGTGAAGGCTCCTACCGCCCGCCGCGCGCAGGTGACCGCGAAGGCTCATCTCGCGAGAATGCTCGTGCTCCTGAGTCTGGCCGTTGGAGATAGGCTCTGAATCACTTCTGTAGGAAAACGATCCAAGATAGCAAGAGGTTGAAGCGTGTTAGCGTGCTGAGTGCGAATGGCCTTGTTGCAACTTGCTCGATAATGGTGAACGCGTCGCATCGGTCCACGCACGACGCATAATAATTTAACGCATGCTTTTGCAGTAGACGAAGTTGATACATTCATTGTTGTTTTTCACTACGAGCTCCGTCACCTTGGCCACACGCTTAGTTGGCCAGAGCTTCATCACGAATCTTGCATGTCAGCGCGTACGTGTTGACGGCGTCCTGGTATTGGCAGCGGATGTCCTCGCCCTTCCCGTGAATAGCTTTCAGGAACTCTTGGTCCTCCGTCAGATACATGTCGTCGCCAGCGAACTCGAACGTCAGCTCTTCATCACTGACGCCCTTCAGTACCTTAAGCGTCGGCGTCTCCGAGTAAGGCTTCACCACGCTGATGCGCAGACCATCCGCCATAATCTCCAGGGACGCGTCGTACGCCTCACCTTGCAGCAGGGCGCCGTGCACCAAGTTACCGAGAGCGCCGCTCTTGAAGTACCAGTTGGCCACGTGCGCACGCGGCACACGGTTCTCCGCCGGGACTGCCGTCTCATCAACGGGCACCTTCTCCAGGTACCCGATGTCACCCGGCGTGAGGCTAGCCTTCACACTACGGCTGTAGACCGTGTCCATATCCACCTCACCCACGAGGTAGCGAGCAATGTCAGCGAAGTGTGTGGCCTGCTCCACGATGGGGCCACCGCAGTGCGCAGAGTTCCACCAGAATGGGCTCGGGATCGCCGCGTACGCGCAGTTGTAGCGCGCCATGAGGCACACCGGCTTCTTGCCCTGCAGCAGCTCCTTGATCTTCTCTCCGAACAGCGAGTAGCGGAACATGTAACCCACGGACACCACCAGCTTCTTCTCCTTGCGCAGCGCCTCTACCTCCGCCGCGTACTTGGTCACCTCGTCCACTGGTGCGTTCGACAGTGGCTTCTCCAGGAACAGGTGCACGCCAGCACGAAGCACCTGAAGCTCCAGCGGGTACTTGTAGCATCCGTGGAACGAGGGCGGCACTCCGATGAACACGGCCGTAGGCTTGACGGTGTTCAGCATGTCCTGCAGATCGGCGTACACCTCCGTGTTGGCCCACACGTGCGCGAACTCCTTGCTGGCTCGGCGCGTGTCGACTTTCTCTTGAGCCTTGGCGACGAGTGGGTCCACGACGGCCACAATGACAGCACCGAGCTTCTCGAGGCGTGACGCGTGGTCCCACGGGCCTTCGAACCCGCCGAAGTTGACAGCGCCAGCGCCGACGAGGGCCACACGAGTTCCGGCAATAATAGACATCGTAGTGAGCTTGGGTGCGCTTAGTACCGGTAAGTGTTGGTTGACGTCAAAACCAAGAATGGCAGAATGAGATATTGTCGAGCGATGTCCGCTGCGGACTCCGCATGGGAAGTGCTGGGAGTACATGATTTGCGCGTGGTTGAAGATGAATGCCGAGATTGAGATGATAAATTGATGAGATTGATCTCTGAGATCGTCGTTTGAGAGGGAACTGCCTGCGCACAGGCTGAAAAGATTGCCAGGCTGAAGCGGAAAAGACAAGACGAGTACAGACATATTGTGTGCTGCGCTGCTGTAAACGGTGTTACCCCCTGGATTAATTGGGAAATAAGGCTGCTCATTGCTCGGCGTGTAATCGGAGACCCAGTCTGAGTCACTTGGCGCCGTAGCGAGACTACGTGAGAGCGTGAGCGACGTGGAGAGCGATCGTACCATTAAGCTTACCAGTACATGTACCTTACTTTACAGTTCTCCCCACGAGTATTATAATACATAATAATACATATTATGTAACACTATATTATACTATAATTTATAGTGTACACAAAGGTTGAAGTCAGAGGCGTGCACGCACGCGCCTTTGATCTTCAAGCCACCATCATATCATGACGTGCGAAACTGGTCATGCATGACGGAGCCGGCTTGAACAGATCATCGCATTCCCCAATTTGCTACCGTGCGTGTGCACCACGAACCAATCAATATGGCCTCCGATACTACCGATACGACAATCAACGTCCTTGCGACCATCGCCACGGCCTGTATTTTCCTCAGTATGATCCCCGGAATGTACAGCGTACACAAGAAACGGAGCACGGACGGCGTAAATTTCTACCCGCTGGCAATGATGTTCGGACAGTCCATGGGTTGGGTGATCTACTCGCTGGCGGACGACTCCTTCTTTCCGGTCGGCGCCGTGAACTGCCTGGGTGCCATTCTTGGTGTTATCTTCTCGGGCATTTTCATGCTCCATGAGGAGGAGCGTCGCACACGTTACTCGATCTTCTTCGGCGGCGTGTTCGCACTCATCATCGCTTTGTTACTTTACCGCTTCCTCGGCACACAAGATGATGATACGATCGCCAAGGTGCTGGGGTATTTCGCTGACGTCATGGCGGTCATCATGTTCGGCTCACCGCTCATGCTCATGGGTGACGTGATCAAGATGAAGAACTCGGAAATCATCGCTGCACCCATGGCGGTCTCTGGCTTTGTCAACGGATCCCTCTGGAGCGCCTACGGCATCATGCAAACGGACTACTACGTGCTAGTGCCGAACGCTATCAGTGGTCTACTATGTCTCGTGCAAGTGGTTCTGGTCGTTGTTTTCCCACGCACTCGGTCCGGGGGAAGAAAGGAGAGCTCTCCGAGAAGCTGTCCGTGGTCAACGAAGTATAGGTCAGATTGATCTGTCGAGGTATATCTGATATACATGTATGCCCTTTGAGGGGTTCTCCAATTCAGTACTTTATTATCCATGGATATACGGAATTGCTGTACGTTCTACAGCAATACTCGATGCGAATGGAGCTCTTCGGCTTTGGGGTTGGCTGGCCTCCGCGCTCTTATACAGTGCGTGAAAGCATCGGTTTGAGGTTGATACAATTAAATGCTAAGCTGTGACTGTTGTAGTGCTGTTCCTGGTGTGGGCGTACGTGCCCGAAGCGACTCTGGAATCCTACGGATTCACCTACTTTCTGTCCGTCGGTGTAAGTACTTGCCTCGCAGAACGCGGTTGTAAGCACCGTCTCGAAAAAGGTACCAGTATCCTCACCACGCCTCCGTTTATCACCCTCTTACGACTGCAATAAACGGGAAACAGAACCTTTCTTCAATCCACAAGTATCGATTTACTTCGAATTTGCTGAATAAAAATTTCAATATTGCTAAAATCAGTTTTTCTAAATATAAAAAGGATTATTGGGATTTTCAGAAACAATAAAATACGAGTGTAACAGGTATACCGACACTAGTGGTACGGTACCGTACAAACCACCCATTCCCTTGAGAAAGAGGAGGTGAAAGCCAACTCGCTCGGCAAGCCGAATCAACGCCTGCTGTTTAAAGATCCGTGTGCGCAGCACGCGGGCTTCAACCCAGAACCAAGCAGGGTCACACCTAGCTCGGCTTAGGTTGTGTCACCGCTCTCAGGGTTTTCAAGGGCGAGACTAAAGAGGGCCATTTGAAAGAGGGCCATTACAAAGGAAAGGACAGTGGTCAGTTCGTAGAATACAGCTGGCATGCTTCAACCTAGGGTATACAAATACAAAGTTGAATACAAACCGTGTCCGTTGCAGATTACCGTGTCCGTTGCAGAGTAGATAATTATAAAAGACTGGGGCCATCCTCGGCCGATAGGAATCGAAGACGTTGAGGTAATGATCAGATGCTATCAACCAATTATGAAGGAGGACGGGGCATTCACCTCTAAAGGTGAGCACAGCTATCTCATTTTCCAAAACCCCCAACGCCCCCAACACCGGCCCCTCCCAGCATCTCCAACGCACTTCCAGCAGTAGAAAACAGAAACCACCACGCCTCAAAAAAACATCTATCCACATTGCTCAACGCTGCTTCACCAGCCTGTTCCCCGAAACCCCGCTCGTCACCGTCGGAGTATACGCCTCCGAACCGCTCGAGCTCGTCGACTTCCCCAATTTTCAACAGCAAGAAGGGATCTACTACCCACATGGACCGAGAGGATTGCCAGCGTCCGATGGTAGATCCCCATGACGCTCCCGATTCTTGTCCCAACCAGGGGTCTATGGATATGACCGACCTACTTCGCTGCCCTCCTATTGAGAGCCCTCAACACAAGCCTAATCCCAAAACTTCGGGTCACTACCTTCAAGCCCTCTCTTGCCTTTGTCGGAGATAGCTACGGGTTGTGATTTGGTGTCTTCACTAGCTGCACGGACGAAGACAGTAGAGATACAGCCTCCACCCAAGGAGACATACGCCGCTCTGCACACGTGGACAAAATATCATGGTTTCAACGTAACCACGCGTCGGGCATTCTACACTGACACCACCCCAGATTTGTTTTGAAGCGTGGGTTCGATTGTGATCGTGGCGGCAAACCCAAATGCACGCAACATCTCACGGACGAAGAACGCAAGCGACCAATGCGCGGGTCGATGCGTATGGGTTGCTCGATGAAGATTATCGTGAGGGCCATAAATGTGGAAGATCTGACCGGCCCCTGGATGATTGTGCACACTCGTAATGGGAGTTCTCTTCACAACCACCCACCCTAGGGTCCACCCTGGACACCGTCAACGTGCTGCAGCGGACACTGAAATTGCTCATGCTGCTTCCCTACAAGATCTAATCGAAGCTCAAACGGCAGTGGGGATTACCGCTGGTAGCGTGCGGGCTAGTCTGCTCCAGGCGGATCCCGATTCCATTGTGATTCCTCAAGACATCGCCAATATCAAGAACGCAGCTCGGCGTCGTGAGCTACCTACGAAGACTGTCATGGAGACTTTGTTCTCTCGCTTGGAAGCGGATGGCTTCTACTATCGGTGGGAGGTTGACCCGCAATCGCTACAACTTCTCTATCTGTTCTGGGCTCATCCTGGCACAATCGTTCAGTATCGACGTCACCCCGATATCCTGGCGATGGCCTGCACCTACAAGAGATAGAGAGGATGATTACGTTTGGGCAATGACTACACTCTGACGTTTTCTCTCCGACATGGAAGTTGGTCTGCCAAGTGTGATACTCACCGACAGAGACCTGGCGTCGATGAATGCTATCGACCACGTGTTTTCTGGGATTCCAGTCTTGTAGATGGCACATGAACAAGAACGTTCGTCGTACAACTCGTCCTACAACACGCGATTGCCGCTGGTCTCCATTCCGACGCCCATTACCGCCGCGGCGGTGGCCGTCGAAACCGCTCCAGCAGCCGCGCAGCTATCAAATCGAAATTTGGCACGGTAGTTCACGTCCTTGCCGTTCTCCAGAAACTTTTTCACCTCGTACAACTCGTCCTGCAACACGCGATTGCCGCTAGGCGCCATGCCGACGCCGATTGCCGCTGCTGTGGAGGCCTCGTGGCCGTCGAAACCACTCCAGCAGCCGCGCAGCTCTCAAATCGAAATTTGGCACGGTAGTTCACGTCCTTGCCGTTCTCCAGAAACTTCTTCACCTCGTACAACTCGTCCTGCAACACGCGATTGCCGCTAGGCGCCATGCCGACGCCGATTGCCGCTGCTGTGGAGGCCTCGTGGTCGACGAAGCCGCTCCAGCAGTCGCACCGCTCTCAACTTGGCCTTCAAGACCCTATGTCACGTTCTTGCCTCTCTTCAAGGGTTCTGCATCGTGTACGACTTGTCCTCCAGTACGAGTTTGCCGCTGGGCGCCATTCTGACGACGAACAGCGTCGTGGTGGCGGTCGTCAAAGCCGCCCCAGCAGTCACGCAGGCCTAAATATGATCCTCGGCGATGCTATGCGGCTTGTTGCCGCTCTTCGGGACAACTAGTCGCTGGGCTGTGGCTTTGTGACAAAGGCGCTCCCGTAGCGGTGACAGAAACCTGCTGGACTTCGGTCTTCTATGCTGGGTTTCTTTACTTCGGGCACCTCACCACCTCGGCGTGGCAGCAATGAACTTAGTTGTAGTTGGTCGCTAAACAGAAGAACACATAGGCTCAGTAATATAACACTTGCCACGTTTGTGGTGCTCTTACTAAGTAGTAGATCTTGTTTCCTCTCCGCGCGCAAATTGTTGCCCAGGTTTCTCAATCTGTCGTTCGCACGGTTTCGGTGCGCTCAAATTGTAGTTGATCTTGTACACCAGATGCCAAGTGATGCGCGATGACACCACCACAACCTGGGGCTCCAGCACATGTGGACCGTGCGCAAGCCGTCCCGTGAACAAGAACTGAACAACGTCGCCCTACAGACCGGCCAGTGAATCGTGTAGTCTGTACCCAGCTAAGTGATTCGCAGGAGTAGATACAAGTAGTCAAGTCTCGGATGGGTGCAAAGTCATACAAACCAGAGCATGTTCGGTCTCGATCTTTGCGGCATACATTACCAACGATATTCGCTCCACATCCGATTCTTCGTTTTGTGGTGCTTTTGGTTGCTTCTTGCATTGCCATACTTTTCACGGGACAATGTCTAGTCCGACCACGAAGCAGACTCATCGTCAAGATAGCAACAGTGGTGATGTTCAAACAAAACGACGGAGAACAACACGTGGATCAGCAACAAATGTGAAGCCACGAGTGACAGCTGCATTGCCATACCTTGAAGGTGCCTAGGGCTGCTGACATTTTGAAATCTTGTACAGCGTACGATCGAGAAGAATTAGTGTGCTTCGCGACTTCTTCGTCGCGAAAATGGTTTTCAAGGCCACCGCGTGGGTTACTGACCTCTATGTGCCGCCTGGTGGTGATCAAGACGGAGTAGCAGGCGTCGACTACTTTTTGGGCGAGCAGGCACTGGTTGAGGAATACAACAAGATTTTTGGTGCCGCCAGCCAAACACGCGATATTGTCGAGATGGATGTCGAAGCAGGAGAGGCAGGGACAGTTACGATGAATGTGGATAGTGGTGAAGATACGGCTATAGAGGACTATGTATCGCCGGAGAAAGATGGACCTGGTGAATTTACAAGGTGTGCTGTTTGCTCCTTGGAATGTTCGAAAGACAGAACATGCATGAGCTGCAACAAATTCATGCACCATTTCTGCTCCCACGAGGTGTACTGAGATTTTCCATGTATCAGCTCCGCAGGCTGGCGATTTTGGACGAATGACATCGCTGCAGCAAAATAATACCTCATGTATCTTTTGGAAGGAAATCGCCCCGAAAACCTCCTATCCCCAATATAATTTTGGCGTTAACCTGTGAGACGGGATAATTCTCAAGGGTACATTATGTATCTTTTTGCCGCGTTTGACTTGACATTTGTATGCTGAGGCTTAAAATAGACTTGTATTGGGTATAACGATAGGGTTTATATAATAGTCTCGCCCGGTTTTCAAGAGTGAGGCTCCGGTGTATTACCGTATTTGTCGGATCGAGTGTGACACGTTTTAACATTTCAAATCAAGTGAAAAGGAAAATGTTTGCAAATTTGATATCGATTTGCTTTCGTGGCATCCGCCTCCGGTATATTTAAATCACTATTAGTAAGCACTGACAATTTGTTTGAACCGGAGGAGTGTCACCCTTAAATGATTTGTTGTCTCATTGATGAAGTCTATGCATTTGGCCGGAGATATTATTTTGAAGATGCTGGTTCATCAACTCACTGAAGGCGACATCTTCTGCAAGTCGTAAATGGGCTTAGCAACATCACTAAGTGTCTAAATCCATTAATTTTAAAGCTCTGCGGGGTTCGTTGTTTCAAATTCCCCACACTTTCAGCTCCGGTTTAGCCTGGTATACCGTGTTAAGTGAAACCAACATATTCACATTACTGAAGTACATGTTTGTGTTTGCACTCACAAGCATGATCCGCTCAACATTCGCTGACAGCATACAAGTACGGTGAGGCCAAGGGCAAGTTTTGAAAAAGTTGTGGGTTGACATGCCTGTTTGATCGACAACTTGAAAACTGTATGAACTTACTTTTGCAAATATTGGCCCAATTTCGTATGGAGACAGGGAAACTATTACATGTATTAATACATGTACCCTATTTATCGGATCGAGTGATACATACGGCTCGCTTCATGAGCAGAGGTCACTGCTCTCCAAATGACATTAATAACCTAGCCCTTAGTGGTACCTTGAGTTCCCGTTGGCAAGACCGTCATCTCGACTATCCTTCTTCTCCTCGAGAGGAATCTTCGCCAGCCCGCTCGCGTACGTGCCGGGTTTATCAAGTGAGCGTTACGTGTACAAGTTGCCGCAATATTCAGAGAGAGCGACACACCGTGCGCACAAGAGGATCGTCTGAAGTGTGTTTTAGCCGTCCGCACAGCAATCTGCTGCGTGTTGGGCAAATGGACGTTTGCTATGTGGTCCACGTAGAAGAAGAACAGCAGCACAGTAAGCTGGTGCAACGGCTTCTCAAGGACGGCCAGTACCACGGAATGATGATCGAGCGGCAGTACGGATTGGCGACGATTGAAACCCAGCACGGCAAGCGTGTCGTGTTGCCACCAGCGTTGTGGGCAACGATTTTCAAGGAGATGCACGGCTCGGTTTGGGCTGGACACCTTCGTGGACCGCACACGTATGGACGAGTGGCGCAATTGTACTGGTGGCCACGGCTATAACGTGAAGTGAATAGATGGGTGCGAGGATGTCAAGAATGCGGAAGTAGAACAGCGCGACCGCGCGAAGTGATTCCAGCACTACGAAGTATCAGAGGCGGTGATGTTGGTGATCGATGGGCGTTGGACGTGGCGGGACCCTTTCATGTGGCAAGTGGCGGAGAGCGGTATGTGATAGCAGCACTGGAATACGTGACACGCTACGCGGTGGCGAGGTGTGTGACGCAGCACACTGCAGAGAATGTTGCGACGTTCTTAATGGAGGAGGTTGTATTGAAATTCGGCGTGTTTCGCGAACTACTGACTGATGGAGCTCCAGAGATGGTGGGCAAAGTAATCGAGCAGCTAGTGAACCTGTTACAAGCGAATCAGATCACTCCGGTTCCTTACAGACCACAAATGATTAGCTTAGTAGAGAGATTTCACCGATCGTGGAAGGATTGCGCGAGTACATTCATGTCGAGCAACGCGCAGGACGACTGGAACCTGTATGTGAAGTTTGAAGTGTACGCATATAACTCAGCACGGCACTCAACTGTGGCTCTCACACCAAACGAGTTGATGATGGGGAGACGACTGAGAGCACCTAACGAGCTGCTACGGAAGATGGAGACGACCGAAGCCGGCGACTTGATGCAGTATCACCAGAAGTTGTTGAACGCAACGGAGCGAAGTCATGAGTGCGCCGAGAAGGCACGACGCAAAGAACAAGCGCGTCAAGCGCACTACTACAACCTCAAGGTGTGGCAGAAACGGACGTTTGCAGTTGGCGATCGCGTTTGGGTATATAACCCACCGCGCGGCCCCAAAGCAACTAAATTTGTACACCAGTGGATGGGACCGATGCGAATAACGGAAGGTGCTGGTTACGAAAACTACGTGCTGCAACGAGAAGACAAGAATGGAGCGCCTGAGATAATGATAGCGTACGTTTCATTTATTGTTAGCTACCACTACCCAGATACACTGCTGCAGCAAGTGGCGGACGACCTGAAGAGGGAACTGGACGATGAAGATCAGGGCGAAGTCACAGACGGCGATGGCGCGACGGCAAGAGCGGCTGTACGTGCAGCGACGGCAGCTCGCCGTACAGCACCAGCTGGACGAGTACCAAAGCGGAATCGAGACGCAGATGACAGCGCGCCGAGAATCAGCGACACGAGTGAGCGACTGGTGGAAACGCGGAGATGGCGGCGACGAAATCAAGCCGGCCAGTACGTATTGTAGTACGAACTCCGACCTGTTGGACGTAGCACACACAATGATGATGAACGGCGGCGGGTATCGGTTAGCTAGTACGACCGATTGTTGCTGGACGGTGGAGTCGTGGAAGACCCCACAATTGAGGAAGTCGTGTAACAGGGTGGCGGCGACAGCTGCTAGCAACTCGCACAACGACCGAAAAAAGTGAGCAAATGGATGGACGAACTGATGAAGACTGGTCGAGCGACGGCTCGGGCAGCACACTGATGACTGATGAACGAAGGCTGGCTGGGCGTTGGCTCGGTCAGCCTACTGGGCGAATGAGCGGTGACTGGTTGGGCGAGACGTCGACTGACTGGCAGAAGGGCGTACGGGCAGCAGCTGAGCGCGACGAAGAGTGGCAGCGACCCTCTGGCGATCTGCAGCACGCACGCTGGACGCTGGGTTCAAAAGATTTGGGCGGCCGATGAACGAGTGGAGAGATCACTTTGGAAGTTGCTTTGGAGGGCACAAGCGGTACCCTCACGTTAGAATTTGCGTTGGAGAGCGCAACCGGACTTTGAATGTTGCTTTGGGGACGTAAGTGGCACGACGGTCACGAACGGACGAACGGACGTGGACTTTGACTGCGGCACGGAGAGTGTGGCCCCTGACGAACGGACGAACGGACGAACGAACGAACGAGCGGCGCGTACGCGACGAGCGAGTACTGGTGACAAGCGGAGGCTCTGGTGTGACGCAGGACTGCTGTGTCGGTCCGAGTTTGCTGACGGCTGCGACATGAGGACGGGCGCCTGAGGCGTAGAGGTCCGAGTGGGTAAGTGAGCGTTGGTCATCAGTCGACGCGAGATACCAAGACAAGCGAGTAGTGTACGTGAAGCGAGTAGTGTATTGATTGATTGTTGTTGAACGAAATAAAGTAGGTTGTGCTGCCAGACGGGCACACACCGGCGCGAGGACAGAAGTTCTGGACTCGACGGCCTGACGGACTTTGGAGTCGCAATTGGCACCGTGTCGACCAACCCCGGCGTGCAGGGGAACTAAAGAAGACACGTTGCAGCTCAATAGACCTGCGCCAGCGGCACATACAACGCTTATTTCATCAAATAAAACCCGGTAACTTTAGCTTTTTGTCACAATCCTTGTGAAATTTGACGGTGTGTATGTAACGTGTAACCTGTGGGGGATGTTGAAATTGTGGTTTAGTTTGATGATATTGTAGGGCTTACTATGTGGTCATCTACTCCCTCTCATCTTCGTTAGACCTCTCAACCGCTCCAACACGAGCAAATACTACCCGCCCATCATATCGTGTGCCGTGAAGTACCTGGGGAATTTGTGCTCGCCACCCCGACGACTTGTGTGGTAATCGGTGCATAGCTGCACAACACGACCTACATCGCCGAAAGATCTACGAAGAGTACATGTACATGCACCTCTATCTACCACGTTATGCACTGCGAGAAATCTAAATATCAAGGAGAGATTGAACTGAACCACGCAAGTGAATTCAGGTAACAACCAATAAAGATGTTACTTCTTACGGACAATGCACATTGCTTCTTTCTTTTCTTGTGCTGTCTGTAGTAGATGTCGTCGGATGGGACGTTTGTTCCGCTTCCACGTCGGTAGAATCTCTTGGGTGAAAGAGTTTCGCGCGTCATACCAAATGGCTGTTCCGTAAACCACTCTGGCGAGCGGTAGTATGTGCACTTGCCGCAGTAGCACTGTTTCCACCGGAGGTCATCTAGTTGGTCAGCCAGAATGTCGACTTCATTCATGGCCATACTCAAATAGAGCGTAATATTGTAGCCCTTCTCTTTGCGAAATCCGCCCATGCCGTGCTTATGGATGTCCTCCGCGTCGACAGTATGATCAGCCTTCATGGCTACATAGCGCTCCACATGCTCACCGAGCGCTTTACGGGCATGACGAAGATAGATATTTAGAAAACTCAATCGGTCACGGATGTCGTTGCGCGTGATCTAGTACAATAGAGGTGCAAAAATTAAACTAATGTCGCTCTTTGTACAAATTCAATGAACAGAAACGTACATCAGAAATCTCCATGGAGGGCTTCAGCCACCTCATCATCATGAGAAACTCATGGACGAGTTCTTCTTTGCCTTGGTATATGCCCGCGTACAACTCATGCATTTGTTTCACAGGTAACGCTGCAATAAAATCGTCGACTTCGCTGGAGGTCTTCATACCAGTCTCATAGTCCTTGTATCGAAGACGTTATCGTATTAGCAATATCACTTTGAGCTATTCGTACGATGAATTACAACGTACACGGAAGTCAGACGAATAGTACACGGGGTACAAGTTGTCGAATTCAATGGGTTTACTGCTGCTGAAGTATTGGAGAGCCTTTCTTGCATTTAACACATTTAGGGATCCCGTACAACAGTTATGAACTCAATAGTGCTTACCTTGTCCAAGCTTACGCCTTCTGCACCATAGAAACGACGCCCATTTGGTGCGACCACCTTATCCGGATTAGGTAGCTAGGAATATGTGCCCAACTAAGCCACACGCCAGTAGAAGAAGCAAGAACAGGTCGACGTACCTGAACAATGGAATCGAAATCCCGGCAGCGATCCGCCATCTTTGCACGACACGTCAAAATCTGACTGATCGTGAGTTTTCCACGCAGCGTGGCGTGTCGCCACTGGCGACACAGGATTTACGTGCATCCCTCAACGGCCAAGCAAAGCCTGTTGTGGTTATCTAACACGTAAAACCCAATGAATTTACGAGGTGGTTCATGTAGAGAAGCGAGAGCTATGATTTGGTTGTTCTGGGCGTAGTGCTGCAAGCCGTTTTCTCAGTTGGCACCACCACGTCATCGCCACACATTTGCTGTTTTGAAATCGTTGGGTGTGACACACCGTTAGCTAGTTTTTCCATAGCGGATTTCCATGGAAGCGGCGAAGAAATAATTCTAAGAGTAACACGATCGTTTCACTTCAGCTAACTTCAAGTTGCTGGGTCGTAAGATATCCGAAATATCCAATGCTTTTCGCAGGTTTTGATCGGTTTTTAGAGGCATCGATGGAAGCCGCCTTACTTTACACCTAGCTCCTCGCTCCTCATTGGATAAAACAAAAGCAGGTGGAAAAGAGCGACCCTTCAAGCCAAAGGTAGCAAAATGTCCCCTTCGACTCGAAGTTCGAGGGGGTACAAATTCACCTTGTATTGAAACAGCCTTGGATGGGGCATAATGCACCCCGTCCGCGAAAGGGTTAACCCTTTTTTAATAGCGGAAATTTTTAATATTTGCTGTCATACTGCCCTTATTAACCGCCACCGCCCAATGTTTGGATGGGAATTCTGTGCATTCTGTCACAGAATGCATCTGCCAGTGGCAGTGCCACCTTGTTACAGATCTGAAGATCAATTATGTCAAAACAGCCGTCCCAAATAGAGAGATGTTACTGGTGGAAGATTTTTAAATCTTAAAAGAGGTAAGATCTAGAAATAACTTGAGATTTGTATTATTAACAAAGCCGCGACTTCGCTCTGGATTTTACTGTTGAGATCACCAAACTACCGGTAAGTTTCTGTTTATAGAAAAATGGATTGGAATTCGTCGTGCCAAATCTGAACTCTAATATCCACTCTGCATAGGTGTTTGCATCCTATCCAGTATTTCGGGTCCGAATCCGTCCGGCCGCTCCCCCTCTTCATTTGCCGTAGCGCCACTGCCTCTCGGCCTTGATGCTGTGGTACTAACTTCGATTCTCCATCCATCTACCCGTGTCGACTACTCCTTGTAAACTCCCCAACACTCCGTTGGCCCCGATTACTTGCATGTATTTCGTTTCGTGTCCATCGCATAGTTGGTATGGCATCCACCATCTTGTTATGGCTGCGATAATGGTGCGTCCATGACGCTACCTCGCATCTATCAGCCAACTTACTGGTAATTCGATTACATTTGGCTAATACTTCGAGGTTCAGCTTATTCTTCGCCTTCATTTCCTATCAGTATCTCCTAATCAATACAATCCAAAATTGGCGTTTATGAATATGAAATGAATCAGGAAACGAATCAGTAACACAGTACCTAACAAATTATTTTTCAAAGTATTAGCAAAATATTAGATGAAGGAGTGTTGAAGGAACCCTAAATTCGTCGATCTAGCATCAGTTCGCTTCTAATTAAACGGTTGCTACTTGTAACTATGACAATCACGCCTGCGTATTTACTCAAACGAAATCCCTCCCAATGCGTTTAACTTTCTCACCGTGTATCCATAGGGCACCGGGCGTAGTAATTTCCTAAATTATGCTGGCCAAGATAGCTGCAGGAAATGTTTCTTTCAAATTGCACGAAAAAGTGTCCGTGAATGATGCGATTTTAAATTTTGTACGTAGTCTTGCATGGAAGTGGGGAGATACGTCGGCAATGCAACGACGCACGCATATTCTTACTACATATACACTGTATGAATGCCGGACAATAACAAAAATTTTTTTACTGGGCACGCTTCAATAATATTCTAAACGTACGGAATTATCTACGTAGTCGGTATGATAGTAGTGTGTTGCTCGAAGAAAAATCATCCAAAATGTTGCTCGAACGGTCTGAATAAATCATCTGCTGCAGGTAAAATACGATTATAAGTGATATCATATCCTGGAGGTGTTTTGTCCTAATCTTCTGCGGATGGGTCAACCGCCACAAATAAAATAATAATCGATCCGGTTATCAAATATAGCAGGGTTTAAAGCTTACTTGATAAGGTATTCAAAATCGTATTACGAAAGATATCAGAAATGCAAGGATTCAGACCTCGTTGCAAGACTCTGGATATAAAATCCAAAAGAAAATAATTGCACTTGATTGGCCAAAACAATATATGCTGTGAAACAGATATTCCACGGAGTCAGATTTATGCTCTGGCAGTGAGTTGCATTCTGTCCGTCGGTGTACGTGTGGCGAGCTCTTAATTTTCTGAGCTCATCTAAGCTAACTTAGTTTGGTAATTTTAGTGCTATCGAAAATAAATAGTACTACTGCTCTATCATTCTAGAAGACCGGCACTACTACTACTGGAGCATACGGTAGTAGTTTGAAGTCACTAATAGGAACTTTAAGTACATGTACTGTATAACGAAAATCGCAGCCTAAAAGCTTTACTATAGTACCGGTAGTATTAATAGCTCGCACTACTGAAAGTTGCATGGGTAGTAGTACTATGTAGTATTACTACGGCAGCCACACATACTACTAGTACTACAGTAGTAAGATGCACCGAAGATGTCATTCGCATCATATCCCTCAGCAATATTTGTTGGATCGTGTTGGCAGCAACACTTCAGCTTAGCCGTATCGTTAGCAAATATGTTCTGGGCATGTAGAAGGCGGAGGCGACTGATACAGACCAAACATCATACTGTTGTATGTTGTACTAGTATACTTCAAAGTTTTTCATTGCAATGATTCAACGCATGTCTACGCTGGACTGGAGTTCTCCAGGAGGTCGGCCTTCTTGTCGTCCGCCTGACGAGGAAAAACGAGCACAAGTACGACCTGAACGAAACACAACACTCCACCGATGGCGTTCGGCACTGGCACGTAGTAATCCGACTGCATGATGCCGTACGCAGTCCAGAGTGCGCCGTTCAACAGACCGGAGAACGCCATTGGCGCGGCGATGATTTCCGAATTCTTCGACTTGATCACGTCACCCATGAGCATGAGCGGCGACCCAAACATGATGACCGCCATGATGTCAGCGAAGATGCCGAGTACCTTAGCGATGTCGTCGTCGTCCTGGTTACTCAAGAAGCGGTAGAGAATGAGAGCAATGATGAGCACCGCGGTCGCCGCGAACGAGGCGGTGTAGCGCGCGCGGAACTCCTTCTCGTGCATAATGTAGACGCTCGAGAAGATGGCGCCGAGAACGGCTCCTAGACAGTTGACAGCACCCACGGGGAAGAAAGACCCGTCCGCCCAGGAGTACACAACCCAGCCCATGGATTGCCCGAACATGGCTGCAAGCGGGTAGAAATTGACGCCGAACGTATTCCGTTTCTTGTGCACGGCATGCATGCCAGGGATCATGCTGAGGAAGATGCAGGCCGTGGCGATGGTGGCGAGGACGTTGACGGTGGTTTCGGATGCGGAGTCGGATGCCATGGTGTTTGCTTGGAACTTGTACGTTAGAGGATGCTGGTGTTGCGTTACTTGCTTCCCAGGAGGTAAATGAGAGAGTGTGTTGAGCAGCTCTGCAGACGTGTCGTGTGTGGGGGGGGGCATTATTGTACGGTCGGAAAATACGGTTCGATGGAGTTGGAAAGAACGCACATACACAGTGCACACAAGTTGAAGATTTAAGTAATGGTGTGGTACAGTGCTGTCGACTCGTTTGTGGGCAACGTGGATCGAAGGACGGTCCTTCACTGTGAAGTTCACACCCTCTTCGCCTGGGGTGCATGCATCGCTGATTTGGCCTATCTACCCAATAACGCTGCTCTGCTCCAACGGGAAGTGGAGCAACCGGACTGATACAGCACACACAGCTACTACGGGCTCGCTAGCAAGCAGCGTTTATCTGTCGTTGAAAGGGTATGGATATGCCTAGAAGTAGTTCACGCACTTTGTATTTGCGGAACCGAAGGGCCTTGTGCCCCATACTGTACATATTATACATGCAAAATATTAGAACATGTACTGTATTTATGGGTTTAATCTGATTAACTTATTCATCGGGCCTCTCAACGAAAGATCGGGCTGCTCTCTCGCCACTTCAACAACCGTGCTCGGTAATCCCCGCGATTATGTACTGTACTCGGCGCTTGTTAACTGCGATTCGCAGTCTGCGAAAGGGGCTTGGCGAGCCGTGTGTACACCACAACACACCAGCGGGATGCAGTCCGTTGTTATTAATACTGTACCCCTCTCGGTGAGAGTCTGAACGCGCGGATCAGTCTCATGAATGAATTTCAGTGCGCTACATGTATTATATACTTCGAAGTTTATAATAAGTGCCAAAAGTATGTTAACGATTTTGTAGATAAACCAACAACAACCAAGTGCACGTATTCACATTGAGCAACACTATAATTTGATGTTCCCGAGTGTACATGTACACCATAAAATACATGTATGAACTAGAGGCGTAGCATTAGGCTGGGAGGACAGTTGACTAAGATTCTTTTTTAAATTAAGCTCGCGCCTCATTGAATTTTTAAATTGTGTGCCCCTACCGGTGCATTTGCATCTTGTTGTCTTTGCCAGAGAAAACGCGTTTGCAAACATCCGAGAAGCCTATTAATAGCAGCACCATGTATGGATACAACGTCCCGTTCACACCGGGCACAACCCGAGCAGGTAATGGTGAATACACAAGTATAGCTTGCGCAGCATGTCCTGAGAATCGTAACCTTGACGCCCTTCCAAATCTACATCTTACCTACTCGCTCACCTTCGTGGGCCAAAGCGACTGCGTGACTCGTTTAACGAAGATAGCGCACTGTTGGAGCTTCTTCGCCCAACAACGTTCGGAACACCACCATCCACAAGATACACAAAATATTTTGTGTGACCGTAGTCCCAATCGGTGACATATGGACTCAGGCGACATTCGCCAATTAAACCCTGGGGGACCCCACCAATAAAATTGGTTAGGCTGTTCAGCCAGCTAAAGCTGTCCTCCCAGTATAATAATATGTAAATGTACATGAAAGCTTACACGTTTTGACAGGTGATACAGTACTACATGTAGTATTATTAATACATGTATCAGATATTAATACTTCAGAATCGGTCAACTGCTTCAGATGTTGTCTCGGTAATCGGTGCTGATTATGCGGCAGACTGGAGGAATTAACAGCAATTCCTTCCGTCTTTTCACCGGAAAACTTCAACGATCGGTACAGTAAACTCCGTCAGCGTCTGCACAGAGTCTGTGAACACGTTGCTATTACAGTGTAATACCGGTCTTCTTCAACCACGTCAGCTATATTTCTAACGTCTAGGGTTCAGGATGGTGTCCTCCCCAGACAAATCCTATCTAGAAATGCTCCTGGGCTGGTCAGGGTACGAGCAGGGGCAATTGAAGGGGACGTGGCTGCCATGGTGGCATGAAACGCAGGAATGGCGGTCTCAAATTGCGGCTGCAACAACAACCTTCTTCTTCATTCTTGCTTTTGCAATCAATTAACGACAACTTCACCTTCACGTCCCAACCAAGCTCGTCACTACACTACGATGTCTACGATTGCGGAACTCGTGTTGCTCTCGTCGGCGCTGGCGCTGTCAACTTCGGCGGCGCCGAGGCCGTGGGACCACGCGTCACGCCTCGAGAAGCTCGGCGCTGTCATTGTGGCCGTCGTGGACCCGCTAGTCGACCGGGCCCAGGAGAGAGTCGACACGCGTCGCGCCAACAAGGAGTTCGCGCACGTGTGGGCCAACACGGAGGTGTACGCCGATCTGCAGGACATGCTGAACACCGTCAAGCCTACGGCCGTGTTCATCAGTGCCGCCCTCGTTCCACGGCTGCTACAAGTATCCGCTGGAGCTTCAGGTGCTTCGTGCTGGCGCGCACCTGTTCCTGGAGAAGCCACTGTCGAACGCACCAGTGGACGAGGTGACCAAGTACGCGGCGGAGGTGGAGGCGCTGCGCATGGAGAAGAAGTTGGTGGTGTCCGTGGGCTATATGTTCCGCTACTCGCTGTTCGGAGAGAAGATCAAGGAGCTGCTGCAGGGCAAGAAGCCGGTGTGCCTCATGGCGCGCTACAACTGCACGTACGCGGCGATCCCGAGCCCATTCTGGTGGAACTCTGCGCACTGCGGTGGCCCCATCGTGGAGCAGGCGACGCACTTCGCCGACATTGCTCGCTACCTCGTGGGTGAGGTGGATATGGACTCGGTCTACAGCCGTAGTGTGAAGGCTAGCCTCACTCCGGGTGACATCGGGTACCTGGAGAAGGTGCCCGTTGATGAACGGTCATTCCGGCGGAGAACCGTGTGCCACGTGCGTGGCCAACTGGTACTTCAAGAGCGGCGCTCTCGGTAACTTGGTGCACGGCGCCCTGCTGCAGGTGAGGCGTACGACGCGTCCCTGGAGATCATGGCGGATGGTCTGCGCATCGGTGTGGTGAAGCCTTACTCGGAGACGCCGACGCTGAAGGTACTTACGGGAGACAGTGATGAAGAGCTGACATTCGAGTTTGCCGGTGATGACATGTATCTGACGGAGGACCGCGAGTTCCTGAAGGCCATTCACGGGGAGGGCGAGGACATCCGCTGCCAATACCAGGACGCCGTCAACACGTACGCTGACGTGCAAGATCCGCGACGTGGCTCTGGAGAACTAAGTGACGATAGGTGAACAAATATTGCAGTGAGTCGCTCTGGTGCTTGGTCACTTTGTATCCATATTCTTCTTTCATTTTGATAAGAGTTAGCACGATCGTCACTTGGTCTTTCAGTTTGTGCATGGTCAGCTATGTCTCCGCACTTAAGTCGCCAAAATGGACTCTGTATTCATTGTCGATTATACGAAGTGCCAGGTACATTTCTCATACGTGTACCTGTAGTCGCAGCCTGCGATTTGCAAGATACTTTTCTTGCAAAGGTAGTCTATTTAACCGTGATTAAACGGCTCGCAAGATACTTGAATACTCTTTAATTTAAATTTCTACAGTGTACGTAAATTACAAAGCCGCGACTTCGCACGGAACAGCTCTGGATTTTACTTTGAGCTTAGCAAACTTAGTTTCGAAGCGGACTTCATGCACTCCATTTTTGGCTACGGATTGCTTTTGATTAGGAATGCTGATGCGAACCATACTAAAATAAAAGACTTGTAGCAATATGTTGGGTTGAAGAAGTGTTGAAGAAATCCTACGAACACTCCAACACCGGGCTCGAAAAAAAATAATTATAATATAATAACTATAGTATTATATTGACGGAATTACTTATTATTGGCAAACCAAGGTTTCCGTAAAATATGAAATTGACCCCGTAATAAGTATATTGCCTTTTACTACAAAAACTGTTGTCCTCAACCAAAATCGTTCTTGTGTACACTACCATCTCTTCCCATTGTCATGCCAACTGACTCATTTCCATATTTAATGATTCCAATATTCAGCTCGCGCAGATTTCTCCTTTGTAATGAATTAGTACTACGTAGTTTGACCATTCTCATTTGGAACCAACGCTATTCAAAGGCCAAAACGACCAAAAAAGTGAAACAATAACTGCAATATGTATTATTGCCGTCGCAATATTGCAGTTACGTCTTATTTTTTTCTGAGAAACAGTACAATTTTATATTTTAATTTCCGAGCCCTGCTCAACCACCAAGCTCGTCGTTCAAGCTTCACTTCGCTTCCAAGATATGACTATTAATTAATCGGTAGCTATTTGCGGCCAATCCAAGCTTTCCGGCGTATTTACTCAACCGAAATCCCTTCCAAGTGAGGTTCTTGCTGTAGCGTTCTCACTGTGTATCAGAGGTCACAGACCGTAAACAAATTCCTTAGTTTTGTTAGCCGAAATAGGTGCCAGAAATGCTTCGTGCAAAGAGCACGGAGATTTTCCGTGGATGAAGCGACTTAAGATTTTGAATGTCGCCTTTCATGAAAATGAGATAATAAATCGGCAGCATATTCACACTACACCTATGAATGCCGGACAATAACCAAATGGATATGGTGGCGTCTTCATTTTTTTTACTGGTCAATATCCCTAGTAAGGAATTAACCTAACACAATAATATTGTGTTAGTGATAATATTAATATAATATACGGTGCACTGTTTTACAGTAGTGGGTTCCTCAGAAAAAAATCAAAAATGCCTTCTCTTCGTAAGATCGACATCGCTACGAAATGAATACAGAGTCCATTTTGGCGACTTAAGTGCGGAGACATAGCTGACCATGCACAAACTGAAAGACCAAGTGACGATCGTGCTAACTCTTATCAAAATGAAAGAATATGGATACAAAGTGGACCAAGCACCAGAGCGACTCACTGCAATATTTGTTCACCTATCGTCACTTAGTTCTCCAGAGCCACGTCGCGGATCTTGCACGTCAGCGCGTACGTGTTGACGGCGTCCTGGTATTGGCAGCGGATGTCCTCGCCCTCCCCGTGAATGGCCTTCAGGAACTCGCGGTCCTCCGTCAGATACATGTCATCACCGGCAAACTCGAATGTCAGCTCTTCATCGCTGTCTCCCGTAAGTACCTTCAGCGTCGGCGTCTCCGAGTAAGGCTTCACCACACCGATGCGCAGACCATCCGCCATGATCTCCAGGGACGCGTCGTACGCCTCACCTTGCAGCAGGGCGCCGTGCACCAAGTTACCGAGAGCGCCGCTCTTGAAGTACCAGTTGGCCACGTGCGCACGTGGCACACGGTTCTCCGCCGGAATGACCGTCTCATCAACGGGCACCTTCTCCAGGTACCCGATGTCACCCGGAGTGAGGCTAGCCTTCACACTACGGCTGTAGACCGAGTCCATATCCACCTCACCCACGAGGTAGCGAGCAATGTCGGCGAAGTGCGTCGCCTGCTCCACGATGGGGCCACCGCAGTGCGCAGAGTTCCACCAGAATGGGCTCGGGATCGCCGCGTACGTGCAGTTGTAGCGCGCCATGAGGCACACCGGCTTCTTGCCACAGCAGCTCCTTGATCTTCTCTCCGAACAGCGAGTAGCGGAACATATAGCCCACGGACACCACCAACTTCTTCTCCATGCGCAGCGCCTCCACCTCCGCCGCGTACTTGGTCACCTCGTCCACTGGTGCGTTCGACAGTGGCTTCTCCAGGAACAGGTGCGCGCCAGCACGAAGCACCTGAAGCTCCAGCGGATACTTGTAGCAGCCGTGGAACGAGGGCGGCACTCCGATGAACACGGCCGTAGGCTTGACGGTGTTCAGCATGTCCTGCAGATCGGCGTACACCTCCGTGTTGGCCCGTGCGCGAACTCCTTGTTGGCGCGACGCGTGTCGACTCTCTCCTGGGCCCGGTCGACTAGCGGGTCCACGACGGCCACAATGACAGCGCCGAGCTTCTCGAGGCGTGACGCGTGGTCCCACGGGCCTTCGGCGCCGCCGAAGTTGACAGCGCCAGCGCCGACGAGAGCAACACGAGTTCCGGCAATCGTAGACATCGTAGTGTAGTGACGAGCTTGGTTGGGACGTGAAGGTGAAGTTGTCGTTAATTGATTGCAAAAGCAAGAATGAAGAAGAAGGTTGTTGTTGCAGCCGCAATTTGAGACCGCCATTCCTGCGTTTCATGCCACCATGGCAGCCACGTCCCCTTCAATTGCCCCTGCTCGTACCCTGACCAGCCCAGGAGCATTTCTAGATAGGATTTGTCTGGGGAGGACACCATCCTGAACCCTAGACGTTAGAAATATAGCTGACGTGGTTGAAGAAGACCGGTATTACACTGTAATAGCAACGTGTTCACAGACTCTGTGCAGACGCTGACGGAGTTTACTGTACCGATCGTTGAAGTTTTCCGGTGAAAAGACGGAAGGAATTGCTGTTAATTCCTCCAGTCTGCCGCATAATCAGCACCGATTACCGAGACAACATCTGAAGCAGTTGACCGATTCTGAAGTATTAATATCTGATACATGTATTAATAATACTACATGTAGTACTGTATCACCTGTCAAAACGTGTAGCTTTCATGTACATTTACATATTATTATACTGGGAGGACAGCTTTAGCTGGCTGAACAGCCTAACCAATTTTATTGGTGGGGTCCCCCAGGGTTTAATTGGCGAATGTCGCCTGAGTCCATATGTCACCGATTGGGACTACGGTCACACAAAATATTTTGTGTATCTTGTGGATGGTGGTGTTCCGAACGTTGTTGGGCGAAGAAGCTCCAACAGTGCGCTATCTTCGTTAAACGAGTCACGCAGTCGCTTTGGCCCACGAAGGTGAGCGAGTAGGTAAGATGTAGATTTGGAAGGGCGTCAAGGTTACGATTCTCAGGACATGCTGCGCAAGCTATACTTGTGTATTCACCATTACCTGCTCGGGTTGTGCCCGGTGTGAACGGGACGTTGTATCCATACATGGTGCTGCTATTAATAGGCTTCTCGGATGTTTGCAAACGCGTTTTCTCTGGCAAAGACAACAAGATGCAAATGCACCGGTAGGGCACACAATTTAAAAATTCAATGAGGCGCGAGCTTAATTTAAAAAAGAATCTTAGTCAACTGTCCTCCCAGCCTAATGCTACGCCTCTAGTTCATACATGTATTTTATGGTGTACATGTACACTCTCGGGAACATCAAATTATAGTGTTGCTCAATGTGAATACGTGCACTTGGTTGTTGTTGGTTTATCTACAAAATCGTTAACATACTTTTTGGCACTTATTATAAACTTCGAAGTATATAATACATGTAGCGCACTGAAATTCATTCATGAGACTGATCCGCGCGTTCAGACTCTCACCGAGAGGAGTACAGTATTAATAACAACGGACTGCATCCCGCTGGTGTGTTGTGGTGTACACGGCTCAAGCCAAGCCCCTTTCGCAGACTGCGAATCGCAGTTAACAAGCGCCGAGTACAGTACATAATCGCGGGGATTACCGAGCACGGTTGTTGAAGTGGCGAGAGAGCAGCCCGATCTTTCGTTGAGAGGCCCGATGAATAAGTTAATCAGATTAAACCCATAAATACAGTACATGTTCTAATATTTTTGCATGTATAATATGTACAGTATGGGGCACAAGGCCCTTCGGTTCCGCAAATACAAAGTGCGTGAACTACTTCTAGGCATATCCATACCCTTTCAACGACAGATAAACGCTGCTTGCTAGCGAGCCCGTAGTAGCTGTGTGTGCTGTATCAGTCGGTTGCTCCACTTCCCGTTGGAGCAGAGCAGCGTTATTGGGTAGATAGGCCAAATCAGCGATGCATGCACCCCAGGCGAAGAGGGTGTGAACTTCACAGTGAAGGACCGTCCTTCGATCCACGTTGCCCACAAACGAGTCGACAGCACTGTACCACACCATTACTTAAATCTTCAACTGTGTGCACTGTGTATGTGCGTTCTTTTCCAACTCCATCGAACCGTATTTTCCGACCGTACAATAATGCCCCTCCCCACACGACATCTGCAGAGCTGCTCAACACACTCTCTCATTTACCTCCTGGGAAGCAAGTAACGCAACACCAGCATCCTCTAACGTACAAGTTCAAGCAAACACCATGGCATCCGACTCCGCATCCGAAACCACCGTCAACGTCCTCGCCACCATCGCCACGGCCTGCATCTTCCTCAGCATGATCCCTGGCATGCGCCGTGCACAAGAAACGGAATACGTTCGGCGTCAATTTCTACCGCTTGCAGCCATGTTCGGGCAATCCATGGGCTGGGTTGTGTACTCCTGGGCGGACGGGTCTTTCTTCCCCGTGGGTGCTGTCAACTGTCTAGGAGCCGTTCTCGGCGCCATCTTCTCGAGCGTCTACATTATGCACGAGAAGGAGTTCCGCGCGCGCTACACCGCCTCGTTCGCGGCGACCGCGGTGCTCATCATTGCTCTCATTCTCTACCGCTTCTTGAGTAACCAGGACGACGACGACATCGCTAAGGTACTCGGCATCTTCGCTGACATCATGGCGGTCATCATGTTTGGGTCGCCGCTCATGCTCATGGGTGACGTGATCAAGTCGAAGAATTCGGAAATCATCGCCGCGCCAATGGCGTTCTCCGGTCTGTTGAACGGCGCACTCTGGACTGCGTACGGCATCATGCAGTCGGATTACTACGTGCTAGTGCCGAACGCCATCGGTGGAGTGTTGTGTTTCGTTCAGGTCGTACTTGTGCTCGTTTCCCGCGTCAAGCGGACGACAAGAAGGCCGACCTCCTGGAGAACTCCAGTCCAGCGTAGATATAGGAGACGATCAATGCGCTGAAGCATTGCAATGGAATATACTAGCACAACATATTGTCCTTTGCATTTATTTTGCCGTCTATTTTAGACGGTACGGTTACCTTATTCAATCGTTTTGATGCTCATTTTGCTCAAACTATCTAATTGTGTTCTAGATTGAGCTTTTAGAGCTCGCTGGAACGCGCCAGTTCAGTGATGCGACAATGAATGCACTACTGGTCGCACTTTTTGACACAAGGCCTGGAGTATTCATCATCAAGGCAACTGAAGTGGGTATTGTCAGAAATGGAGTTCCGCAGATTGATAAGAAGGCTTTGGCGAGTCTATTTGGTGATCTGTGTGACCAGCTCGTACTGGTGCCTGCCAACTGCGACGGTGTGCATTGGTGCAGTGTCATGCTCGACCTCCGGACATAACAGGTACGCTACTTCGATCCAATGTACTCGAATTACGCTGAAAGCGTAAAGAAACTTGCCAAGGATATTGTTCTTACTCTTCGGGTGCCGGCCGGGTCAAGTAGGTACCGCATTACCCCTTACGTCGCTACCTTGAAGGACCAGGTTGATAGCTTCAACTATGGTCTTTTTGTGTTGTTGAGTTGCAAAATGTTCTGTGGTGCTAACAACCTAGATTATTGCGATGCCGGACGGCTCAAGCACCTGCGCTGTCGTTACCTGAGGATTGCGTTTAAATGCTGCAACGGACTGTAGGCAAAGCAATTGAACTATTAAATGCATCAAATACTATAATACTTCTATCAAAAATACACACACTGCGGCTTCATCCGAGGTAGCAAGCCTCTTCATTCATTTGAATTTGTATGCAAATCATTTTGGCAACATGTCTCCCGCCTTTTCAGGTAAATATAACTTCATGATCTTGACTTGGGACGCAAGACGAAGGCGGATCATGTAGCTGTGACTATAGCGCATCTTACGAGGTGCCCCCGGGGTCCGGTCGTGAGGTGAGGGTCCGGCGACGCAGAATGGCCGCGGTGGCGCGGCGTGGCGGCTGCGGTGTCGTTTAGCTAATGCGTGCCGAAGTGGCTTACATAATCTGCGGTGGACCGCATTAGTTTTCTCTGCATTGGTACTTGACAAGGGTGCCGCCGCTTTGCTTTCGAGGTGTTTGCTAGCGCCCTTTTTGAAGTGGTTGCTGGTGTACAAATCGCAGGTTGCTATCGACCTTTACTCCCAGACTATATGTATGCCTGTTTACAGCTTATTTCGAAAGGCATTTGCAACGAGGTTTTTCACCTTTACCCTAATCATATCACATTTTTGACCTATCAAAGTGCGATACCATACGGTGAAAAATCTAACTATTAATTATTTTCCAGACCGTTGATGTTCCATATTTAACGAGGGGTAACACTGTACCAGATGTCTGCGAGTTGCTCTTTTGTAGTACCACATGTGCACTTCAATAATAACTATTGCTAATGGATCATTGTATTGCGACAAACGTTTGTCTATGTTTTTGTTAGCGCCTGGATATGCGATCAATAATAAGTTTGTAATTCTCTGGATTTTATATCAGGGATTGCAACTAGGTCTGAATCCTTGCATTTATGATACCTTTCGTAATACGATTTGGATACTTCATCAAAAGGCTTTTAAACCCTGCTATATTTGATAACTGGATCGATTATTATTGTTTTGTGGCGGTTGACCCATACGCAGAAGATTAGGACAAAACACCTCTATGATATGATATCACTTAGAATCGTATTTTACCTGCAGCAGATGATTTATCCAGACCATTCGAGCAACATTTTTGATAATTTTTTTCTTCGAGCAACACACTACTACAATACAGAGCATCGTATACTGTAGTGTACTCCAGTGGTGTGTGGATAATTCCGCACGTTTGGAATGTGTTGAAGCGCGTGCCCAGTAAATAGAAACATGATGACGCCATGTCATTTTGGTATGGTATTCATACAGTGTAGGTGTAGTAAGAATATGCGTGCGTCGTTGCATTGCCGACTTATCTTCTCACTTTCATTCAAGAGAACGTAAAAAATAAAAAAAATCGCATTATTCACCGAAACTTATTCGTGCAATTTGAACGAAACATTTCCTGCAGCAATCTAGGCCAACTACATTTAGGAAATTATCTCGCCCGTGGCCTATGGATACACGGTGAGAAAGTTACACGCGTTGGGAGGGTTTAGTTTGAGTAAATACACAGGTATGAATGGCATTGTTTCAAGTAGCAACCGATTAATTAGAAGCGAAGTGTGTGATGCTAAATCAACACTCCTTCAAACAACACCTTGCTAATACTTTGAAGTGCAACTTATGCTTTTCGTCTTCATTTGAGTATCGTTCCTATCAGTATCTCCTTATCAATACAATTCAAAAATGGCGAACATGCATATGAAGTGAATTTTGAACGACGAATTCCAATCCATTTTTCTACATACATTCACTTTGAAACTTGAGCTCAAAAGTAAAATCCAGAGCTGTTCCGTGCGAAGTGGCGGCTTTGTCTATCTAATCCCAATAATAATAAACATTATTGAAAGTCTAATTATTTATGGAGCAGTTTAGCAATTATTCTAAAAAATTGATACAATTATTATTAATGCTTACTACCGGTACATTACCAGCCGTTTACGACAGAGGTTGTATTTCTGACAATCGCCATCGCTGATTGGCTGGCTGCACCGTATCATCCAAGATTTTGACTGGTACGGCGCCGGGGTGCCGTTTACAAGTTTAGTTGCTTGCACAGTGGCAAGTATCGCCTAAGTTTGCAACCCAGCTAAATACAAAAGAAAAATTAAAAACTAGTCAGGGTTGCAAACGGAACCAAATGGAGGCTGCAAACACATACAACGTGTAGCGAAGCAGCATGAACGCCGAAAGTACCGACACATTGCCACGCCTGGGTGGTGTAAGTTATACCACGACGCATACGTCGTACGAGGACGGCTGTACGTACTGCTACGAATGCGCACAAATGATAGAGCTGATCTTTCGGGTCATGTTAGACATAGAGATCATGGGCTTAGAAGGCCAAGTGGCCGCTTCTCACTGATGGATCGGAGCAACCGTGTGCATATTTTTGGCTAGGATACGACGTCAACTGTAGTGCTTCTCCAGCTACGGTCAACACGTCTGCGTCGGGGTAACGTCTGACGCCGAAAGTACGATGCCCCTACATGTGTTTTCTGCGTACGATGTTGTTGTAGTAAGTTCCCGGGGCCGAATACCAACAAATCCAACACAGCAATGCGGGGCCAACCCGCACGGAAGTAGTAGCCGAATAGATTGATTTGTTGGTTAGTTGGAAGATTGAAAAGTGAGGGACGGAGGAAGACCCATGAGTCTGGTGCTAACCAGCTCGTTCTCCTCCAGTCGAACCCCCAGAGAGACAGACTGGTGTAAGCAGTAGCTAGCTGCCAGACAGCCTGAGAATGTACACATGCATCCACATCACAGGAAACATGAAGTTGGCACTAAATCCACATGCAGTCGGTAAGGTACTGATTGCCGTTCCGATATAACAGCTCACTCCCTGTCCAGGTCTGGCGGTCGTCGGACACATCCAGGTCATCTGGGATAGACATCACTCGGCGGCTAAGCTACCAGCTCATCGCCATATCTGGATCTCTCGTAGCAACGAGGTTCCGCTGCGGTGATTCCAAGCTGAAAGCGCAGAATCCACCACACAGCCCCCGAAGCTTGGTTTCACGGCATCTATCGCTCGATCACGGTCGTATTAGCGGCCCTGGCATCGGTCCCTGCGCTGTCTAATGGAGCGGCGCGTCCTGCCGCGTGAATTGGTCCTGATCCTCGCATCGGCGGTCCTTGACCGTGTTTGGCGACCTGCAGGTTGTAGAGGCTCTCGCTCCTCATCCAGCCCAGTCGCGGTCTGCACCAAACTTGTTTCATCTATATGAGGCGATCGATCCTCAGCAGATATGATACCCTGCTAAACTATCGGTTCACTTGCAGTTTGTCGTCGTCGCTTCTTGGATTTCCAGCGTCGTGTCGGTCCTGCGTCGCCCAGAGACGGACGCGTTTCGCCAGTAGTTGAAGTAGCAGGTCCA
Organism: Phytophthora hibernalis; assembly: GCA_012656075.1. NCBI lineage: Eukaryota > Oomycota > Peronosporomycetes > Peronosporales > Peronosporaceae > Phytophthora > Phytophthora hibernalis. The sequence continues at coordinate 317,384 of JAAKBF010000095.1, forward strand.
GCAGGTCAGCTGGTTCCCCACGCTGTCCACCACCAGGTTGAAGCTTCTGCCAAAACTCACCGAGTTGTGGGTCATCTGCCTGATGTACGTAATTGTCCACCAGGATACGATATTCCTTCGCGAGATCATTCAAAGGATCGAACGAGTCTTCAATCGACTCGAGTCCCTTCCACCTGACGTCAATCTCGTAACCCTTGATGTCGTGGTTCCACCGATGACTCACAAGTTCGTCGACAGCTAACACTATGCCTCGTGCTGACACATGTTCCTACAGCTCGTCGGTCACTTCCAGGTCCTCGTCGGTGTACATCTTCAATCTCGATGCATGTACGTCCAGCTCCTCGCCAGTCACCAAATGCTGTATACTTGAAAAGAATGAGTGTCCGCTCGTACTACACGATACGGTATACCTGCAATTTGTAACCCCGCTTCGTCTACTCGAGAACGGAGTACGAAATCACCCACCGTCAAGCTCACCAAATTGTCACCGCGCTCACGCTTCTAGTTGATGAGGCGCTGCTTGAGCCTCTGGCCTTCGACCGCGCAGTGCATGGATTGAACGCTCTCACGTAGATTTGCAAGATAGTCCTCGATTTCTACAGACTCCGGAATCTCCTGCAACTCTTTGGAGTCAGGCAAGTATAATTCGCAGAGTGGAGTCGGATTTTGTATCCCAGTGAACAGCTCTGTAGAAGAATTATTCCCCAATGATGGCACAACAGTGTGATTCAAATTTGCTTGCACCATGGGCCCAGTCTTTGTAGCTCACCTTGTAGGCTAACATCATCGCCCTGATGACTTGTAGAATGTCACGATTGACACGTTCGACTGATCCATCGACCCATGAACAGTACGCTGGTGTGACGTCTGATGTGTACGAAGTCGGCGGCTCAGGTCAGCGACGATCTCATTCTTACAGTGAGAGCCTTTGTCCGACACCCAGATAGGTGGTAAACCAAAATGCGAATGCGAAGCCAGAAGTGCTTCGGTCGTGACTCTGCTATCAGCCGTATCTGCCACCACCAAATCGAAATAGTGTGTAGGTCTTTCAAGACCAACAGATACTTACTGGCTCCATAGCTTGCGCCCTTGTAGAAAAATCAAAATGAAGAACGCCATTGCGTGTGCTGCAGTCAATCAGTTCACCCCGAGGCCTGGGGACAATCCTCCTCCTCGACAATGCAGGCACATCAAGCACTCGGTCACAAATTTCACCACAATATCCGCAAGATGTTCGATCACAAAGAGACGTCGTAGGTGAGCGATCATAGCCTGTTGGTCGGTGGCTGTTTCTGTCGCACCGCCTTGATTCGCTTCACCGTAGTCACGGATGCCTGATTTCCGCCCAGCGCGAGATTATGTCGGCCCAAACATTGTCAGGACCTGGTACATGTTCCACAATATACCGAAAGTTCATCAATTTCATCGCCCATACCAGTACACCTTGATGTGCTTTTTGACGCTTTCATGTAGTGCGAAAACGTGAATGAGATTCCTGTGATCGCAAAACATGCGAAATTGCTACGGACGCAGCAACATGTAATCCATCTTCTCGCACGCTAACACAATCGGCAGGGCTTTTTCTCGATCACCGTCCAGTTGATCTGGCTCCCAAGTCCCGCTCATACACTGGATTATTCGGTGTTGTTGCGCTGTGGGTAACTGCTTCGGGTCGAAATCCTGGACTTGAGTAATTATCCCATATCAGACGCGTCGGTGAACAAGCATTTTGTAGCTTGGTCATCTGGAAATTCAAGCGCAGTAGATGTAGCCAACATCTCTTTCACTTGATCAAAAGCTGCACGTTCCTCATGAGTTAGTTCAATCTCGATTCCTGCAGCTGCAGGACGAGTCCGCTTGGTGCTTACCAGGGCTTCATCGAGTCGATGTTTTAGGGGTGCGACTTGTCGGGCAAAATCAATGATGATTTCTCGCTTCCAATTGATGGCGCAGACGAACTGTTGCAATTCTCCAGCAGTCGTCGGGTAGGGTAGCGCACGCAGAGTATCAATTCATGTCAAACTCCACTGTGGTCAATCAAACGTCCACACCACTTCACCTCAGTTTGGTAAAGACTGTATTTCTTGACACTGAGCTTCAAACCGAACTGGTTCAACAACGAAAAGATCTCAGCGAGCTTTAGCAGATACACCTCGATGTCCGCGGCATAGAGCAGGAGGTCACCAATTCAAATCAGTAGGTGCTTGTAGAGTAGAGTTGCGAAACACTCCTCCATCGTCTTTTGGAAGTGGATGGCTGCATCAGCGCATCCTTGAGGCACACGCCGAGGAGTAAAGATCTCCTTGTCGGTCATGTAAGACATAAATTCTTGACAGAGATCAGCTAACGGCAATTGCCAGAGCCCCAAAAAGTCCAAAGTGTTTCATTCCACGTGCATTCTCCAACACTAGAGAGAGATTTGGCATCACTGCCGTCATGACTTCAGTCTGCTCATTCCTTGTCTGTAGTCCGTAGCCTGCCGCAAAGCCATTAAGTCTGCCGACTTCTTGACTGGAACAACGGGACTCGACCAACGACTCTTTGGGCTCTCATATATTAGTCCTAGTTCCACAAAACGAGCGTTAAATTCATGCAGGAATAAACGGAGGATACTTGCGAGGCTTACATTTTGTTGGACGAGCCCCATCCTTCAGTCGCACTTCGAGCGGTGGTACATTCGCCGGCGGGACGTCACGCAATTCCAAGCGCCAAACGTCGTAGGCATGCACACTCGTCCGCAGCTTCTCCACATGCTCCAGCGGAAAACCATTCGTCACAGCACGGTCAATCAGTCTCTCCATGGCAGCAAAAAATTGGTCTTCTCCACTTGGTCCCGATCCGTCCAGCTTGACAGGCATCTCGTATGCCGCCAAGTCAATCGGGTCACCACTGGGTCTCATCATCACTGCGCGCAGTGAGCTGCTCCAATTGGCGATCCACATCAATCCCC